>JAJEJO010052708.1:70147-125035 GCA_020662805.1 Glaucomys volans
CAAAATGCAGAAGTGTACTTTTGTATACTTCTAATACAGAAGTGTACAAAAGCTATTTAGTAAACTGAATGGAATCACCTAGATGCAGATATTTATTTGTAACTGAGAAACTGAGTTTTAAAGTGATTATTAAAACATAAATGAATATTAAAAATAATGATCTTACAGGTTTGCTTTACATTACTTGCTCCACTATAATTTTTAGACTCTAATATTTTAAAAGTATCATGTATTTTGAAAGTTTCCTAGAAATAATATTAATTTTAACTCATTTTCATTATATTACTTTTCAAAACTTTTAAAATAAGCTAGTAAGAATTTTACACTTGAGGAAATCAGATGACATCTATAATAAAAGGTGCTTCAAATTTTATAAAGGTACTGACCTTGTTATCTGTTTCACAATGAACCAGAGCCTCTCTATAAAACTTAATTGCTTTTTCAGAGTCTCGCTGAGCTACAGAATGTTTTGCAATCTCTGCACAAATTTCAGCTGCTAAATGCTTCTGTGCAGGAACTGCATCTGGCTGTTCCATCTGAACACGTTTTAGTACCCTAGCTTGTAATTCTCGAGCCTAGGAAGAAAAAAATAAGGACAAAAAGGAACTTTGAAAAAAAAAGAAACAAGGGAGGAAATGAAACAATTTCCAACAGCTCACACACAGTATAATTTTACAGAATATTTATTCAGGCATTACTGGCCTTTGATCTAACAAAGCCTAATCCAAAGAAAATGTCTTATTAAGATCTCAAACATGCCTTTGTTTGTAAATGAGCCAGGAGGCACATATCCTTCCAACCAAAGTACTAAAAATTACTGAATCTCTTCCATGGTATAAGGATACATACAGGAAGCTCATTAAAATGGAAATGCAATCATGAAATGAATACTTGGAAAAGATACTGAGATGTTATCATTAAATAATTAAAAATTTTAAATGTTAATAAAATTAATAAAATAGTATCTGAAATTAAATCACATATTGGCAGGTTTTAGGTAACAAGTACATTTACATACATTGTTGACAGCATATGAATTAGTTCAATCTTTTGGGCCTCTCCCCCAGCAAAATATACCAACAACATAAAACTAACCAGGCTGTTGGATTTATAGCTACTCCAATCTTCGCAAGGTAACCATTTTAAGGGAAAACAATCGCTGGTATTTGTTGGAAAAGTAAAACAGAGGACATATAACACTAATGATCAAAAAAGAAGCCAAGAACCCTGAAAACAACTTAAATGCCAAATTATTTGATAATATACATAAATATGGTCCTATGTCATGCACAGAAATCTTAAAAGGAGGTGGTGGCATTCCTTTGGGTCAGAATATTAAATAGATTGCTAAACTGGAGGAATATCTGCTTTCAACCCACACATCTGATTTTTGGGACACTGAGAGTGTCCTTTAATAAATGCATGAGAAGTTCTATACTTTAGGGCTTTACAAATAAAATTTAACCTTGAGCTACAGAAAATCATTCATAATGTATTCATTGAACAAATAGCAAATGCCTACGATGTGCTGTACATTACAGAGCACCTTTCCAAGAACCCCTGTCAAAAAACACTGGCTAACCATTGGTATCTGATGAATATAGATTAAAGCAGTTTTTTTTTTAATTTTTCCAAACTGTAGGTTTAGAGAGTCATAATAGCATTCTTTTGAAAATAAAAAAGGATTAGAAAATATGAGCAGAAATAACATGTGGTAAAAATACTACTTCATAAAACATTTTTTCTTGGTTTTAAGGATTATTGCTAATTTTAATTATCTGTTACAATAATCATTTTAGGCTTGACTGTCAACATTCACTTTTCCCTTCCTCTGTTTTACAATATATATATTCTCATAATTCCTTCAAGTACTTAGATAGAAGGAAGCACAGAGATAAGATGTTACACAATCCTTATACTCATAATATGGTTGCCAACAGTATATGTAGTAGACCTCACTCAGTCTTGGAGGTTAGGTGAAATTGAAAAATTACTTCTCAATTTGCTCTATTTTAATAGCTTTATTTTACATATCATACAAAAGACCACCTCAAAATAAAACATAACGATTAAATAAAAATGTCATATTATTTCTCAAATGGTGAATACAAAACTATAAACATTAGAAAAATATTAAGTGAAAAATTAAAAATATAATCTGTATATAGTAATTATAACTATGTAGTTAAGTACATATAAAATTATATAGTAATAAAATTGGTAGTGTTTTATGTCCTAGAGGTCCTTTATTTCTGATTTATTTCCATTTTATTTTCACAGAAAAGATAGTAAATTAAAAAGTGATCCCCCACCCCCCCTTAATTGTTCCTAGGATTAAAGAGCTAAAACAATCTGTGATTTTCTTTCAGGTTTCACCACAAGTTTTAGATGGTTCCCATGATCCTTGCCTGGATACTCATACCCTGTATAATGCCCTTCCCTGTGTGCAGGTGGGGCACAGAACTTGCTTGCAACCAAGAAAATATGGCAAATGTAACAGGATGCCACCTCCATGATTATGGTATAAGACTGTCTTGCTAGCAGACTGGCTCTAGAGATTTTCTCCCTTGGTGGCCTTTAAATGACCAGATTTGTTGGCCCATTAGGCAAGAAGCTGAAGGCCTCTAGAATCTGAGAGTAGATATCAACCAATACTGAACCAGCAATGGAGCCCTCAATCTTAACTGCTTTGGGGAAATGAGTTCCCTGTGTGAGCATGGAAGCAGATTCCTATCCAGGTAAGTCTCCAGATGAGAACAGGTTCTGACCAATAACATAACTGACACTTTTCAGAGTCCCAGGTCTACTATGCTTAGACCCCTGACACCCATCTGGGTAGACATCCTCTGACACTTAAGAGGATGTGAAGATAATAAATGTGTGCACTGTTTTCATCCACTTTACTTGAGGTAATTTGTTATACAGCACAGAAAACTTACATGACCTACTATGAGGCAAGAACCTAGGCTCACAAAACACAGAATCATGCCTCCAAACTCAGAAATTCAAATTTTAACAAGAAGACTGTACATGATTACAGCAAATTATGAAAAGTTGCATGGATGGAGAATATATATGATAGGAGACCCAATGCTATCTTTAGGTCAGATGAGACTTGAAGAATGACTAGTAGTTATAATCTGGTGAGTTTGAGAGAAAGAAAGGGAACTGAGGAAATGGGATGTGGTCCTGGCAGTAGGAATTCCATGTGAAGGAAAGAAGGGAATACTACTGCTTAATTAAGGAATAGAAAAAAAAATAGCTGGAAAGACCCACAGAATTGGCAACAGTATTTACAGGGTTAGTACTGACATGCTCTAAATTCTTTTTCAAGCTCTTCTACCAACCAACTGCATAATCTTGGACAAATATTCTCTGTGGCATTCTTCCTCATTTGGAAAATAAGGAAAGTATCCATTCATAAGGGGAAGAGGTGGTAATGGTTAATGAAAGCATAGGAACTGAGATAAGATACATAGCTAGATAGACAGACAGACAGATATCTATCTATATTTTTGTATTGGGGATTGAACTCTGGGGGCATTTTACTACTGAGCTGCATTTCCTGTCCTTTCAATTTTTAAATTTTGAGACAAGCTCTCACTAAGTGGCTGAGTCAGGCCTTGAATTTGCAATCCCCCTTGCCTTCGTCTCCCAAGTTGTTGGGATTACAGGGCTATGCCTGTAATGCCTGGCAGAACTAAGAGCTATTAAAGGCTGTAAGCATTCAGAGTCTAGGGGTAAGATACACACATCACATTTCTCTGGTCTAATATAATGGAAGGCATCCACTTCCCATACATGGCTCCTAGTCTTAGTTTCTTATTTATCAGGTAAGCCATTACTCATTTGATCTTGCCTTATAGTGTACTTTAGAAACAGAATGAGGATGAGGTCAATGAGAATGTCATTGGCTCAATCAATGTCAAGTCTTAAGTTGGTATTGCTTCCCAAGAGCTTTGCCATGACACATCAATGACCAGCTCAGTGTTTCAAGACTCCATGGCTATGGATAAACTCTGGATCTACAGTAAGGTAACTAACTACAACACACCACCATGGTGACCTAAGTAGAAAGCTAGCATTCCTGAGGTGAAACTGCTTTGTTCCCACTGTTCAACTCTTTTGGGTTCCTATACAGGCGACTGAAATGTGCACCAGCAATGACTGGTTTTGTAAAAATTTTATATCTCATTGTGTCAGTTCTAAAGTTAACATACAGGGATGTGTTCTAAATATCTAAATATTTAGGGATCTGATGGAGGTGTGGAAGATGGGTAAATACAAAAGGGAAATAGGAGGAAATGTAAAAATTTAAAACATCAAAACAAAAACGAAGTTTAAGATGGCAGATATAAATCCAAATGTAAGCCCATGGTTATATTTCTTATGTAGTTAAGTGTATTGAATGTAAGTAAAATAAATATTCTATTGAAAAGATTATAAGATTAAAACTGTCAGAGTAGATAAAAGAAAAAAATGCTGATAGATCTTCAACATAAAGACATAGAAATTTGAAAGTAAAAGAGAAGAAAAAGACATACCATGGAATCTGTAACCAAAATAAAGCCAGAGTAGTTCTATTAATATCAAAAGAGTCTTAAGTAAGAAACATTACAAGAAATACAGAGGGCCATTTTATAATTACAACGGGACTGGTTCACCAGGGGGTTATCACATTTATAAACCTTGGTCATCAGATATATTCCTCTAAATAAAAGTGCAAAAGTAAATAAGACTGAGAAAGAAAAATCTACAATCACACTGAAGGATTTCAATATCTCATAAAAACAAATGGTACAGGTAGACCAAAAGCAAGCAAACAGTAACAATCAGACCCTAAGAACAGAGACCATTTGAACAAGTAATTGATAAACAAACTCACTGACATGTGCTGAGCAGTTAGTAATGCCAAAAACACATTATTTCAAATTCACATGGACTTTTACCAAAATTGATTACAATGTAGGACATAAAGTAAGCTTCAAATAATTTCAAAGGATTAAGTTTTTCAAAGAATGTCTTTTTTAAACATCAGAAATCAATATTTAAAAGATTATAAGAAAATCAGAACTGTTTAGAAATTGAACATCACAGTTTTATATTTCCATGGAACCAGGTGGGGGGAAGGAAAAATAACAGAATGAGACAAATATCTTTACCCTATGTACATATATGATTACACAAATGGTGTGACTCTACTTCATATACAACCTAAGAAACAACAGTTGTACTCCATTTGTGTACAATCAATGAAAATAAATTAAATAAAAAAAATTCCATGGAACCAAGAAGTGATCAAAATAGAAATGAGAAAATACTATGAACTAGATAATAATAAACTTCTGGGATATCAGCTAAAGCAGTGCCTAGAGAAACTGACAACTTTAAATGAATGTGAAAAAAGCAAAGGCTAAAATCTATTACTTAGTCTGCCATTTCAGGAAGTGAGAAAAAGATCATCAAACCAAATTCAAAGAAGAAGAAGAAACTAATGAGTGAAGACCAAACATTTAATGAAGCCAAAAGGCAAAAGTTGATTCTTATTGTATTAATAAGAATAAACCCTTAGCATAATCAATTACTAAAATGAAAGGAAAATAAAACTACAAGTATCAGGACTATAAAAAAGGACATTTTTATAGTACTTGCAGGCATTCAAAAGGTAAGGAGAGAGAATGAACAAATTTATGTTGATATATCTGACAATTTAATGAAATAAACATTTTACTTAAAAAATATAAACACCCAAACTGACAAGAGAAAATTTTTAAACAATCAGCCTAAATTCTACTAAAAATATGGAATCCACTAAAAAATACTTTCTATCAAATAAATGTTGAGACCTCAATAGTTTTAATATTGATTTTTTCCAAATATTAAGGAAACCATATCATTTTAACAAATCAATCTCTCCTACATCTTTCTACACAGATGTAGAAAGCTTGAATAAAATATTAGGAAACATCCATAAATTCTGGAAATCATTTTAGGAACAGCAGCAAAGTGACATTTATTTCTGAAATATAAGGGTTGGTTTATGTTCAACAATCAATTTAATATATACCACATTATTAGACAAAAATAAATAGAAGAAAAGTCTTATGATCATCTTGTTAGATGCAGAGAGAATATTCGATAAATTTAAATCACTTGTAAAAAAAATGGTTAGCAAAACAGAAATAGGAAAAACATCATTAAAAACCTGATGGAATACATCCAAACTCACTTAAGAATACTTATAAGGAAATGTGATAAAACTTCTACTCTATAAAATCACAAAATCTAAAGAGAAATTAAAGAAGATCCAAATTAAATGTAGAAGCAAGCATTGAGCTCAAATCTGACTTGGACAAAGTCATGTGACTTCACACAAATATTAAACTAAGTTTCCTAAACTGTAAAAGAGAATTAATAATACCAACCTTCCTTAACTATTTTAATAATTAGCAATACTTAAACTGTACAAACCCTAGGCATTCAACCATCAGTTCTATTTGGATATATTTTCTGTGACAGTTGGGCCAAAAGGAGATTGTTTTCTGCACACATGTGGCAGGTTTCCTTCCACACCACCTCCTGCTCCACAATCACACCTGCAAGAATGGTTACCTGTTGTAATGCACTGATGGCATCATCAGGTCTTTCCATTTGACTATAAATTTTTGCTAGAAGAACTTGACAACGCCCATCCTCCATGAGAACTGACAGTTCATTTGCTGTGAAAGAATGGAATGTAAAAGAAAAAAATACCTTTAATAAATCTTCATATTTTTCTGATTTTAAAACTGGTCTTTAAAAAATATTTTGAGAAATAATTAATAAAGTTAAAAATTTTTCAGTCATAATTTAACTGAAGTATAGCCAAATTAAAAAAAAAACAACAACAAAAAAACACAAACACACACAAGAAGAACTTTAGGACCAGTTATAACAACCACTACTATAGAGAAGAACTGAACCTGCAAAAGCAATCGGGGGTTTCTCTTCTTTTTTTTTTTTTTATTAAACAAATCTGAATAAAAATAGTATATAACCAAGAAAATAAAATGGTTTCTACATTAAAGAGATGTATGCCTACAAATGACTTAGACAATAATTGGCAGGTATCACCTATAATTCTAAAAAATCTGAGGACCCAAAATACATTAATTAACAACAACATAACAAAGATTTAGGATTAAAATTGTGTGGAAGAAAATTTAAAGTACTGAATAATTGGAAGTTTTTCTTAGGACATGTTAAGAGATAATCTAACAACACAAATTTGCATTACAATTTTCATTTGTAGGTGAATAAAAATTTGTTTATTAGGTCATTAAAAGAAGATGAGTCTACATGCCATTAAGAAGGCAACTGCTTTTTTCAAAAATAACAGATTCTTGATTAGCAGTAAGCAACACCATTAAGAGCACTAACTTTGATGCCAACAAGTCTGGTTCAAATGCACACTCCACTGCTAGGTAAAGGAGTTTTAGTCTTTGGCTTCCCTACTTAATAGTAATTTAATCTTTTGTACCTCCTTTTGCTCTGCCAAACAGGGAAAATAACAGTACCTACCTCACAGGGGTATTATAAAATATAAAAAGTTAATGAACTATTAAATATATTAAAATATTAAATAAATTAAAAACAATTAAAGTCTGGTACATGGTGCTCTCTCAATCTTTTGTGATCTAAGGGTAATGTAAGAACCCTAGATAATTACAAAAATGTTTCTTCCACTATATATCAAGTACCAGTTCTTGTCACACTGTCTTCCAAAGGTTGATACACATTATTTCTTTAAAATGTCAACCTGAGAGGCAGGTTTGGTTATCATTACTTTATAGGTAAGGAAAGCTCTGAAGTTGACACAGGTGAAAACCAGGAGGCTGTGTGGGTGAAAGGAGGGTAGCAGGAGCCATCAGAGAGGATCTAACAGTCTGCTAAGCCACCTGAAGACTCTGGCCTAAACTGAGGGAAAAGGGAGCAACAGTGAGCTTGAGCAGACATGGCTGGACTTATGCTGCTTAAAAGACTTAAAGTTGCTGCTGGGTTGAGAGAGGCTGGGTTGAGGTGTCAGGACCAGTGAGAGGATGGAAGCTGGGAGATCAGCTGAGCATCACGGCAATTGAGAAAAGGGTTTGATGGCAGAGGCTTGGAGAAGGGCAAGAATAAGAGAAGCAGACTGAAGGTGGAGTCAACCGCATTTTCTAAAGACAAGAGCAAGCCTGAGGCCAAGGATTGTGAGTCTTAGCAACTACAAAGAAAGATGAATTTTTTATTAATGAGATGAAGAAGTCTGCATGAGGAACCCCTTGAAGGAAGCAGATCAGAAACTTGTTTCAGACATGTTAAGTTTTAAGCTGTTAGAACCCAGGTGTTGGATACATGAAGAAAATTGATTCTCAACTAATTAAAAAATTGGGATAATTACTGATTATACTTGCCTCAAAGATTAATGTAAGTACTAATAAAATAATACATGAAATGTGTATGAAGGCATCTAAGTACACCACGAGGTGTGCTCAGCAAATATTTGTAAATCAAAAATATTTCTTATTACATAAGGGCAACAGACTTAATGTAAGTAAAACATACTTAAATCTCCCCCTACAACCTTCTCAGATTGCATATACACATGGAGGCTTTGGGAGTGTTTCAAAGAAAGGTTTGACAGACCCATGCATACTTTTTAATGGAACTAGTAGCACTTTAAACAATAAATGCGTGCATAATTAGGAGGATTGAGGCATCAACTTCATCAAAGTTAAATTAAAACACAAGTTGGAAAATATTAGAAAATTTAAGGTAGACTTTTCTTATTATGTAACCAAACATACTTTAAAGCTACAATAAGTGTGTTATTGGCAAAAGAAAAGAAAAATGAGTCTGTGAATAAAAGTTTCCCATGGAGTCATATATGGAGTTTATCATATGATAAAGGTGGCATTTCAAAAGATGGCACTAAAATAAATTCGGCTACCCAATTTGGAAAGATATAGAAAAAACTGTATGAAGATTTCAGTACATGGATTAATGTTCCCAATATAGAAACTAAAATAACAAAAATGTCAGAAAAAAATGTAAAAAACTTTGTATAATATTATGGAAACTTTTTCAAACAATGACAAGAAATTCAAAAGTCAAAAAAGGAAACACAGACATACTATACAATAAGTATTCATTTTACCAAAATACATGAAAAAATGTTCGACATCTCTAGTAAGTAGAGAAATGCAAATCAAAACTACCCTATGATTTCACCTCACTCCAATAAGAATGGCTATTGTCAAGAATATAAGCAACAATAGGTGTTGATGAGGACATGGGGGAAAAGGTACACTCATCCATTGCTGGTGGGGTTGCAAATTGGTGCAGACACTCTGGAAAGCAGTATACACAAGTTGTTAAATGTGATTAAATTTGAGTGGGAGAGAGCACAACTTTCTTTCACTTCTACAATATTTAAATTCTGACAATGCACGAGGACTCAATTTTGTTACAAAAATAAGATTTTAAAACAATAAATTTGTATGAATTTCTGAGAAGGCAATTTGGAAGAATCAAAGCAATTTTTAAATGAAAATTCTTTTTACCCAGCATCTTACTAAGAAATACAAGCAAGTGTACCAAGGAATGAGATATCATCGTAATCATTGTAACATGATTTACAGTATCAAAATGAAAGAGAACAAACTAAATACCCAATAATTCAGTAAATTAAAAATTTGTGTAGTTATGTAACATTATAAACAACTTGAGTATACTGAAATCAAACTACATTTGGGATATGTTGTATGTAGAAAAAAATTACCAAACAGCAAGTACCATGTACTTTTGAAAAAGAAAATTATACTTACTATTTTATACACATACATATACACAGATGCAAATATTATAGAGAGGAAATATATACTTAATCACAAACTACCCATAGGAAAGTAATTTGAAAACAGGGCAAATAGAATTCATGGAAGAAACAGATGTCCTATGCATTACATTCTTACATGGTACTTGAATTTTTAAAAAGAACTATATGTAAATATCTTAATTATTTTATTTTATTTTTTATAGCATCCTGTTGTGCTGGGCTTTTTTGTTTTTTATTTTTTTTTGTTCGTTTTAGTTATACATAACAGTATAATTGGACATATTTATACAAACTTGCCTATGTTAGTATCTTTAAAAGGTAGAGATTATGAAAGTGTTAATGTGTTTAAACATAGAAGTAGTTGCAATTTATTGATAACATACTTTATATCACTTTGGAAAGTAAACTATCTTTCTATAACAATTAACTTCCATAAATTTCTTATTAGACTTTGAATACCTCCATTTAGCAAAACAGCATTCTGATAAAAGAAAAAATACATATGCATTTATATAACCAATGGCACATAAATAATAAAAATACAAATACACATTTATGTAATATCAGTATGAAACAGGTCAGATTTATCAGGCATACTGTTCTGAAATTAGAAAGACTTTCATACCAGGTTCATGAGCTAGAGCATGTTGAAGAACTTTTTCTGCTTTGTCATACCATTTCAATTTTAATAAGAGCTCAGCCAGGTCATAACAAAGGTAATTCTGTTGTCCACTTTTCAGAGCAGCTTCATAATAAGTAATAGCCTAAACAAAAAACATTCAGTTAGGAGAAGACGGTACTGAGACTGGCATTTGAGCACAAACATTCTATACATCACAGACTTCAGTTATATCCAGTAACTGCAAGTACCTAGGAAGAATTTTAGGTATGTACCTGCACTATCACTAAGTATGCCATTGTTCTTAGCAAATCAAATATCACAGAAGGCAAGAATATTTTTTAAGATAGTTGACTAATGAACAGTGCGTGCCCAAGTTAAAAAAAAATTTACAGGTTTTATTCTAGAGGTCAGTGAACCATACTGAATGCATATATCTCACCAGCTGGTGTAGAAATATTTAACAATTACCAAAAATAGGGCAAAAATATAGCAGTTAAAGGAAAATCCATTATCTGCGCTAGAAAGAAAAAAAATAACTCAAAGCATGTAGCTTGCCAAACTTGGTTCAACAGAAAGGATATTGATTGTTCTTTGTTATATAATGAGAGAAGACATAGAATTGCAACTTGTAATTGATTTGGCAGTAAGGATTTAGATGTAAGATGGAAGGCTGACATAAACTCTGGGGTTCAATCTTCACAAAATGAAGCAACCATAATGTGAGGCACTGAGAAAGCCTCGAGCACAAATTCCAGTTCATGAATCCAAATCTGTAGTTTACTACCATAAAAGACACAAATGGTGCTTGCTCAAGACTTTTCCAGGGCAGGTTTGATCCATTTGATCCAATAAATGTATTTCGAACTATAAAGTACTTACCTTTGAATAGTTGTGAGTTTTAACAAGTGCTTTCCCAATTTTGCTTGCCAATGTTCCATCTTTTGGGTTCTGATTTAGCGCTTGCTCATAGGCTACTATGGCTTCTTCAGGCTAAAATTGTTGGGAAAAAAAAGGCAATAAAAATTAGCTTTAACTGGGTCCTGTTAAATGGCAATGTTTCTACAATTGGATTCTACATTTGGACCACTTTATAATTCTAAGTAAGTATACACGGAACTACAGGGACCTTAATGATTTCAAAAAGGTGATAGTGAGTAGGGTAGATACAATTATTAGCATGCCCCTACCCCCGATGATTGTGCTTCCATTTATACAAACAACAATATGAGAACTAAGGGAGAGCCTCTTGACTTCATTTCTATGATCATGACAGCTAGTGAGAGAGTCAGAGGACTGTTTCCCTTGGAGAAAACACAACCTTAGCCATTAGCTCGGTTCATCCTTCTGTCTAAAGAAGACCCCTAACTTGCTTCCAGTATCATTTCCATTTCAAATTATGATACTGCTAAATTATTAGATCTCAATTAAATAAAAACCAATATTTTATGGTTATGGCTCACTGTGATGACTGAATTATC
Organism: Glaucomys volans; assembly: GCA_020662805.1. Lineage (NCBI taxonomy): Eukaryota > Metazoa > Chordata > Mammalia > Rodentia > Sciuridae > Glaucomys > Glaucomys volans. The sequence continues at coordinate 82,104 of JAJEJO010052708.1, forward strand.
AAATATTAAATAAACATTAATAAACCAATTCTTCCTCATAGAAGTTACACTTTTTAAATGTAATTTCAGTAGTATATGAAATTTTACCTCTTGAATATTCATGTATGCATCACCAAGGAGAAGAAAAGACCGGGGGCTGGGTATTCTTTCAGCAATTTCTCTGGAAATCAGACCAACCTGATTTAGTATATTGATTACAAATATTTTCTAAACCAATGAAATAAAAGGTAACCTCAGCTTTTTTCCATTAATCAGTAGCCTTGTAAGTACCTTCTACATATTCAACAGTATATTATTTAAAAAAAAATCTACCCTATAATCCAACCCAGATAATTATATCAATTATTTTTTCATTGAATCTTTCCACTTTCTGAAATGTGAGTACAGATAAATAGTAAACATTCTCATTATCCAGAAATACTTATTTTGCTAACTTTAATTTCAAAACGATATAGGAGTGAAGATACGAAAAAATGGTCAGGGAAACACAACTTGGCTGTCTTCCTATGTATCTTGAGGTTTCATACGTATGGCATAAATTATAGGCTGAAGTGAGTTACCTATATAATATAGAATCTTCTTCAATATTTGCTGCATATTTTTACCTGCAAAATTTAGATGGCTAATCTTCAAAATACCAGTTATTACAACAATAATGTGGTGCTAAATTCTTAACATATAGATTTCATTTAATTACTCCAAAAAACTGTACGAAAGAATTATTATCCCAATTTCCAGATGATTTTAAGTCTACATCTATATCAGATATGCCCCAAATGAAAATCTATTCTTTTAACTATTACATCATAGTGCATTCAAAACAAATGAACCTCTATGTTAAATATTTTTGAATCATTAGAAATTAACAGAGTTAATCATTTGGAAATATATTAGAAAACATGATCTAAGAACTCTAGCTTATCCATCTAAACATGGGGTGCTGTCTGATTTCTCTAATTGGCACTTACAAAGATTCTGAGAGGCTTCTTGAGCTTACACATGTACTAATACAGATGAGTCAATACTGAAATAAATTATCAACATTTTAACATGTTTTCAAAAGCCAGAAACATTAATTTTCTCTTACAGGGAGTGTGTGCTTGTATGTTTGCCTTTTTGTTTGAGGACAAGAGGAAGAATATCACATGGGCACACGTGTGTTTGTGTGTGTGTGTGCACACAAGCGTGTGAAAGCTCACGTGCTATGTATCCCAATAACTGCTAATGGTATCAGTTCTACTCTTTCACCAGGGAAAATATACAATCCATATCTAAGTTTGGTGTGCATTAACCTATAACTTTCTTTTACTATAACTACTATATTGAGTATTAAATATGGCTATCTCCTAGATTACTCCTAAATTATCAGAATACAGGGGTTGGGTTGTAGCTCAGTGGTGGAGTGCTCACCTAGCATGTGTAAGGCACTGGGTTCCATCCTCAGCAACACATAAAAATAAATAAATGAAATAAAAGTATTGTGTCCACCAAAGACTAAAACAATATTTAAAAAAAATCATCAGACTATATGTAACTGTTGCTCTTTCCCTTCCTAAACAGACTCCTCAGGATCTAGAAAGAACTGTAGATGATGAGTACTGAGAAAGAAGAGAAAGCCACACTTTACAATCATCACAATTTTGTTTTAGGGAGAGTAAACCACTGGGAAAGAATGAGTGTGATTGGTGGTGGAAGGAAACAAGACCACATTAAGGAGAGGATCTATAGAGTGTGTGCAAAGCAGGTGAAAGGAAGATAAAAACTAAATTTGGGGATTAATATTGGGAGGTAAATGTGTCAAATATAAGTGGTTGAAAAAACAATTTACCTGTAACAAGTGATATATAACATTTTCTCCTTTCGATGCTTCAGATAAATGTCAGCCATTTTTTCTTTGGCTTCTATAAAATAAGGCTGCTCAGCTGTGACATTTCGAAGCATGCTTAAAGCCCGCTCAACATCTCCTTGGGTCAGAGCCAGGTCTGCATTAGCAATAGTAACACGCAATTCTTCAGATGTTCCAGAAAATTCATGGATGGCATCTTGTAAAACCTTTGCTGCCTCATGCTACAGAGGTGAAATTAAAATATCATTCTTTCAAAATATTCAACCACTGACACTAGAAAGGGGGATTTTCTAATAATACAGAATGAATAACAAATGTTTCTACAGTTATGATGTTTATAAAATTGATAGATTGTCTGAAAATTACAAAATTTAAAACTAATCTAAAGAACCCAAATCAGATGAGGCTAAAAATATCTGCAAGCTGAAGAAACGCTTTTGTAACTAGGACAACGGCAGTTACTACGCATAGCTACTATAATTTAATAAGCATTTACCTTGTAGCCAGCACTGTATTAGCCCATTTAATTCTCATACACACCCTCTAAGATAGTTATTGTTATCCCTATCATGTAGTAAGGCAATTGAGATCTGAAGCTAACAAGTTATCAGTGATGGACTCAGACATCAAATTCAGGTATCCTACCCTCCAGTGAACCCTGGTCATGTTCATTTCTACCCCATTGATGAAATCCAACCCAGGACCTACACCACACAAGAGCTCTTGAAAGATAGAAGATTATTTCATTTAATCCATTAGAACAACATTTTTCTTATCTCAGGTGAGTATTTCTATCTCATTTCCAAATGTATATCTCGATAACACTAAAATGACATTTATTTTAAAATTCTGCTCAACTTCAGAAGTTGTAAAACTTTCAGATTTCAGAAATATTAAAAAGTGCATTACAGATATTTACATATCTATCTGTAGTACTATTTTTCAAACTATCAGATATGATATTCCTTTATCAAATATTTCTCTCATTTTCTCAATTAGTAGAATTTCAGGTTGGTACTTTTGTTTTATTCCAATAGTATCTGTGTGTGTGCATGAGTGTGTGTGTGTGTGTGTGCATGCATGTGTGTTAATCCTTTTAGAAATGCACAGGATTATAACTACATTACATTATTACATTTCATGGTAGCCAACATAAGCACACTGAGACTTAAAGTCATGCAGGCTCAGATTATGTTTAATGGAAACTTACTGCAAAGTAAATAAAAATAATTCTAAACTTTACCACTTGCTCAAGGGTTTTTCATTTTCTACAACATATACTCAAAGAATGTGACTTACCTGTTCTCCATTTAATTGGTGAACCTCCACCAACTCAAGAAAGATGGATAAACGATGGCTTGTATCAACTTCGGTTTTTCTGTGTTTTGGTTTTGAGGAAGCTCCTATTCTCCTCATTCCTGGTAAACTCATTGCCATATGCAGAGTTTTAATTGCTTCTGCTATTTCTCCCATTTTCTTTTGAGATTGAGCTTTTATTAAATGATATAAAGGACAGTCTCTTACCTGAAAAAATAATATTTAGTAATACTTCTTTCCATCAAGCAGTAAAATAACAGGATCACTGAGGACAGGCCATCATGATTGTACACATAAGGTCTATTTCTGTTCTCCTATTAAATTACTAATCATTTCTTGTATTAAATCTGATTCAGGGAAAGTGCCACTACCTAGCATCGTCCTAGATGACCAAGAAGTTGATTAAGTGCTTCTAGTATGACTGAAGAGAAAAAGCAATGTTCAAAAAGCTAGCAAATGCATTCTCAGAAACTGTTTGAATTTTCAGGAAAAGAATTGCTTTATGTAGGACTTCTAATACTGACAGTTTTTTAATTTATAGAAACAATTTTCCCCTTTCTTTTATTTTTAAACTTTAAGGTTAAACATTTTAGGACAGTTTTATCAAACATGGGCTTCACATTTTGATACTACTCCAAAACACGTAGTAAAGAAGCTTCTGTCTTTATTCTGATTCACACAGAAAACATAAGAAAATGACAAAATCAGTGAGGAAAGAGAAGCCAAAGGGATGGAGATGACCCAGAAGAAAATGTGACAGCCATCTAAGCAGGCTGCGTTGAGTGCAGTATCAGATTGATATGGCACCCAGTGAGCGCTCATGCTGTGCTCTTCTCCCAGCATCTGACTCACTGCAGCTCAGGCACCTGCTCTCAGTTACGCTGCACCACCTGTCTTGGGATCTACTGTCCTAAGAAGCAGGTGATCCCTTCTGAAAATCTTGCTTAGAACTTAAATTCTCTAGTTCACACAAGGGCTCTCCCATAATGGGCCCTGACTCCGGTGACGCAAAGTGAAATCTGAGGCCCTCCTCTATGAGTAAGTAGTTCAGGAAGCACCTGAAGCTAGGAATCTTTCTAATGTTGAGGGAAGACAGAAAAAATATCTTGTATAGAAATATAGCATGTTTATATCCTCAAGACACATAATAAATTCCAAAATGACTAGGTGTTCTTTAATGGCAAATCTGAAAGAAGTTATTAAAAGCCAAGATCCAAGAAAGAAATGGGCAATGATATTTGTTATCCTTATACCTAAAATTATTTGGCATAATGTTCTATGGATGAAAATTATTTTATAGACATTCATTACTGCATTTAACTTTTATTACAACAGAAGAGTATTATTATATGAATTTTATAGAAAAGAGAACTGAGGGCTCAGAGTGATAAGTAGAATGATTAGCTATTTTGCCGCCAATTTGTACAGTTTTTTAATTATACTCAAGGTACCTTCATTCTTTCTTTCTACTGCTTATAAGCCCCAAATTATTTCCATTAAAATATATTTTAAGCAAAATATTACAGACATAAATATGTAAATATGTAAATATTCACTAAGGTCCAAGAAGAGGGATGTGTCCTATTCACTTGAATCTAGAATACTTACATTAAAATTATAGCTCAGACAAAGTTCAAGAGACTGAGAACACAATTTGAATTTTTCTTGAGACAGGTAAACTTGAGCCAACAGGAGATGGGCATCTGCATAAGAAGGACTGTGTTCCAGGCAATGCTGCAAGTTGTTATAGGCTGCGTCGATGTCACCTAGTGAGGGAAACAACACAGGGTTACACCTGAGTGATGAACACCTCAGAGAGAAGAGGAGGAAGGGTGTTTAGATACAGTTCCTGTGTGTAAAGTCCTCTGTTCAGAAGGCCATAGTTTCACTTCAATCTGCACTGGTTAGCTTTTGTCAAATGCATGAAAAGAACAGAACTGTAGTTAGGTCAGCTCTTGAGTGTAATTAGCAAACCAAGAAAACATCAGAGGGTGACAGCTGATCACCAGGCCTAGGAATGTACCTTCATTCATTTTTCTTGTAAAAAAACAAAACAAAAAAAGTGTTATTTACAATTTCAATAAAATAAGTTTTAGAAGACTTAAACATTTACATAGATAGAATTCTATAATGTCACTTCCATTACCAAAGAGGATTTGGTCTTATTATCATTCTTTTTTTTTTTTTTTTTATTTTTTTTTTTTTATTTACTTATTGATTCATTGAACACAAATGGAGTACAGCTATTGTTTCACTGGTTGTACACAAAGTAGAGTCACACCATCTGTGCGTTCATGCATGTACACAGGGCAATGGTATCTGTCACACATTCTGTTATTAATTTTACCCCCCACCCGCCCCCACCCCTCCCTTCTCTCTATGCTAGCTATCTTTCCTCCATTCTTGCCATCTTTCCCCCCCATATTATGCATCATCATTCATTTATCAGAGAGACCATTCGGCTTTTGGATTTTTGGGATTGGCTGATCTCACTTAGCATAACAGTTGAAACTTTATTACTACAAATAAGTAAAAAGGCATAATGACACATTACAGAGATTCATATTTAAAATGCCTTTAAAGACCAACTGAAACATTCATGTTTTGGAAAACATTTGCTATGTATCTGGGAGTCTAAAAGTAGAAGGCAACCATTAAAATTGATGCAACAGGAATAGTGGAATTGTTCTTAGGCTGGTAGGTGGGTAGGAAGAGGCTCTTCAGAGAACAACTGGCACAGACTCTAGGTCCTAGAACTTTCTAATCACGTAACACACAAGGACCTGCATTTAACCCTTTAGGCAACTGGCTTTAATAAGTACAGCAAGGCCCATGTCATATTCAGCCTTGAGAGGAGAATGGGGAAAAGGTCTAAATCATTTTCTATTGCATTATATTCCTAAGACCAACAAGATGTCACAACAGAATAAATAAGGCTTAAAGTAAGCTTCCTGTTCCCAAATGCTCAACCTACTGATAATAGAAATCCACTGAAACAGAAATATTTTCACTCAGAGACAGAGGATTAATGAACAAATGACTGGCTGAGAGAGTATAATAACTTAACTAAATAGAGCATCAAAATAAAGCAATCGACCATCAAGCATGATTCCTAATGCTTGGAGTCTTGTTTAATTGTGATGCATCTAATACTCAGAATTGTACAGGGAAAAAGAAATGAGAAGGTTAAGGATAATAAATCAGAGAGTATCTGAATCAAAGGGGAGTCACGTGTATCAGATCCTAATCAAACAAATAATATGAAGCAAGTAAAACAGAGGATCCTCATGCACTTGTGCCTATGATAAAAACAATTACAAATCATGAGGGCATGCTTTGCTCCATAACAGGAACTATTACAAAAATTTCCAACAAACTAGAGCTTGCTACATGGGTCTCAAGGAGAGCAGACAGATGTACAAGAACATCTGCCTCATGTACTGTCTTCACTAATGAACTGATACCAACTCCTGTACCAAAGCCCTATAGCCAATGTTCCATAAGAAACTGTGTGCTTTCCTCTTGGGCCTTTAAAAGTTTCCCCTTGCCTCAATCTCCCCATATGCTGTGGCCTACCACAGCACATACATTGTGCATTGCCAATCTTCTGCTTATTCTCAAATAAATGTTTTCTATTGGAGAATATTTATTGTTATTTAGATTGACAATTTTTTTTTAGGAAGGAGAGGATTAAGAAGTTGACTTGAAGAAATAGGCTATGATTAAGGGGGTAAAGTACATAGAAAAAGAATTATGGTTTGCATCCACGACATGAAGAAAATTAGGACTGTGTGAAAAACTGAGGTCAGACTCTTTCTTGATTCTTTTAGATTGAGGGAAAGGATATTAGCAGTCACCATCAGAAGGCCATGAAATATTTACAAATAAGAACTAAGTCATCAATGTTGGAGAAAATAGAGTATATAAACAAAGATCAATATCAGTATTACATCCTTAACTGAGAATGACCCAATCTTCCTTGAGGGAAAAATGAGAGATATTTCTGTCTTACACATCTGTCTTTGACTGAGTCCTATGTAATAAAGATTTAGCTGGTGTTTTTCTTGGGTTTCTGGGAGAGAGTTTCAAAGTCTTGCAATTTCCCTAATGAAAGGATTGTCCCTGTCATCTGTGGGTGCTAATATCTTATACTGAATACTAGAATACTAAATGCTAATTATGACAAATGAGAATACTAAAGGTGGCTCAGAGGGGAAGCTGATCATGCCAGGAAGACAAAGTATGTGATCAGAAGTTGGAGCTTCCAGTCACACAATATCAACTAAAGGGAGACTGAAGTGGCCAACGATGTAATCCATGCTTACAGAAATTCCAACAAAAGCTCAGGATACCAAGCTAAGGTGAGTTTTACTGTTTGTTACATATTCTGCAACTGTTACACATCAATGTGTCAGGAAGGTTATGTGTCTTGACTCTCTAGGGAGAAGAAGCAGAAGCTTTACATCTGGGACTTGTCTATACCTTACCCCATGAATCTCTTCCTTGGCTCAGTTTAGTATTCTGTTGCTATAATAAACAATGTAATCATAAGCCTAGTGATTTCCTGAGTTCTGTGAGTCATTCTAGCAAATTATTGAACTTGAGGGGGCTGTAGAACCCTCACATTTGTCTCCAGTTAGTTAGAAGTGCAAAGGACACTGGGAACCCCCAAACATGTGGCTAGTGTCTGAAGTGAGAGGAGTCTTATATAGAACTTTGTCTTTGTCCAGTTAGTTGGAGTCAGAAGTCATTGCAGCCAGCAATTTAGCAAAAAATACTATTATTTAGACACATGTTAGCACTACTTAATAATTTAAGGCTACTGTTTTAAAAAATGAGATCAAAACACAGAACTTTCATTCCTGGAGACTTTGGCAAAATAATATTACTAGACTGTGAGTAACTCTCATCCATTTCCAGAAAAAATGAGTATTTAGTAAGTTAAAAACAGAAATCAAAGTCTCAGTTCAATTACCCAGTAGGTGATATCCATTTCAATTGGGAGGAAAGTAGAAAGATCACAGGCTTAATAGCAGAACTCAATCAAAAGGTATCAAAGAGTCAGCTCTTACAACTAGAAGATTTTAAAGGTGAAACAAGCTTTAGAGATCATCTAAGGTTTTTTTGAAACAAGCAAAACTGAAGTCCAAAATATAATAAAGACAACCTCTTAACTCTCTCCATTATATACAAGAAATAAGTATTTCTAAGAATACATTTAAGCTGATATTTTCAGTTTTGTTGGAAAAATTATTTTTAAAGAAATTTCTCTGTATCTATTACCATAAAAAGAATAAAATTCTGATTTTTAAGACCATAAAGAGCTTTAGTCCTACAAAAGAAGCAAAACTAAATAGAAAACCAGTAAATACGGCTTCACAAATCTACTTTGGATAGCATTTTGCTGGAAAGGTATATATATCCAAGCATGATATGATGGTCTATTTTCAGTGTAAAGTGAGACATTTGTCTGTGTTCTAAAAAGCTATCTATAAGAGGGTTAGCTATACTTACCAACCACAAAAACAAGAATTAATCAGTACATTCCATAAAGGCCTAAAATCTGATAAAGGATGCACTTGGTTATGCGAGTCAGCAACAACTATGGATTAAAAGCTGTGAATTCTTATCAGTCCCTGGAACCTTCTGATATAGACTTTTCTTAAAGTGGTACTACTGCATTTTCCTAGCAATTCACCTGGGCCACAAAAGTTTAGAGCAATTTTTTAAAAATTAAATAGTAAGTTTTACAATTTTATTTTGGATTAAAGGCACATACCTATTCACATGCAAAATGTGCATTTTATGTGAGTATTCTCTACATAAATGGAGTGCTTGTTTCATTTATATCTGTTTTTATCAATATTGGATACAAAGGTTATTTTAAGTTTTAAGGTATACTTTACCTGACAAATACTTCACTTTTGCAGCTAGGAAGACAGCTTTCAGAAGGCCTGGTACAGTTCTTACTATAATCTCCAGGACAGAGGTACAACGTCTGAGAAGTGGAGAAAGAGGTTGCCCAGGACTTGCAGGCTAAAATGATTTGGAAGATTATTTTATAAGTTTATAATAGTAAAAAACTATCAGAGAGCCAAAAAGAAACATGGGTTAATTTTAGTGTGACTAGCAAAACTATATATTTCCATAAACTTCCCTTATTCTATCTATTTCATATTACCTTTGCTATGACTGGACTAATGCTAAATTCTCTCTCTGAGATCTATGAACAGACCATGTAAATAATGGCTTTTGTTCAGCAAAATAACTATGAAATTATTATATGATTACTAATTTAAAAGAAACCTATCTCTTCAAAAATTTCATGAAAGATACATATGTTCAAAGGTAAGATAACTAAGAGGTAGTTTCTTGCTAGAATCAATAGTAAAGGCAGTAACTGTTCAAATTCTAGATCTGTCCTGTGATTTATGTAATTCAATAACTTTCACTATGCCCAGTGTATTGTAAAAACAGCTTTTAAATAATGTAGACGTTCATTCCTAACCCAAATCAGAAGACATCATACTCAGGTATTCTATTCCAAATATGCCTCAAACCTTCACATTCCCCACTTTGCGCCTCACGGGCTGCAGACCCTCAAAGTTCCTTAATGTTCTTTTTACTAATACTGAATGTAAGTGGGTTGGGGCTGTGGCTCAGTGATAAAGCACGTGTTTGGCAGGTGTGAAACCCTGGGTTCATTCCCTAGCACTGAAAACAGAAGGAGAAGAAGGACTAGAAGAAGAAATAGTAAATATGATAAATAAATCAGTAAGAACATGGCTTTATTCAATTTTTCTTATTCTTTTTTTTTAAGTAAAAAATGTTTTTAATTCATGAGTGGTATAATCATCTATGTGGAAAACAATGGTCATGTCTAATGAAATTAGTTAAGCTTAACAAGTTTCTAAAGAAACAAAATTGATATATGGAAATCAACAGTTTCTTTATAAAGAATATTTATTTTTACCTGTTTCTTTTTTATTTATTTAATTTATTTTGATTCATTGTACATGGAGTACAACTGTTGTTTCTCTGGTTGTACACAGAGTAGAGTCACACCATTTGTGTAATCATACATGTACCATGTACATAGGGTAATGATGTCTGTCTTATTCTGTTATTTTTCTTTCCCCCCACCCTGATCCCACCCCTCTTTTTCCTCTATGCAATCCATACTTCCTCCATTCTTGCCTCCCTCCCACCCTGCATTATGTATCATCATCCACTTAGCAGAGAGATCATTCAACCTCTGGTTTTTTGGGATTGGCTAATCTCACTTAGCATGACATTCTCCAACTTCATCCATTTACCTGCAAATGCCATAATTTTATTCTTCTTTATGGCTGAGTAATATTTCATTGTGCATATAAACCAGTTTCTTTATCCATTCATCTACTGAGGGGCATCTAGGTTGGTTCCACAATCTAGCTATTGTGGATTAAGCAGCTATGAACATTGATGTGGCTGCATCACTGTAGTATGCTGATTTTAAGTCCTTTGGGTATAGGCCAAAGAGTGGGATAGCTGGGTCAAATGGTGGTTCCATTCAAAATTTTCTAAGGAATCTCCACACCGCTTTCCAGAGTGGTTCCACTAATTTGCAACCCTATCAGCAATGTATGAGTGTACCTTTTCCCCCCACATCCTCACCAACACCTGTTGTTGCTTGTATTCTTGATAATAGCCATTCCAATTGGGTTTGAGATGAAATCTTAACATAGTTTTGATTTACATCTCTTATTATTAGGAATGTTGAACATTTTTTCATATATCGGTTGATTGATTTTAGATCTTTTGTGAAGTGTCTGCTCATTTCCTTAGTCCATTTATTGATTGGGTTATTTGTATTCTTGGTGTAAAGTTTTTTGAGTTCTTTATAGATTCTGGAGATTAGTGCTCTATCCAAAGTGTGTGTGGCAAAGATTTTCTCCCACTCTGTAGGCTGTCTCTTCACATTGATGACTGTTTCCTTTGCTGAGAAAAAGCTTTTAGTTTGAATCTATCCCAATTATTGACTCCTGCTTTCATTTCTTGTGCTTTGGGAGTCATGTTAAGAAAATCTGGCCCTAAGTCGACATGATGAAGAGTTGGACCTACTTTTTTTTCTATTAGGTGCAAAGTCTCTGGTCTAATTCCTAGGTCCTTGATCCATTTTGAGTTGAGTTGTGTGCAGGGTGAGAGATAGGGGTTTCAGTTTCATTTTGCTGCATATGGATTTCCAGTTTTTCCAGCACCATTTGTTGAAGAGGCTATCTTTTCTCCATTGTATGTTTCTGGCACCTTTGTCAAGTATGAGATAACTGTATTTCTGTGGGTTTGTCTCTGTATCCTCTATTCTGTACCACTGGTCTACCTGTCTGTTTTGGTGCCAATACCATGCTGTTTTTGTTACTATTGCTCTGTAGTATAGTTGAAGTTCTGGTAGTGATACCCCTGCTTCTCTGTTCCTGCTAAGGATTGCTTTAGTTATTCAGGGTCTCTTATTCCTCCAAATGAATTTCATAATCATGAAATCATGCTCTCTCTCTCTCTTTTTTTTTTTTTTTTTTTTTTTTGTGGTGTTGGGGATTGAACCCAGGCCCTTGTGCTTGCAAGGCAAGCACTCTATCAACTGAGCTATATCCCCAGCCCTGCTTTCTCTATTTCTATGAAGTATGTAATTGGAATTTTAATTGGAATTGCATTGAATTTGTATAGCACTTTTGGTAGTATGGTCATTTTGACAATATTAATTCTGCCTATCCAAGAACATGGGAGATCTTTCCATCTTTTAAGGTTTTCTTTAATTTCTTTCTTTAGTGTTCTGTAGTTCTCATTATAGAGATCTTTCACCTCTATTGTTAGATTGATTCCCAAGTATTTTATATTTTTTTGAGGCTATTGTGAATGGGATATTTTTCCTAACTTTTCTTTCAGAGGATTCATCACTTATGAATAAAAATGCATTAGATTTATGAGCATTGATTTTATATCTTGCTAGTTTACTGGATTCATTTATGAGTTCTAGAAGTTTTCTGGTGGAATTTTTGGTTTCTCTAAATACAGAATCATGTCATTGGCAAATAGGGATAGTTTGAGTTCTTCTTTACCTATTCATATCCCTTTAATTTCTTTGATCTAATTGCTTTGGCTGGAGTTTCAAGGACTATGTTGAATAGGAGTAGTGAAAGAGGGCATCACTGTCTTGTTCTAGTTTTTAGGGGGAATGCTTTCATCTTTTCTCCATTTAGATGATGTTGGCCATGGGATTACAATAGATAGCTTTTACAATGTTAAAGAACATTCCTACTGTCCCTATTTTTTCTAGTGTTTTGGGCATGAAGGGGTGCTGTATTTTATCAAATGCTTTTTCTGCATCTATTGAAATAATCATGTGATTCTTAACTTTAAGTCTGTTGATATGGTGAACTACATTTATTGATTTCTGGATGTTGAACCAACCTTGCATCCCTGGGATGAAACCCACTTGATCATGGTACACTATCTTTTTAACATGCTTTTGTATGCAATTTGATAAAATTTTGTTAAGAATTTTTGCATCTATGTTCATTAGGGATACTGGTCTGAAATTTTCTTTTCTTGATGAGTCTTTGTCTGATTTTAGTATCAGGGTGACATTAGCTTCATAGAATAAGTTTGGAAGTGTTCCCTCCTCCTCTATTTCATGGAATACTTTGAGGAGTATTGGAATGAGCTCTTCTTTGAAGGTCTTGTAGAACTCGACTGTGAATCCATCTGGTCCTGGACTTTTCTTTATTTGTTAGGCTTTTGATGACTACTACTTCACTGCTTGACATTAATCTATTTAAATTGTGTATGTCCTCCAGATTCAGTTTGGGTGGCTCATGTGCCTCTAGGAACCTGTTGATGTCTTCGAGATTTTCTATTTTGTTGGAGTACAGATTTTCAAAATAGCTTCTAATTATGCTTTGTACTTCAATAAGTGTCTGTTGTGATATTTCCTTTTCATCACAAATTTTAGTAATTTGAGTTTTCTCTCTCCTTCTCTTCATTAGTGTGGCTAAGGGTTTATCAATTTTGTTTATTTTTTCAAAGAACCAACTTTTTGTTTTGTCAATTTTTTAATTGTTTGTCTCAATTTAATTGATTTTAGCTCTGATTTTAATTATTTCTTGTCTTCTACTACTTTTGGTGATGATCTGTTCTTCTTTTTCTAGAACTTTGAGCTGTAATGTGAGGTCATTGATTTGTGCACTTTTCATTCTTTCATTGAATGCACTCCATGCAATGAATTTTCCTCTTAGTACTGCTTTCATAGTGTCCCAGAGATTTTGATATGTTTTATCATTGTTCTCATTTACCTCTAAGAATTTTTTTATTTCCCCCTGATGTCTTCTGTTTTCCACGCATCATTCAATAACATATTATTTAATCTCCAGGTGTTGGAGTAGTTTCTGTTTTTTATTTTATCATTGATTTCTAATTTCATTCCATTATGATCTAATAGAATACAAGGTAGTATCTCTATCTTTTTGTATTTGCTAAGAGTAGCTTTGTGGCATAACACATGGTCTATTTTAGAGAAGGATCCACGAGCTACTGAGAAAAAAGTATATTCGCTTACTAATTAATGAAATATTGTATATATGTCTGTTAAGTCTAAATTATTGATTGTGTTATTGAGTTCTATGGCTTCTTTGTTCAATTTTTGTTTAGAAGATCTGTCCAGTGGTGAGAGAAGTGTGTTAAAGTCACCCAGTATTATTGTGTTGTGGTCTATTTGGTTCCTGGAATTGAGAAGGATTTGTTTGACGTACATTGATGCGACACTGTTTGGGACATAATCTTATTCTTGTAATGACGATTTACCAATCAAAATTTATCCAACTGTTATCCAACCACTACTTAGAAATATGACAGTATGATTTAAACATAAAATGTGCATTTCTCCTGCTTTGACTTATGAATGCCGATTCCTTTATAGGAAGGCTGATGCTCCCCATGCTCCTCGCCCTTCACCTAACACACAGATTCTTGACTAGGACTGTAACCTCTTACAGAAAATCTCTCCTATAATGAGCCATTGTTACTGACAAAAAAGTACCACTTCAAGGGTATGGGGAAAAAGGTACACTCATACATTGTTGGTGGGACTGCAAATTGGTATAACCACTCTGGAAAACAGTAAGAAGATTCCTTAGAAAACTTGGAATGGAAGCACCATTTGACCCAGTTATCCCACTCCTCAGTTTATACCCAAAGAACTTACAATCAGCATATTACAGTGATGCAGTCACTTCAATGTTTAAGTGGTTCAATTCACAGCCAAGCTATGGACCCAACTTAGGTGCCCTACAACAGACAAATGGATAAAGGAAATGTGATATATATACACAATGGACTCTCACTTAGCCATAAACAATGAAATTATGGCATTTTCCACTAAATGGCTGGAACTAGATAATATTATGCTAAGTGAGATAAGCCAGTTCCAAAAAACCAAAGGCAGAATGTTCTCTCTGATATGTGGATGCTAACTCATAACAAGGGAAAGGAAGATTAGAAGTTCACTGGACTAGACAAAGAGCAGTGAAGGAAAGGAAGGGGAGATGGGAATTGAAAAGATGGTAGAATGAACTGGACGTATCATTCCTACCCTTATATATGAACACACGACCAACATAACTCCACATCATAAACAACAATAATAATGGGATCCTAAGTGGAACAAGTTATACTTATTCTATGTATGTATAATATGTAAAAATACACTTTACTGTCATGTTTGTCTAGAAAGAACAAATAAATTAAAAAACCAAATGAAAATAAACAAAGAAAGGGCCAGTATTTCTCACTTATGCTGAGACATAAAAGAATGTGTGCTCAAAAAAAATATTCAAAATATGACTACAGTTGCCTAAAATACTTTACCTTCTTTACAGTTAGTTCTACAAAATTTACACCTATTTTATAGTAGTTTCCTATTTAGGTTTGCTTCTTTTATGTAACTAAGGGTATTTATGTATCTTTTAGATACAAATTTATACTTTCTTGCATAGTAATAGATACAACGTGAATTGTAAATTTGTATGTAGAACTAAAAATAGTGAAACTATAAGGGATGGTAAAGTTCTGTCAATGTTCTTTGCCATCTGATAAGAATTAGTTATTGACCAAAGTATCATTTTTACTACCAGTGGTTTGCATGTGCAAACCACAGGAAAAAAACAAAAGCCTGTAATACTGTTAAGATGGCATTTGTTCAACTTTTTCTACACAAAGCTGAGTTTTACTTAACAAAGGAAATGCAGTCTAATCATCATGTTATACAAGAAGAAATCTATTTTTGAGTATGTCCAGAGGTTAGATGGGAATTTGCTACTGAAGCTACAAAGCAGATTCAAATATAAGGTGGGTATCTAAATTAAATGGTTTTCAGTGATTCTTTTTTCTTAAGAACCAAGGATTGAACCCATAGGTGCTTAACCACTAAGCCACATCTTCAACACATTTTTATTTTTTATTTTGAGACAGGGCCTCACTAAGTTGCTTAGGGTATCCCTAAATTGCTGAAGCTGGCTTTGAACTTGTGACCCTCTGCCTTAGCCTCCTGAGCCACTGGGATTACAGTCATGTCCCATGGTGCCAGCTTAGTAATTCTTTTAAACTAAAGTTTTAAAGAATTTATATATTACCAATGTGTATTTGTATATCAACACTTTTATTAATTGGTTGCAGCTCACTGGTAGTGCTTGCCTAGCATGCTTGTGGCCTGGGTTTAACTCCAGCACTACCAACAAACAAACAAAAACCCTATTTCATCTTAAATAGTTACAAATACTACGCTTTTACAATATCAGTATAGTCAAACACATGAAAGACAATGTTTTTTGCATATAAATACATTCTTGAGAATAAGTCCTATGATTACATACCTGCATTGGACAGAAATTCAGATATTCTGTAATAATTTCTAGCAAGAAATCAGGATTTAGCTTCTCAAAATACTGTATGCCAAGAGGTATATCATCTAAGTTTGAAAAATGAGTGTCCAAGACCTCATTTAACAAATTTATAACTTCTTCTTGTGGTCTATTTTTCTTCATAGCAAGAATTGCATGTAAATAAGTTAATTCCTAGAAAATAAGTGATTTTCACAAATTATTCTAGTTATATAGCCATTTATTTCTACTTAGATCTCAAATGTATATGAAGTAGTATTTATGTGCAACTATTTGTTCAAATGTAACCTTGAATGGACTTTTAGAATCATTCAGAAGAATATTTAAAGTTTACTTTTGAAAGGGGATAATTAATGAATATAATTACATGTTAAAATTAGTAAAGTCATCCTTTAGAGCCATTACTATATAAGAACACTGATTTAAATTTTCATATTTTATGAATAGTAACTGGGATCTACAATCTAGTAAAATACTATACCGCAGATTTCCCAATTGATTGCTGAATTTCACTAAAGAATTCTAGCTGCTGATCTGCATCCTGTAATTGCCCTTCTATTAACTGACACCGAATAAATCCTAAAACCAAACAAGACAGAAATAGTCAAAGCAGACACCAATTCAGACATATACAGTTCAAGCTAATATCAACACTCACAAAATAGGCTTTTCCCCCATCATAACTCTTGAAAGTTTTAAAAAGAAAAAAAAGCATAGAATGAGAGAAATAAAGAAAAGAATGAAAGAAAGTAAAATGGGTAGTCTTGGACCTATGTAAAATCATTTACCATGGTCAAAACTTATAGGGACTACCTCATAAAAATCTATTTTCTCAAGTTATTTGTAAAATAAAAAATTCATGTTAAAAGATATATGACTTTATCTATTGTAGATATTGCAGAACAATTTAATTTTAGAAAAGCATAAAATACGTGTGTTCTTTAATAACTTATTTAATGCAATTTTTGCTTGCATCTATACTAGGAACATCTACACAAACAGTCATCATACCTATTAACGCAGAGACACTAGTTTCATTAAGTGTCATGGCAGTCTTATACCACTTCGATGCCTCTTTAACTTTTCCTTGTAAAATCATTTGGTATCCAAGTTCTGTAGCAAATTCTGATTGCTGAGGGGATAAACTGAAAGATTTTTCTAGTAATGTTTGAGTTTTTTGAAGTATAAGTTGATTACGTCCACACTGAAAAGAAAAAAATAATTGTTAGACCAGAAGTCAAGCACTTTTACTTAGATTGAAGGAAAATAAATGCATATTTTGTACTTCTGTGAAGAAAAAGGAAGAAAATTATTTAATAATCAAATAAAAAGAAAACTGCTGTGTTAACTATTCAGACAATGCTTCAAGAAGGAGTTTACAACCTATCAGAACTTATATATGGGACCAGGGTGGAGATCAATGATAGAGCGTTTGCCTATACGCAAGACCCTGGGTTAAATCCCCAGCACCACACTAAAATTTTTAAAAAATAAATATTCTAATGACTAGTGCTTTCACAAAATAGTTGTCTTGAAAAGCATATTTCCAATGATGTGTACACGGTTTTTAGAACTACTTTTGAAACTATCTCATCACTGCATTACAAGTTAGATAAGAAAATCATTAAAGTTATATGCATATATGACATTTATATGAAGTTATGTAAAATTTACAAGTAGGTTCTATGCCATTTAGTGAGAATTTTTTAAAAAGATCTTCCTTCAAAGTTCTTAGAAACAACTTCAAAATATTTTAAGAAATGCCAGTGTTAGAATAAGTACATAACTAGAAGACTGCAACACTTAAAAAAGTAAAATATTTAAATGCTTGAATACATATAAATAATTTAAGCTTATAAAATACTAATAAAAATAAATGTGCCTGGCAGTAAGGCAAACACAAAAGGCAAATATCACCCTTAATTCAGTATGTTGTAACATCAGTAATTTTTTTCTTCCTCTGAATTTCACATAATCTAACAATCTTCATTATTAATAAAAGAACTGTTTCCTTATGTAATTTAGCAATTATGCCTTAATTTTTTTCAATTTTATGCCCACTATTTTATTTCCTTAAATGCACTTTTTTCTTTATTCTTTGCTAGCTTAGTTAACTTTTTAATTCTTTCATTCCTTGTATTGGTTTTAAGATTCTGTTGTATTTTTATAATCTTCCTTCTATTTGGGAGTTATAATAAAAACACTTATAAGAAAAATAAGATACCGACCATTTCCCCTACCAAAACGATCTGTTTTCCACTTTAAAACTTTTACAAGTAGTTTTACAAAACAAAAACAAGGAACAATCCTAGTCATAAAAGCTACACTCTAATTAACATAGACCACTTTCTATTTCATTTGCCTGGAAGGCTCTTCTTTATTTTTAAAGGCTTAGCAAATGCTCCACTCCTTCCTCCATGGAGTCTCCCTGATGGCTTCTAGTTAGCAACCACATCTCCTCTGAACTCCCTTTCTTAGGCTGTCTCACATGTTCAGACAGAGCGCATTCCCACCCCAGGCATTCTGTTCGTTAGTGCCTCCATCCTGGTGACTTATTTTATATATTGCATTAAAGAGAATGGAGATCTGGTACAGAGTGGGTCCTCTTACAGTTCTGCTGAAGGCTACTGTCATCTTGTAAAAAAGTTGAGCATTCTGTGGTTCCATGACATCCAATGCTTTTCCTAAGTTTTCCAGCTTCATGGAAGCCTAAAACAAAAGTAATCTGAATTAATTTTAAAATATACTTTAAAAAAAGAACATAATACTTGCACATACACACAAAATATACTACTACCGATATCTTAAGAGACCTTTGCTTATACAATTTCCTCCTCTTTCAATGGAATCCTATTTGTTTTAAAACATCAAAAATTATCTTAAAACCCCCAATAATTAAACACTAAGAATTCTAGAGTTAAGAATGTTCCTTTAAAACTTCTTATTGGCACATGGCTGTAATTCCAGTGGCTTGAGGAGGTTAAGGCAGGAGGATTGTGATTTCAAAGCCAGCCTCAGCAATTAGTGAGGTGCTAAGCAACTCAGTCAGAGACCCTGTCTCTAAATAAAACACAAAAAAGGACTGGGGAAGTGGCTCAGTGGTTGAGTACCCCACAGTTCAATCTCTGGTACCCACTCCCCCCAAAAAATTCTTACTGAATAAAAACCTCTGGATGGGTAAAGATACCACAGTATTCAATTAACTATACATGCCAGACTATCTCTCCAATAATTAATTCATGTCCCAAATGAGATATAAGTGAAAACATATTTATAAACAATATTATATGAGATCAGCCCTTGAATTGCCTGTATAGTTTATATTTAAAGTATTTTCTAGAATAAAAAAAATCATTGAGGTACTTAATGTAAGTCTTTTTGCTTGTTTGCAATGCTGGGAATTGAACTCAGGACCTTGTCTGTGATAGGAAACACTTTACCACTGAGCTATATCCCCAGTCCCTAATAGTTTAAACATCTGAAAAACATTTGCCTTACTGAACATTCTTCTAGTGCTTACTGAAATACTGATTAGAAACTGTCACACTAACCAAGTTAACCACATAAAATAATGCAAATCTACTATTTATTATAATACTATTTGCTACAAACTAGATTTTTGCACCCCATTATCCAGTATATAGCCAAAATGTTCACTACTACAGAAAAAGACACACCTTATTATAAGGTACAGCGGTATTTCATCTGAAACCCATTTAATTCATACAAACTCAATTAAATTTTAAAAATATTATAAACTGCAGTTTGCATATGCACTCATTCATATCCAGGATCAATAATTACATTAGTCAAACATGTTACAGCACAGGAGTTTTACATGTAAAACCAACATACTGAAATTAATAATTTAAGGAATTTTCTTTTTTATATAATTGATGAACATACTTAAATATTTTTATTGGTTAAAAAAATGTACCTGATAGAACATAGCATTTTCACTTGTTATTAAGAAAAAGTAGAAGCAAAAATGCTAGGTATTGTCAAAAGAATGAGAAAACAGGACCTCTCATATAGGTTTAGTGTGAGTATAAATTTTATAAATACAATGTCGATGGAGGTTTCTCAATCTTTATCAAAATTCTTGAGAATTTGTAAACCATTTGATCTAGCAATTCTGCTTAAAGACACTGATGTGTCAGAATACATTCTATTGTTATGTATAACTAATTAGAACAAATAAAACAGTCAAATGAGAAAAAATGATATTTGTAAGGGTGTTTATGAAATGGAAAAATAGAACTAGAAATCCACCAATGAAAGGATGATCAATCTGTGTATATATTGGTTAATGTATGTACATCTGCATATTAGGAATTAATTTGTGTATATCCTGTACTCAGAAATTAAATTTAATTCAGTTGATGATATTTGTTAGTACAGAAGAGCTTCCATGATGTATTGATAAGGGAAAGAAGCAATCTCTAAAATAGTTTATATAATGTCATTAAAAAAAGCCCAAAAAAACCTTCTAAGTCTTTGTGTTCATGGACATATACTAAACCTCACATGCTTATGTATATATTCACATATGTGGAAGGACACATGCAATTTTATCTTAACATAAGTCCCCTGGGTGGTTAGAGTTCAAGTTGGTTTTATTTTTTTCAGTATTCTGTGTGTATCTATATATTTATATACATGTATCTATATATACATATGTGTATGTGTGTGCGTGTATGTATATGTGTGTGTGTGTGTGTGTGTGTGTGATCCCAATTTTTTTCTCCAGTGGTGTTGATCTCTTTGTTTATTTTTAAAATTTTGTGTTTTTTTTAAATTCATGCATTATAACTGCACAAAATAGTGGACTTCATTGCTATATGTACACACAAATACCCTAATTTGGTCAATTTCATTCCATAGTACATTCCTTTGCCCTCCCCTCCTTCCTCACCTTGGTTCCCTTCTGGAACCCTTGGTCTCCTCTGGAGACCAGAGACTCCACTGGTCTCTAAAAAATTTTCAAGAGTAATTTGCCATATAATATTTTTGCTTTAGTAGTTGATATGAAAAGCTAATCTTTTTGTTAAGGTACATATCTAATAATCAACTAAAAATGACTATATTCTAAACATAAGAGCTCTAATGCACATGCCTGCATGCATGTGTGTGCATAATGAAAAACATCTTTAATACAGGAAATTTAAATAATATAACTTACTTTCTCTATATCCCCCTCTCTACACAGATGGTAAAGAGCCAGCATTCTTAGTGCTTCCACATTTTGATTATCCTGAAGCAGCAACCTGTAGGAAAACCTTTGTTAATGCTGATATAGATGTACACATTTTATTTCATTCAAGGGTTTGAAGAGCTGGTTTGCTGGCTGGACATTCTACTTACCAAGTAAGTAGTTTTAATTAGTAAAATGACATCTGCATTATTCAAACTTTAAAAAGTCTTAGAATCTACTTTTTAATATTTCTAAAACAAGAGTAGATGGTGCCAATGTCAAATTCTGTGGCAAGCCTAAGTGAAGTATTAGCTACCCATACATAATTGTACTAAAATTTTAATTCACCTTGATCAGGCTGATATATAATAGGAATTCAAGGAATGCCAAGATGGGTCAAACATTTTAAAACCTATTATTGTTGTTCATAACATTATGACAGTTTTTCATGTGACAAAAACCCCAAAATATGAAAAATATGCTATTGAAAATCCAAAGGAAAAAATAAGACAAAGGCATAAACAATAAATCTGGAAAAAATCATAAAAATTCTTATGAAACTTCACTGAAGATTATTTTTTAAAAGAAACTGAACAGAAGGGGTAACACTAGATTTCCCATCACGACATGGCACACTGAACTATTGGTTCCAGTTTTTCACCCATCCCCGAATATGAGCCTCTTCCCAGGAGTGTACTTCACAGCCCCTTGACTAGGGACACGGGCACCTTTCTAGCACTAGCCCATGAAATGTTGGCAGGAGAGGCAGTGTGCCAAGCCCAGACCAGAGGCACTGCATGTTTCAGCTTGTTGCTTATGTTCCTGTTATCACCAGGAGAAGCACTTCCTCTAGGTGGCTGCTGCTTTTTGGCTTGAGCCCTGAGAGATTAGCAATTACAGCCCAACTGGGTCTGAAGCAGAGACCCTTCAAAGCCTCATTAGGATCAGCAGACTGTAGATAAACCACAGGAAGATAAGGAATGAATGTTTACTGTCATATTCCCTGAGATTTATGGTTGTTTGTTTTATGCCAATGGTTGCCTGATATGACAATACTCAGTTCTGGTTTAAAAACTTTCCTCCAAATAATCTATAGATTGATTGATTGATTGATTGATTTTGGTGTCCCTGGGTGGGCATGAATAATCTATAGATTTAATACTGGATAACACTAGTAGTTCTGCATCTTAGTTTATTTAGTTGCAAACTGGCATACTATTAGCACCTACCTCTTAGGAATAAACAGGCTATTCACTGGCTGTTTCAGAGACTGAGCACTTTGCATCAGATCATCAGTGTTGCTGCTGTTATTTTAGCTGTTAGGCTAAAAAGCTTGAAGTGATCCTCAACTATCCTCATCCTCTTACCTTCCTAATTAAAACATACGGGGAGTCCAGTCACTGCCCACAGCAAGTGCACCACAACCATTCTGGTCCCTGCCACCAGCACTTCTCTCTCAGATTAGGGTGATAGCTTGAAAAATGGTCTCCCAGTCTTTGCCCTTGCTCCCTTCCCCAGGCTGTTCTCAATACAGCAGAATGATTCCTAAGAATACTCAAAACCCTCTAATGATTTCATATTTCAGAAGAAAACCCAAACTTCTTGTAAGAGCCAACAAGACCCTTCATGACTTGGCACCAGCTCCCTCCCACTCTCCATCTCTGACCTTACCCACTTTACCCCTTCCTCCTTCCTAATCCTCAAACATAGGATAATCTTCCTGCCTCAGGATCTTTCCTTCTTTCTCTTCTTTCTGTAAAGTCATCTCCCAGATACCTGCCTGGTTCTCTGACCTTCTTCCTTTCCCTGACCACCTCATGACATCAAATACCCCAATATTGCCCATTTCACTTGACTGCTTTTCTCCATGTCACTTGCAACTGTCCAATTTACTACATGATTTAGTTTTTTATTCTGCTCAGTGTATGACTCTTCTGATTTCAATGTAAGTTTCATGAGCACAGGGATATTTCATGTTTGCCTAAAAGACTATTTTAAAATAGCTGTTCAGATATTTATGTAAGTTAATAATTCAGTTTTAAATAATAATAAATATTTAATATAATTCAGTTTTAAATATTTTAAATAATTCAGTTTTTTTCCGCTCCAAGTACGGAAAAATCAATTCTATCTGGTTTAAAAAAAATTCGATTCTATACTGATGTTTAAAAAATTTTATCACAAACATACAAACTAAACACGGATTTTCTTTTTACCCATAATTATAACCAGATCCAAAGAAACGAATGTGTGACATCTTTTTTTACTTAACCTTTGTGCTGTCTCAACTGTTTGGTCCCAATCCTGCAGAGCTAGTTGTAATTTCATTTTCTTCACAAAAGCAGGAACAAAGCTTGGAAAGTTCACAATTATCTGGTTCACAGTCTCCAGAGCACCTGAATAATTCTGACGCATTTCAAGGCACTGTGCCTAACAGCAGAAAAAGTGGCATCAAAATGACAATCTCATTTATAAAGTTTCTCAATCCAGAATGGGTAGAACACGAGTGTTCCATATTTTCTGTCTTTCTTATAGGGAGTTCACATCACTTTTATAATGAGAAAAAATAAACAAAAGTTTTATCAAAATCATGCTTTAAAAATCACTGAAAAATACTTTACTTTAGCAAATACCTATACAATATGATTAGAAAATACAAAGTTTAAAAAATATTCTTAAGAACACCATAAAATAAGGAACATTTCTATTTACAATAGAAAAATTACCGTTTTAGAATAAAATATTTCCATGATTTTTTTTCTTTTTTCATTTTTTTCTTTTGATTCATTGTGCACAAATGGAGTACAACTATTATTTTTCTGTTTGTACGCGAAGTAGAATCATACCATTTGCATGCTCATACATGTACATAGGATAATGATGTTTGTCTCATTCTATTATCTTTCCTTCCCTGCCTCCTCCCCACCCCTCATTTCAGTCTACACAATCCATCCTTCTTCCATTCTTCCCTTACACCTTCCTGCCCCCATTAGGTATCATCAACCACTTATCAGAGAAATGATTTGGCCTTTGGTTTTTTGGGATTGGCTTATTTCACCTAGCATGATATTATCCAACTCCATTCATTTACCTGCAAATGTCATAATTTTATTATTCTTTATGGCTGAATAATATTCCACTGTGTATATATACCACAGTTTCTTTATCCATTCATCTATCAAAGGGCATCTAGGTTGGATCCACAATCTAGCTATTGTGAATTGGGCTCCTATAAACCTTGATGTGGTGGCATCACTATAGTATCCTCATTTCAAGTCCTTTGGGTATAGGCCAAGGAGTGGGATAGCTGGGTCAAATGGTGGTTCCATTCTGAGTTTTCTAAGGAATCTCCGTACTGCTTTCCAGTGTGGCTGTACCAATTTGCAACCCCACTAGCAATGTATGAGTGTACATTTTCTCCCACAACCATGCCAACACCTATTGTTGCTTGTATTCTTGATAATAGACATTCTAATTGGGGTGAGATGAAATCTTAGGGTAGTTTTGATTTGCATTTCTCTTATTATTAGAGATGTTGAACATTTTTTCATATGAGAACTACAGAACACTAAAGAAAGAAATTAAAGAAAACCTTAGAAGATGGAAAGATCTCCCACGTTCTTGGATAGGCAGAATTAATATTGTCAAAATGGTGATACTACCAAAAGCACTACACAAATTCAATGCAATTCCAATTAAAATTCCAATGACATTCCTCATAGAAATAGAGAAAGCAATTATGAAATTCATTTGGAAGGTTAAGAGACCCAGAATATCTAAAGGAATCCTTAGCAGGAAGAGTGAAGCAAGGGGTATCACAATATCAGAACTTCAACTACCCTACAGAACAATAGTGACAAAAACAGCATGGTATTGGCACCAAAATAGACAGGTAGACCAATGGTACAGAATAGAGGACACAGAGACAAACCCACAGAAATACAGTTATCTCATACTTGACAAAGGTGCCAAAAACATATAATGGAGAAAAGATAGCCTCTTCAACAAATGGTGCTGGAAAAACTTGAAATCCATATGCAGCCAAATTAAACTAAATCCCCATCTCTCACCCTGCGCAAAGCTCAACTCAAAATGGATCAAGGACCTAGGAATTAGACCAGAGACCCTGCACCCTACACAAAAAAAAGTAGGTCCAACTCTTCATCATATCGGCTTAGGACCAGACTTCTTAACATGACTCCCAAAGCACAAGAAATAAAAGCAGGAATCAATAATAGGGATAGATTCAAACTAAAAAGCTGTTTCTCAACAAAGGAAACAATCAGCAATGTGAGGAGAGAGCTTACAGAGTGGGAGAAAATCTTTGAAACACACACTTCAGATAGAGCACTAATATCCAAAATCTATAAAGAGCTCAAAAAACTTTACACCAAGAATACAAATAACCCAATCAATAAATGGGCTAAGGAAATGAGCAGACACTTCACAGAAGAGAATCTACAAGCAATCCATGATATTTTTAAAAAGCATCTAAACTTGAGTTTTTGTATCTTCTTAAAAAATTATTTTCTGGTTAAAGAAGATATGATTTTAAAGAACAAGCAAAATTATATTCAAGTAACTGTCTTCACCTCACTTTTAC
Organism: Glaucomys volans; assembly: GCA_020662805.1. Lineage (NCBI taxonomy): Eukaryota > Metazoa > Chordata > Mammalia > Rodentia > Sciuridae > Glaucomys > Glaucomys volans. Next base: position 107,993 of record JAJEJO010052708.1, read on the forward strand.
TAGTAGAAATTATCATAGGAAATAATTGGAGAAGATCACAAAGAATGCCTTAGATGACATTTATGGTAGAACTATGAATTTATAATAGAAAAATAAAAAGCAACTCAAGAGCTGGTTGTGGCTCAGTGGTAGGGTGCTTGCCTAGCAAGTTCAAGTTCATGTGCCAGCTCTCCTTCTCCCCCTTCCCATTTTATTTATTTTTCTATTACAACTATTGCCATCTACACTATATAATTTATTTACTTTTTTTTTTAATTATCCACCTCTTTCAGTAGAATACAAGTTCTATAAACTTGGAGTTTTAATTTTGCTCAGGGCTTCCCTAGCAACTAAAGTGATGCTTCCCTCATATTAGATACACAATAAGTGTGTGTTAAGAAAAAAAAAAAAAAAAAAACGCATAATACAATCACAATTTACACAAAACTGGCCCAGGATTCGGGAACTTTGATAGGGAATCCATTTCTCTAGTTGAGTCCTACATAAATGCAGATTCCTCTGAGAGCCCAAATGACAATAGTATCATGAAAAGTATCATTTTTTTTAATAACTTAGTTTTGTCAGAGGTTAAATGTTATAAAATGAATTTTAAAACATGATTTATTCACCTTAACTCCAACTCACCTTACCCAGAAGAGCAAAAATGTCATTTCCATCCTGTAATCCCTCTTCAAAATACTTTAGTGCTTTTTTAGCATAAGGTTCTTTTCCTCTTGTAATATCAAGCCATGCTTTCAAGATGTGCCCCTGTAAAAGGAAGAATTTTAATCATACTCTTATTCTTTTGAAAATGAGAAAAATAATTGTTCAAGAGGTAAATCTAATATCATTTTATTTGGTAATTAATAACATAAAGAAATCTGTCAAATGTTATGAACAATTACATTCTGCATAGTGCAACTGTTTTTGAACCCTTGTCAGTTTAGAGTCTTAGAAAGTAGACTGCAAATTTTAATCTTTGATATGGGCTCAATATAAGTCTGTCAAATACTCCATTAGCGCTATAACCAAAATTCTTCTCTGAGCCTTTGCTAGTAAATTACTATTGATATCGGTTAACATGTAATTCAATGTATAAATAAGAATGTGTTGCCTTTTTTTGGACAAATAGCCCAAATGAATTAGAATGGGAAAAGAGCACAGGTCTTGTTTCACATACGTTAAAGATTCAGATAATTCTGCAGCTATCTTATTAACCTCTGTGATAGTCCAGTGAGCTTCAAATGAAATAATAAATGGCCTGAGGAATTAAAAAGTTAGGCAGTTATGGGTGTTTATCTTTAGAAATGTTAGTGTTGTTGAGTTGATGCATTGGTAGGAAAAAAAGATACTGGAACTGTTTCTTTTTAATGCAAAATAAAAATGGTGAAATGTGCTCTTCAATTAAAAAATTAACTTATAAAATTATAGATTTTAACTGAGACTATATTACCTCACAGTATTTTACCTGAAAATATAGGTAAGAATCCACCAATACTACTTCTAGTTATTAGATCAGTGTTGTTATTTAAATGGGTTTCAACTATCATCTTTGTGTGGGTGATTCCCAACCGTATTTCTAGTCCAAAACCTCTTCTCAACTTTTTGTTCTTTGAAGGCTCATTATCTGTTTTGCCAGCACCTTAAACACAGCATGTCTGAAGATTAATGTCTCATCTCAGTGGATTTTCCATTCATATTAAGTAGTCTCTAAATTATCCAGATTTAAAGACTCAGAGACCTTCCTAATATGTGATACCTCCTTTTCTATCTATTACCAGCTCACAAGTCCTGTGGGTATTAAAAACTTCTCAAGTGTGTACTCACTGTGTAATATTTCTGTATAGTCCCAGAAACCTTCTGCTGGACTGTGCTTTCTTTTTTCCATCCCCACATCCCAGGCCAGTTCATCCAACAAACCATTATTAATCTTGTGGATTTACACTTTAATATCACTCCCATGGTTAAAAATCTTCAGTGATCTCTTAATGTCCACCAAATTATAGATACTTGTACCTAGGAGTCAAGATTCTTCAATCTATCCCAATCTACCTCTCTAAGCTTTTCTTCTACCATCTTCTCCTACGTGTCCTGTGTTCCCAGGACATGTGACATTCTCAATGTACCCAGAATCAATACATCTCACGTCCATCTATTATTTCCCACCTGGAAGTGTCTACTTCCCTTTTCTATAATCTTTGCCTACTGAAACTGCAAACATCTTGTAGGTTTTAGCTCAAATGCTATTTCCTTCAATATTCTTTCTTATTCTAATACAGATGTGGTCTTCCCTTAACTTAAAATATTGTCTGGCATATAGTAAGCAAACAATAAGTATTAGCTATTATTTTCTTCTGCACTTTTGTCACATTTCTTTCAGATCATTTGTAATTTTTATCATAATATAAGCTGGGTAAGTGCTCTACGCAACCATGATTCTTTCATGAAAGTAATGTTTTCTTTGTTTTTGTACTATTAACAGTATAAATAATGGCATCTTGTGTCCAGGGCTACTTACTAAGAAAAGACACAAGGAAGGAAGGAAAGAGATAAGGAAAGAAGGAATGAAGTGGGAGGGAAAATGGAAAAGAAAAAGAGAAGAGAATCAGGGAGAGATCTTTTCAAGACTTAAAACGTGAAAACAAGCAACCTTATAGAATCCCTATTTTACATTGTAGAAAACATTAAGATTAAATGCTTATTTGTAAAGTAAGAATAGAGTGGACAATAACAATAGATACTACTAAATACATAAAATACACATTCTTCCTTTAACATTACTATTTCAAAGTAAGAAAATGGCTACCTCATTACTACCATCTGAAATTTTGATCATTCTGTCAATGTATTCTTTGGCCTTATCGTGGCGACCAAGGTGCCATAGAAACAAGCCTGCATGGTACAAAGCTTTCTGTCCAGCTCCTTTACGTTGCTCCTTCACTCTGGCATCTGATTCCAGGATAGCTTCTCTATCTGCAAGGGGAAGACAATATTCAATGAAACTTAAATTCTAGATCAAGTGTTTAAATAGGTCAAGGATTAACAGAGTAGAGAATTTAGTTCTCTCTAGAGTAGCACAGTCTATTAGAAATAAAATGCAAGGCACCTATGTAATTTAAATTTTCTAGTAGTCCTATTAAAGGAACAAAAAGAAATAAGCAAAATAAAATTTTTTGGGGAGGTACCGGGGATTGAACTCAGGGACATTTAACCACTGAGCACATCCCCAGTCCTATTTTGTATTCTATTTAGAGACAGGGTCTCACTGAGTTGCTCAGTGCCTCACTTTTGCTGAGGCTGGCTTTGAACTCATGATCCTCCGCAAAATTAATTTTAATAATGCTATTGTTAGCCCAATATATCCAAAATATCAATGTATAATTGATACAAAGTTTATCATGGTTTATGAGCTTTTTAATTGAATTACAATTCTGGTGTGTGTTTTAAAGTTATAATACATCTCAATTAAGATGTTAAGTTTTCTTCAGCAATATTTGTACTTAGATTTCATAATACTCATAGTGTATTCATACATTCAAGTCATTCCACAAGTTAGCTGATGTTTTTTTTTGTGTGTGGAGGGCAGTGCTGAGGATTGAGGACTGAACCCATAGTTGTGAGCTTGCTATGCAAGTACTCTACCACTGAGCTATACTCCCAGCCCATACATAAGATTTTTTTCAAGTAACTAAATGAAATATCAAAGTTTTCTCATAATTGAATTATAATTCAAAAGCAGATTAGGCTGAATTAAATAAGATAAAAAATTCAATTAATTCAATTCCTTAAACTAGCCACATTTCAGGTGGTCCAAATTCACATGTGATTACAGCTGTGTAGGTTATGTCCTTCCCAAAATAACCACACAATATTTGCTAATATTTTTAAGATTCATAAAACCGTAAGGATTCCAAATAATACAATTATTAGGGGCAGGTTCAGGGACTAAAACATAAATCATCTGACTTTCAAATTTAATTCGGAAACTTACAAACATGTCAGCTCATGGTCATGAATCAGTAAAAGGCTAGAATAAGCACTTTTATTTACATAGCTTAACATTAGCAATCATCTATGGTGGAAAGCAGAGTTAGTACTTGGGTGTCTAAATAACATCTATATCTCTCTTTTCAGATTCCTGGAAATCACATTTCCCAACAGAATCAGTACTGTTGGGAATAAACAATTAAATTAAATGAAAACTTGATTCTAGGAAGAAAATATTTTATATTACTTTCTTCTTTTTAATTTTTATAGCCCTCCTAAGCAAATCTTTAACTAACCATCCCACCACGGCATAGAGAAAGGGGATCCACAGAAGAGCTAAATGCTGAAGTAATTTTATATATTTGCCCATCTGTTTCTCATGTCTGGATTATTCTTTGCATTCAAATTCTACATGTCTTCCAAAGATCAGATTAACCTCTGACCTTTCACAAAGCTTTCCCTGTCTACTCCAATAGATTAATATCCATCAGTTTCAATTATGGACTCATATGTTCCATTTTTATCATTTTATTTAATAGTAACACTGGAATTTAATGTTTGTGGTTTTTACATTTTATTTTCTCGGTAGATTATAAATCTGATGTTACAATCACTTATTATGATTTTCTTTCTTCTTCTATATATATTTGGTACAATCCTGTGCATTAAGTAAGCACATAATTGTTATTTACTTTTTAACATAGTTTTAAATAACTTTTCATTAATTGTATATGTATACATGAAGGGAAGGAGGTATGAACTTTTGCTTAAGAAAAAATTCTAGAACATGTAATTACTGTCTAATTATTTGAAAAAGAATCTATAATTACAATCTATAAATTATAATCTATAATTATAATCTATAAATCCTGCTAGCTGTTAGTAGATATACATGGAAGAATACAATATTATTTTTTCTTTATTACATATTATTTGGACATTGTTCTGCCTCAGCCTTAAGTTACACTATACACTCAGACAATGCAATACATCTTTAATTTCTGGTTTATGAATAAGTTTTCTTTTATAATATACTCATATGTCCCAACCTACTATTGGATAAAAATTTACTGAATGTTTATATCCCCCATGGAGAGAGACCTTCAAGATGTTTAACATACAGAAGAGATAAACTGAATATTACTATACATTTGCATATAACAAGTTGTAAAGTTGGTTCTTACAGAATAATCCATGTGTACAATGTTCTTAGCTATTTTTTTTTTTTTGGTATAACTATTACTGATATACATTCATCTTTAAGTTAACTCAAATATTTATGTACTAGTGAAATCTCTGCTAAAGAGAATATAAAGAATACAAAAGCAGTATAAAATACAGTTTTTATTGGGGGGCGGTACCAGGAATTGAACTCAGGGGTACTCAACCACTGAGCCATATCCCCAGCCCTATTTTGTATTTTATTTAGAGACAGGGTCTCATTGAATTGTTTAACTCCTTGCTTTTGCTGAGGCTGGCTCTGAACTTGTGATCTCCTGCCTCAGCCTCCCCAGCCACTGGGATTACAGGAGTGCGCCACACTGCATGGCCAAGACACAAGTTTCCTCTGCTTGATGAATTTACAATCTTGTCAGGAAGATAAACATACGACATAATAGTTCTGTGGACAGTATGATAAAATTAAATATGGCAATGAGAAAAATCAAAATGGAATAAGGAAAATTCTCTTAAACATTGTACTGAGATACTATACCTGGATTAGGACTCATTTTATGGGCGTATATCAGTGCAATTAGAGAACAAAGTGATACATCTTGTTTATTCTTAATAGCCTCAAATTCCCGAAGAGCTTCTTGTGTTTTACCTGAAAAATCAAGATTATGATGGGAAAAATTATTCTTACTGCAAAGCAAAAATTTAGAACTTAGGGAACAGGTTCAATAAATAGTTCATACCTTCCATTAATGTACCGTAGGCATGATAAAACATGAAGACTGGGTCACTGCCATACCTCTTCATTCCTTCACTGGCAACAAGTAACACATGATGAAAATATTTCTCTTGACAATAGTAATTAATCAGTGTCTAAAAGGAAACAATGATTAAGTGTTAAAAGAGATTTTGGTGTTCTGAAATACTTTTAAGAATCAGATATGAATCTAAGCCAGGTGCAGTAGCGCATTCCTATAATCCCAGCTTCTTGGGAGGATGAGGCTGGAGGACTGCAAGTTCAAGGTCAGCCTGGGCAGCACAGCAAGACCAGTCTCAAAATAAAATAAAAGGGCTGGGGAAGTAGCTTAGTGGTGGTACAGTGCTTGCCTACTATTCATGAGGGTCTGTGTTCAACCCCTAGTACAGGGAAAAAAAAAAAAAAATGCTGAAGCAGATATCAACCTAAAATCTTGAATAATCTAAAACTTTGTTAATAAGATTTTTCGTCTTTTCCCTCTAAGTTCCTTAAAATATTTTTAAATGCTAGTATTTAATACTAAGTATTGTAAAACACAATAACCAAAAAATTACTAAAATAACTTAGTGTTTTCTAATAATTTCAATCTTTTCTCCCAATTTTTGTGTTAATAGTATTGACAGCAGACTACTTCTTGCCTCTTTTCCTTTGCACACATTTTCTTAAAGGTTTTAGAAAATAGAGAAACAGAAAAAAACAGGAATAAAAAAAAGGAGGCTTGCATTTGGAGACTGTAAGTTTCTTATTTTAAAAAATCTTTTACAAATGATCTATTGTTAGCATAGAATTACAAAGTAATCATGAATTAAACAACAGTTTATTGTTGAATATTACCTTATTTTGATATGCGTTCTACAATAAATAATCATCAGTAGGAATAGATTAGCCAAACTGCTCTTCCATGGAAATGACTAAGCTTTCCTCAAACTTATATATATCGATTTACAAAATACAGATACTAAGTTCTCATTAAGTATAGTGGTGTTTTACACTGTTTTTCTCAGGATTGTATCAAGGGTTAGCTGGTGATGTAATCAAGGAAGAAAGCCACACTTTCACCATCAGTGTGATATATGTTTTGCCTTTATAAACCAATTGGGGCCATCACATAACTAAACCCCCTGACTCTAAAGGGGGTTCAACAGGAGTGAGAAGTATAGATGAAGCAATGGTCGATGGGATTAAAACATAAGGGTGTCTATACAGCTTTGTTCCACTGCCTTGTTTCTGGATAGCCACATCCACATCCTTTTCTAGAACATGGTTCAGCAAGTGTTCTATGTGGACTCTTACTCTGCATCTCTCCTGTGACCTCTGTTTTCTACTCTCCTTCTTAGCCATGGATTTGTAAAGTATAACTCACACTCCATCCCCCAGACTTCCATAGTACATTCATAGGTGCACCAATGCTCTACATGACTTCTTAGCTCACCAGAACTGAGGGCACTTTCAAAATCATCTTACTTCACTTTTGTCCAAGTTTTTGTCTTCTCTACCACCTATAAACCTCCTTATCATGGTGTCATGATAAGGACATGGATTTAATGGTGGAAAGACCTGGTTTCAAATTTTTGGTCTGTTTTACAGCACCTGTTTGCTCATTTGCAAAATGCTGTTATACAGCACATTTACAGGTGGCTATGAGAATTCATTAACTTTTTCATAATGTAAAAGTCCTATTTTGAAAAAAAGAATAAGTTCCTCCAAACTCCATATATTGATGAAATAAAAAATGATGTGTCCACTGAAGACCTTTCATATAAGCTCATATAAGCTCCAGATTCACATTTAAATGCCACTTAACTCAGCAACTCGGAGTCATTTACTCACTTGGCCTAATTCGGTCATTAAATTCTCCTTTCTTTAGTCCATCTAATATTCTACATTCTTATTGCCACTGCTGTGGTTCAGGTCAGACAGTTTAGTCTATTAAACACTGACTGACTGCCTGCTAGTGCCAGTCACTAGGATAGATATTGAGAATATAAAAAGAATGAGACATGGTCCCTGTCCCCCTTCCCCAATATAAAAGCTACGGTTTTCAGATAAGACTGTAATATAAAGACTAACTAAAATACAATGTAGTAGTATAAGAAAGGAACTTTGGGAAGGCAGGATAACTTTAAAACACCCTTGATAACTGAAGGTGCAGTGAGGGGAGGATATAAGAGTAAAATGGAGGGAAAGATTCCTGGGGAGGACTTAGAGCTGACTCATGAATTGCAATCCCATCTCTCCCCTTCCACACATAGCACATCCTTCCTATTTACCTTTCAAGATTCCTGAGAAAGTATAGGAGTTAGCAAGGCAGAGAGACAGCATCAAAACAGGTGGGAAGTCATCAACTGTACATGGGATGGAGTGGTGATGGAGAGGGCTAAAAGCCACTCCATATCGTAGCACAGGTTGTATACTACAGTTGGGCCATATATGGCTTGCTAAGTAAGCTAAGTAAGCTGAGTGGTTTTCAGTTTAAAATGGTTGGAGGAAATATATTTCATAAAGTCAAATTTCAGGGTCCATAAGGTTTTATTGGAATATAGCCATGCTCATTCATTTAAGTATTGCCTATGGCATCTTTCTAGCTAAAATGTACATGTGACAGAGACCCTGCTTATAGTTTTATTCCTTCTACTCAAATGGAAGATCCAAGTTTTAAAGTTTTCATAGTTTTATTGCAGTATCTTCATGCTGAGAATAGTGCCAGATCCGTAGGAGGCATTCAATAAATATTTGCTAAATGCTTTAAGGTTTTCCTCCAGCATTAGATTATAAAATCTGTGAATGTACAAGCTATGAATCTGTTTTGCTCATCGCCAGCTCCAAGTTCTAAGGGACATACCGAGATAAGTCCATAAATACTGGCGGAACAACTGACTCAGTGTGCAAATGAATAGAGAAGACCATCAAAAGGAAATTTTTAATTTTCAAACCTCATCTCTTTGCTTTGTATCATTTCTGAAGCTGGTCGTCATTAAATATTTGCCCAGTGGATGAATCAGTGATTAATAGAGAAAACCACCAACCTAAAATAAAGATTCCTTCCATTTTTTTAAGTTTCACGTCTTTCATTGGTTTCCCTCTACTCTTTCCCTGCTCCTTTTAAGGTCCATAGGCGGATCAGACACTAGTTTGCTCAAAGTTCTTAATCGCTCCTGGAGGCGCGGTCAAAGGTTACCCAAACTCTCCAAGCAAGCGTGATACACAAGTAAAAGTAAACACAATGGAACAGGGTGGGGACTAGCACCCAAAAGACTAGCCAGAAGCAGCACGCCAGAGGGGCTGGCTCGACCCCAAGACCCCAAGCGGGGCCACGCAGGTCACCAGGTAGTGTAGGCTACAGGCCTAGCGGGTCCAGCTGGTGGCACCTACCAACCAGGCAGCAGCGGCACAACAAGTAATAACTGCTTTGCGCAGCCCACCCAGCACTGTGCACGCCCCCAGCCCATCGCCATCCCGCAACGCAACCCCGGCCGCCCGCTCACCTTCAGCCCCTGTGAATCCATGGCTCCCCGGGCGCCGAACGCTCGGATAGAAAGGGTGCGCTCCCCACAGCCCTGCAGAAGGGCTAGGGGCTCAATTCCAGCAGCTCAGGCCCCAGCGCGCTCGCACTCCCAGACGCCGCAGAGGGGCGGGGTGAGGCGGGGCGGAGCCGCTCCGCCATTGGCTACCAGCTAGAGAGGGCGGTCCTTGGGGCAGGGATTGCGGGGGGCGCGGAGCGACGTGCGCGGGGACCTAGAGGGAGGGCTGTGAGGGCGACCCGGGAGGGCCCGGATTAGAAGGTGGGGCGCGAAAAAGGTGGGGCTGAAAAAGGCAGTCGACCTGGGAAAGGCCCGGGGAGGAGCATGGGTAGGCGCGCTGAGGATATGGAATTAAGGAATTAGAAAATGGAGGAGGAAGTAGGAAGACGAACTAGTCTGTTTCCCATCACTGGCAACAAAGAACTCATTTTCTGAACATTTATGCGGAAGCCGATTTCCGCAATGCGGCTGGTGCAGGCTTGACCAGCGGAGGGAAAAGCGGTCAACTTTCACGTGTAGTAGTAGCACGATGGCCACAAGGTGGCGCAGAGAAATCGCAAGTTGTGACAGAAGTGTGATGAGCTTCTTTGTCCAGTTTTAAATCTTTGCAGGCATTGTTGCCCATTGTAATTGTAATTGTTTGCATATTAAATTGGTACGTCTTTAGTAGCTCTGATGAGTGGGATAAATGAGGTAAACGTGTGTGTATGTGTGTGTGTAATGATACTGCTGATTTCAAACAGGATAAAATTAATCCCTATGCAAATTGTCAGCTACACTTAAGTTCCTTCAAGAGTTTAATTCAAATATAATGTGCAAAGAGATTTTCTGTTTCTGCTTAAAGAGACTTTAAAAAATGTACATAAGATTTGAGATTCAGGTGATCTTGGTAGAATACATGAGTTCCAAATTTCTATCCTTGTGTTCATTATCTAACTTTAGTTGCAGTAGTAGTAATTATCTCTTTCAGATTTTTAAGTTTCTAAAGGAGTTGCTGTAGTTTGGTTCTAGAATGTCCCCCAAAGGACCATGTGTTGGGAGACTTGGGTTACCAGCCTGTGGTGCTACTACACTGTGATGGAATCTTTAGAAGCTGGGGTCTAGTGGAAAGAAGTTAGCTCATTGGGAAGTACCCTTGAAGAGGATGTTGGGACTCTGTCTCCTTCATCTCTGTTGTTTCTTGGCCACCAAGAAGTGAGCAGGCCTCTTTTACCATCTTCCCATCATGGTATCATGTGCTGCCACAGGCCCTAGGTAACAAGACCAACTGACCAGCGACTGCAACTTCTGAAACTGTAAGCCTCACTAACCTCCTTCTAAGTTGTTATCCCAGGTGTTTGTCACAGTGACAGAACACTAACACAGGAGTCTATGAACATTAACTTGGTTTTCTGCCAGTAGGTTATGTAAAGACAGCCTTTAGAGAAAGAGTATCCACTATGCCAGGCTTTAAAGCAAAGCCCTTTTTGATTTTCCTTTAAAGTACATTCCATCCATTGGGTCCCATGTTATTTTCATGAGGCTTGTTTTCAGCATTCATAGTCCAGCTAGACATTTGTGATGATGGACATAATACTGCCAGTCTGGTTTTCAAAACTGTGTCTTAATCTGCATTTTGTGTGCAGCAGAGAATGCCATAAGCCACCATGCTCAACAAAGTGTGCAATCTTGAACTGTAAACTTTGCTTCCATGGGAATAGTTCATCTGGAAGAAAATGTCTAATGATCATGATTAAAGGAATATAGTGATCAACCTACTTTTCTGAAATCTCTCAACCCTAAACTTGGGCTGAGTCAGACCACTGGAAGGATGTACCTTAGACCATATTAATTTAACACCTTGTAAAATTTCCTTCACTGAATTTTATTCTAAGGTTAAACCATTTAGTATAAAACACCATGCCTGGCACTTCATGAGTATTGGTTGAATTAAACCTACTTTGGAATTTGTATTGGAATTCACAGTAATGATGTTCCTTGTTAATGTCTCATGTAAGATGTTTCTAGAAAATTCTGTTTTCTCTGAAACATGGGTATTTTCTTAAGCACAAACATTTTTATTGGTTCTTTTGTTGGCTATGAACTGACATCCAAGATGCCTCACCTGATTGTCATATTAATGCTCATCCCCTTCAAGGAGCCTTTATTCCAGATCAATGAGACAGCTATTCTTCTTTTGGGAATGCTTTCCCTTCCTGTACTCCAGATGCTTTCTTCACCTAGCAAAATCTACTCTTTTATCTCAGATCCAGTTCTTATGAAGCCTTTAGGGATCACCATAAGTGGATGGAGAAGAGAAAGAGCATGTGGTAGTAGCAAGAGTATGGTCTCCCAGACCTGGGGTGGCGCTCCTATATGCTGTTTATTTTTGTGACTTGGAAAATTAATTCTCCTGAGCTTCATTTCCCTTCTTCACTAAGGATACAAAATGCCTAGCAGACATAAAAAGTTCCTGATGCATAAAGGACATTCTAAAAGCAATAATTTCCATTAAATTCATAGTGCTTTATAAGACTTTCTGCAGGGCTCAGGATGTAGCTCAGGGATAGAGGCCTTCCCTACCATGCACAAGGCCCTGGTTCAATCCCAAACATCACACAAGTACTACACATGAAAACAGACTGCTGTACTTAATTTTCCCTTGTACTGTAGTAATGGTGTATTGTTTGTCTAATCTTATCAACTGGGTGATGAGTGCCTGAAAGTCAGGCAGTATGGTATAGTGGTCCCTGGAGACAGGTCATCAGCATTTTTACCTTAATACCACCATTCACTAGCCATTCACTTGGAAATGTTACTTAAATTCTCTGAGCTTCAGCTGTAAAATGAGGTAATCGCCTCATAAGATTGTTAAGAATATTAAATGGGTTAACTTTTTTTTTTTTTTTTGAGATGACATCTATGTGGCTCTGGCTGGTCTGACACTCATGGGCTAAAGTGATCCTCCCTCCTCAGCCTCGTAAGTACTTAGGACCACCAGCATAGGACATCACGCCCAGCCTAAACAGGTAATAGTTAAAAGCCTAGAGAAGTATGAGGTGTAGGGGAGGCTGTGAGAAAATGTTGCCAATAATTCCTGTACTCCCAGCTACTCTAAACACAGCACATTGATCCAATAAACATTTCGCTAATCATATAGCAATGATGTATCCTTTCTTTTTCTTTTATTTTTTGTACTTGAAAGTGATGTGTCTTTTTAATCATGTATTTCTTGGTTCGGTTTTCTTGTCCCTGATTTTTTATAATGATCTACTTGTATCTGTATTATCTCATCATACATCCAAGTTAAAAGAAAACACTTAGGAAAATTAGTTGATTCTGGTGTAGGCAAAAGTTGAAGAAAATAATTAAACTATGGAGAAGCTAAAGGAAGATAAAAAGTATTTTAGGTCTGTTTATAAAGAGTTCTCTTGCCTACTCCTTATGAGAAAAATAGGTTTCTGATGATTCAGGAAGGACATCTCCCACATAAGAGTTTTTAATCTCCTGTTTTCAGGAATAAAAGGAGAGATTAGAATGCTCTTCTTGATTCTGCTCTTTTTCAAATGTCTTTAAATCAAAATTATTCTTTTGCCAAAGTGGTCTATTACACAGTGGCATATTCTGCCTTCCTTCATGCCTCTTTGTATCTTGGTTCAACTTGCTTACCCCAAATCCCTCTCATTCTGCCAGTTTGCATTTCCTATAAGAAATTAGGCCAGGAGCTCATCAAAAGATCACTTGACACTGATGCATGTAGCATTCTCTCTATCTAGTTCTGGGTCTGACTCCATCTCCCTTTGGAAGAGAATCTTTCCCATCCAGAGTTATGCCTGAAGGCAGAGGCCATGTTTCCTCCTGACAGCTAAGATTTTTTTCACTCCAAAATGTCTAGGCTGTCTCTTTTTATGTTTAACTCCTGATTTTTCATGTGCAGAGTCCTCCTCATCAGGCTTTCCACTTATCTAAATTGGCTGAACAGACTCAGTGAGAGATCCTTGTTCGTAAATTCACTTAAAACTTGGTTATAATTTCTAGCAGTATGTTTTCCGTCAATTTTAATTTTGAGAATTCTTAATCACGTGGAAAAGTTGAAGAGTATAATGAACACCCCCATTCTTATCACCAGAGAACAATTTTGAAATGCTGTTTTTGTATGGCTCTCCGTATTTTCTAGTCTCACTGTTTTCAGTACATAACTACATCATTAGTAGTTTTGTAGCAAGGGAAATCCAAAAGTTTTAGGAACTGTGTTGCTCAGTAAGGTACCCACTAGGCACATGAAACTGTTCAAAATGTTTAACATTAAAAGTAGATGAAATTTTAAAATAATAAATTGAACTAGTGAATTAGTCCATTTTCCTTTGCTCTATAACAGCCTATCTGAAGTTAGGTTATGTATAAAGAAATGAGCTTTTTTTTTAGCTCATAGTTTTGTACTGGTAGTCCAAGATTGAGAAAATGAGAAGTCTAAAGATAAACTGCTAAAACTTGTTTCACAGTTTTTCATAAGCTGTTACTACATGTAATACTAAGTCCATTTGAATGTAGAATTGTGATTAGTAGAGGCCGGGAAGGCTGGGCAGATGATAGAGTGAGGTTGAATAAGTACCAAAGCACTACTGGATAATGTAATAAGTTTTAGTGTTCTGAAACAGAGTGGTGTGGCTACCACAATAACCATTTATGTATTTTATAAATAAAGAGAGGTGTTCAAAGGCTCCAAACACAAAACAATGATAGGAGGTGATTTGATCAGTACACCCAATAAACATAAACTAACATATTATACTGTAACTACTAAATATGTAAATTTTTAATTCTCATAGTTCTGAAAATCATATAGGTCTTTAGGGTTCTTCTTAACTCTTGAGAGAGAAAAGTGTCAGGAGACAAGTAAGAATTAGTTTCCTGAGCCAGGTATGGTGCTGCATTTCTGTAGATGCAAGTACTTGGGAGTCTGAGGCTGGAGGATCACTTGAGACTAGGAGTTTAAGACCAGCTGGGAAACACAGTGAGATCCCTTATTAAAAAATAAATAAGTAAAATAGTTTCCCGCCAATTTATAGGAATGATGTTTGGTCAGTCTTGGATTTAATTAAAAAAGAAGGGAAAGAAGTAAAACTTTCTTGCACACATGAATTTTAAGACTGAGTTTCAAACATATTACAAACATAGTGAACTTTGTATTTGGAAATCATTTTTAACAGTGTATGAAAATATTTATTTTCAAAAATAGCGTACATGTTTTTGGCCACTGGGGGACATTGTTGCCCCATGATTAAAACAAAGAAGGTTTTAGAGCTGTGCTTCTCAAACTTGAGGATACATCAGCATCACCCAGAAGGTAAACACAGATGGTTGTGCCTCCACCTGCAGAGGTTCTAAGTCAGTGGGGATGGTGGGGATAAACAAATATACGAATTTCTAACAGGTTTTCAAATGATGCTGATGCTGCTGGTCTTGTGATCACATTTTGAGAACCACTGGATTAGTAAAATCTTAAAATTTGGTATTGTCTATGTGTTGACCAAACTCTTCTCATCATAAAGGTATTAGAGCTCACACAAACATGAATTTGGATGCTGTAATAGTAGGCCTTTTTCTAGCATAAGAAGGTTGCGTGTGGCTGTACCATTTTTGGATGTCAATAGTTACAGAAAGTCATCACTTCTGTATAGGTGAAGTGAAGGTGCACATTAAGGGGCATATCAATCAAGTTTAAAATAAAAAAACTTTAATGACTTCTGAAAGTAAATTAGCTTAGGTTTAAACAAAGGTGGGTCCCCAAACTATTGGTATAGGAAAAGCTCTCGAGATTTGTACCTGAATATGGCAGGCCCTAAAATAAGTAATCCATTTCCACATAGTAATTCAGACCATACCAAGGAGACCCAATTTCCCTTGGAGTTCCAGAGTGTGATTCTATTTTAGGATGAATTAAAAGACTGAATCATGAGATTCTGATGACACATAGCTTCACAGAGCAAAGGAAAACCATCTTCCCTAGATTTCTAATAACTGGATGACCTTCTCTTATATTGTTGTCTTTTCTCCCCAGACAATTATTACATCAAATCAATACATAGAGAGCAGTTATTCCTGCTGAGGAGATGTCCTTTGCCTTTTGTCTCAAAAATCTACAAAACTCATGTGAGGTTTACTTTATTTACCATGTTAATTATGGTCATTTGTTGTTTCATACACCAGAAATTGGCTTTATTCTCAGAAAAATAATGTTCTGAAACTAGAATGGACTTTGGAAATTCATATATTTCAGTATATGGGAAAGAGAAACAATTGACTCAGGTATTACAGATTCTTTCAGAAAACAACGTTTCTGGTCTTCTGGAAAAGTGATTAAGAAACAATAGCTTCAGAAGTATTAAAGGTTTGAAAGGTTAAGTAAAATTTTCTGATTCACTGTTACACATAGTCACAACTCTTCAAAACAATATGAAATAACTGGGCATGGTGGCACATGCCTATAATCCCAGTGGCTTGGGAGGCTGAAGCAGGAGGATCACAAATTCAAAGCCAGCCTCGGCAAAAGTGAGGTGCTAAGCAACTCACTGAGATCCTGTCTCTAAATAAAATACAAAATAGGACTGGGGATGAGGCTCAGTGGTTAAGTGCCCCTGGGTTCAAACCCTGGTACCAAAAAAAAAAAAAAAACCAATATGAAATAAGTTTTAACAGTATGTAGCTTTAAGCCTCTCATTTTCTATATAAATTCTGTAGTCTTGATTTTGTTACAAAAATCATGTTTTGCTGTTGTAATGGAAAAATGGAGATAATTTCTATCTGAGAATCTGCTATAATCTCATTCAGTGTTTTAAGATAAAAACTCTATTTCTGAATGAGATTAACTTCTTTTAAGTATAATTGTTCATAGGTAATTAAATTGTTTCTTCTTTATCGATTTATGAGACAAGTAGGAATTGAATAACATCAAATGTGCAGTAGTATTTACACAGTATCAATTAAATGTTTATATCTTTTCCAAATTCAGACACTGAAATCATAATTCCCAATGCGATATCTAAAAGTGGGACTTTGTGGAGAGGTGATTAGGTCATGATGGCAGAGCCCTCACAAATGAGATCAGTAACTTAGTTTGTCAGTTTTCCATCACTGTGACAAAATGCCTGAGAGAAACACAAGAAGATTTTTTTCTAAGTTTCAGAGGTTTCAGTCTATGGTCACTTGGTCCCATTGCAATGGGCTTGTGACAATGCAAAACATCATGGCAAGGGGGATTTGGTAGAGCAAATCTTCACACCCCATGTTGGCCAGGAAGCAAAGAGAAGAGGAAGCCAGGGACAAAATGTAGCCTTTAAGGGCATGCCCATAAGGACATACTTCCTCCAACTAACCTTTACCGTCTACATTTTTACCACCTCACGTTAGCCCATTGTTGTGGTTTGGATGTGAGGTGTTTCCCAAAAGCTCACATGTGAGGCAATGCAGGAAGGTTCAGAGGAGAAATGGTGGGGTTGTAAGAGTCTTAACCCAATCAGTGAATTAATCCCTGATGGGATTTATTGAAGTGGTAGGGTATGGCTGGAGGAGGTGGGAATTGGGGCATGTCTATGTATATATTTTGTATCTAGAGAGTGAAGTCTCTCTGATTCCTGATGATACAAG
>JAJEJO010052709.1:0-15950 GCA_020662805.1 Glaucomys volans
GCACCTCAAGGGCAGGAGGACCCAGACCAGGTCGCCAGTAAGGACCACCTGCCAGGGAAGCTGTGAGGATATTCCCAAGGCTAGTTGGTGTTCTCCAAGGGTTGCTCACCCCTGTGGTTAGAATCCCATGTTCCCTTCCTCTCCTGCAGCTTTCCAATGTCTTCAACCACATAAGCACACTAGAATGCGCTCTGAGCCATCTGAGGGCTGTGGGGGTTGTTTTTCCCCCAGAGCCACTGGCAGCACACAGCCCACTGCCTCACAGGGCACCTGGCTTTCCTGGCAGTTGGTGGGCGCAGGGGTGCTGCTGCTCTGGCCTGTAGGACCTAGGTGGTCTGCATCTGCTCTTGGGTGACAATAGGTGGCGCACCCCAGGCAGCTGCCCCGCCTTTCCTAGGACCTGGTCCTCCTGTCCAGGATACAGTGTGGCTCTGCACAGCACCCTTGCTCTGCTTGCAGTGCTGGATGGCAGCGTCTTGCACACCGAGGCAGAGAGAAACCTGAAGCAGAGTGGGAATCCCAGTGTCCCGGCAGCAATTTCATAGGAAGCAACTCCCCCCCTCACCCCACACCCCAGCCCCAGCCCTCTCCTCTTCAGGGCCTTTCAGTTCAATACTACCTCAAGTTGCCAGGATCCTAAGGATGACACCTTGGGGCACTGGATTGTGGAAAATCTTCATTGATGGGACTTTTCACTCTTGGATGTTGAAGGGTTTTATCTGAAAAAAAAAAAACTTAACATGAAATAATGAAATATGTATCATATTTCTTTATAGTGGCAAATGCACAACTTGATGATGGACAAATGAACAGAGCACCCTGATCTATGCTCTGCAATGAACCATGGTAGTTGGTTGGGTTCCCATCTTGAAACAGAATGAACACATTGGATTGGAGGATATTCAATGATTTTATTGCTGAAATTAAATCACTTTCCCTTTATTCATAAGCCACTAAGTTCTCTGTCTGAAAGAATAAATTTCCTCAATATATTAACCTATGTCTTTTTGATTTGGTTTTATGCATTAGTTTTTGTGTTTAATTATTGTTCTATTGGTTTTTTCAACAATTTTTCTTTGTTTATGAAAATTTAATTTACCTACACATGATGTAAGTTTACATTTGCCTGTGCCATAACTTTGCATTCAATAAAATATTTACAAAGGTATCTGCCTAGCTAGTACTCAAATAGATTCAGAGGGTGTTTTTTTCATACCCCTTAGCAATCATTACTCCATTTCCCTGCAGTGTGAAAATATGGAACTTCTAATAGAAGTACTTTGCATTAGACAAAGGGGAATCAGGGGAAGGGCAGGGACATAGGAACAGGAAAGACAATAGAATAGATTGGACATAATTTTCCCATGTTCATATATGAACACACAACCAGTGAAACTCCATATCATGTACAATCACAAGAATGGGAAGTTAGATCAATAAATACATGAAAAAGTGCTCATCTTCTCCATCAATTAGAGAATTGCAAATTTAAACCACCCTAAGATTTCATCTAACTCCATTACAATGGCTATAATCAAGAACACATGCAATAATAAGTGTTTGTGTGGATGTGGGGGAAAAGGGTACACTCATACATTGCTGGTGGAGTTGCAAACTGGTGCAGTCACTCTGGAAAGCAGTATGGACATTCCTCAAAAAACTTGTAATGGACCCACCATTTGACCCAGCTATCCCACTCCTTGGCCTATACCCAAAAAACTTAAAATCAGCATACTACAGTGATGCAGCCACACCCATGTTCATAGCTGTTCAATTCCCAATAGCTAGATTATGGAACCAACCTAGATGCCCTTCAATTGATGAATGGATAAAGAAACTGTGGTATATATACACAATGGAATATTCCTCAGTCATAAAGAAGAATAAAATTATGGCATTTGCAGGTAAATGGATGCCGTTGGAGAATATCATGCTAAGTGAAATAAGCCAAGCTCAAAAACCAAAGGCCGAATGTTTTCTCTGATAATTGGATGATGATACTTAAGGTGGCGGGGCTGTGTGGCAGAGGGGGAAAAAGAAAATGGAGGAACTTTGGATGGTGTAGAGGAAAATGGGGCGGGAGGGGATGGGGGAAGGAACGATAGTAGACTGGGACAGACAGACCCTATGTATATGTATGATTACATGAATGGTGTGAGAAAAAGTAATACTTCATTTTCTTTATATTAATAACTGTTATAGACTGAATTACATCCCTTCATAAATCCTGTATTGAAGCCCTATCCCCCAGTACCTCAGATTGTGACTATATATGAGATAGGGACTTTAAAGAGTTAATTAAGTTAACATGATGTCAATAGAACCCTAATCCAATCTGACGTACATACAGGAAGAGAAGATTAGGATACTTAGAGAGACTCCAGGTTGTGCGTGCACAGGGGAAAAGACCATGTGAAGAGGCAGCAAAAGGCAGTCTACAAGGTAAAGAGAAAGATCCCAGACTAAACCAACCTGCAGCTACCTTTGCCGTGGACTTCTGGCTTCCAGAATGATGAGAAAGTTGAATTTCACTGTGGAAGCCAGCCTGTCTGGGGCACCGTGTCTTGGCAGCCCCACCTAACAAACTAATGCACTGAATGAACCACATAAGTCTACCACTGTATTCTCCATCACCTCAAAAGCAATCCCAAATATCCTTCTTTTCAGCTGCATTTTGATGTCTGGATAAAGGGAACAAAAATATTGTGTATCATTTAAAAAAAAAGAATGGGAAGTTATACCCCATGTATGTATGCTATGTCAAAGTACATTCTACTCTCATGTATAACTAAAAAGAACAAACAAAAATTTAAAAAATCTTCTTTGAAGGAATTCTTTTAGACGGTTACATTGAACTTCCTATCTAATTTTCGGATTTAGTTGTGTCTCCTCAGAATGTCCTGCTTGTTTTACACTCCACGCCTTGTACTTTACTTCATTACTCACCCTTATTTTAGTGGTAGGGTCGATGTGAGTGAGATGGGAAGAGCTACAAATGGCAGGCACCCCAGCCTGGAGAACGCAGGCCAAGTTGTGCATAGGAATGCATGTCCTCCAAGGAAAACTGGTCTTTTGAAGAGTAAGGAGACCAGTGTTACCCAGGGAGGATGGAGAAAGAAGGGGCAGGTTGAGACAGGGGCGTCTGTGTTGCTAGGAAGCCTAGGCTGGGTTCTTTGCAGAGATGAGGGTTAGGGGACACATCAGCCTTTGCACACGGTTTCTTCTATCTGAACTGCTTATTTAATTCTGGTTCATGTCTGAGATACTAATTCAGACGTACTTCTTTGGGCACATTCCCTAATTTATAAGGCTATGTTCAGGTGCTCGGAGGGTCACACACCATGTATCTTTTATGCACAGATTTATCACAGTTATAAGTTTCCATTAGTTGTGCCCTTAGCTGAACAATGCTTGTCTCCTCCCCTGAATCCTTTATCTCCACATAAGATTCATATTTCAATAT
Organism: Glaucomys volans; assembly: GCA_020662805.1. NCBI lineage: Eukaryota > Metazoa > Chordata > Mammalia > Rodentia > Sciuridae > Glaucomys > Glaucomys volans. The sequence goes on from JAJEJO010052709.1 coordinate 3,464, forward strand.
TTTTATTATTATATCCTCAAAGTCTGGCGCAGCTCCTGGCACATAGTGGATGTTCAAAAAATACTTGTTGATTGAATAATGAGTTATTAAATGAATGAATGAATAAGCATTGATACATGGGATCACACAGTTCTCCCTTCTTTTCTTGTAAATTCTAATAGTTTGTATGGCATTTCCTAGAGATTATTGTAGGAAATTCCCCATGGTCAAGAGCCAAAATACAGGAAAATTTGGGACATGGAGTTAGAAACTCAGGTACCTAGATCTATATGTACAGTCGAGCCGGACACCAGGAAATAACAGAATTTATAAAAAGGTTCTCAGGCTTCTGGGCTTAATTTTTCAGAGGAGTCTTTATATTACAATTTTTTCATTCTTCACTTGAAAATATCCTAACATAAACAAAATTTCTCACATATATACAACCCACATGCTAATTCCTACATCTTTCCAAAGTTAGTTTAACTACAGATTTTTCTCCTTTCCTATTTATCCTGAGATAGGAAATTGATTAACCCTGACCCATGGAGAAGTGATTGGACCCCTTTAGTATACTGAAATGTTCCTGGTCACCACTCCATGTCCTATTCTTTTTTTTTTTTTTTTTTTTTTGTGGTGCTGGGGATTGAACCCAGGGCCTTGTGCATACTAGGCAAGCACTCTACCAACTGGGCTATATTCCCAGCCCCCCATGTCCTATTCTTATCAACCTTCTTTTTCTCCCCACTTACTCTTTCCAATTTCCCTTTTCCTTGATTTTCTTTCTCCTCTTCAGGATAGTAAAACCCCTACCTTATTTCTTCTATGCTTTCTACCAGCTCTTTCTCTGCAACCCTTGCACCCCTAAGAGCTGCCTACTGATGACTGTCAGTTACCAGAATCAAAGTAGCTTAGAAAATGGCCAAGATTTATAAGAGCATATTGTTGATAAATATGCTGGAATTTGGATGGGAATCCTGTTGTTAAAGAGAAGCCTGAACAAACTGGCTTGCCTCTCTTCCCTCTGATCTATCTGAGAGGAGATGGGAAACAGAAACCTCTTTTTTTTAAAAAATGCAAGCTTTAGACTGGACCAGGGCTGTGATATCAGGAACAGTTGAAGTCAGACTGTAATCTGAGGAGGAGGAGAAACAACTGCTACATTCAGAAAGCTGAAGATCAAAGAATACCATGTCAGGGATACAGAGAAGGGAACTATGTCTCAAGCAGGTGAAGAGAGATCTCAATCAATCAATCCTTTTTCATCCTTCAATTAGTTTTAGTTTTCTTTGACTGTATAACAACCTACAACCAACTTTACGAGATTAAAACAACACGAATTTATTATCTCACAATTTCTACAGATTGGAAGCCCGAGCACTGCATGACTGATAGTCAATTTTAAGTGTCGACTTATTGACACTTATTGACACCTGTGATCAGGTGTGTCACAGGAGTGCAGGGAGCTAAAGCTCCAAACCTCCATTCTTGTGTTCCAATTTAAAGTCAGACACTGAAAGTCATGCAAGAGAAATTTATTATACCTGAGATAAAGTGGAAGCAAAGTGACAGAAGAGTGAAAGTAGAGTGAGCCTCAAGCAGAGAGCACTGTCAAGGGACAGAGTGGGCTGTCATCGAGCACGGAACAACATCTTCATCTTCAAATGAGACGACATGTGTCATCTTCAAATTTATTGCTGTTTTATGCTTGTCTTGAGAATTGGCGTCCTCCTTCAGCAATCTTCACCAATCAGGTGTTCAAGTCCTCCTTCACAACAGGCGGTGGAGTTTATGACCTTATTTGGTCCTCTCTGGAACTGTCATGGTGGCCATCACATTCAGGAGGGCTTCATCTACAAGGCAGTCCTATGTTTATGTGGTACCTAGAGTCAGAGACAGGTCAGAGTTACCACTGTGCCTGTGTCACTAAAGAATCCCCCTTCTGAAATAGTGTGACACTTGGGGTCATAACTCCTCGCTATATCTTTATGGGTCCTGTCAAAAGCTAGTCCCATAAATCCTTCTTTCTTGATGCATTCTTCCAATTAGCTCCTTTTAATTTTGTTTATCCTGAAAGTTTGTGTACGTATGTTTTTCTACAGGTTATCTACTACAGTTTATTCATGGGCCTTGATAGTAAGTTAAAGAAAACTTAAAGAGTAACTTAGAGTAAACCTGTGACCTTGTTATGCATTCCACTGCCAATTACTAACTACTGCCTAACACATATAACTATTCCTAGGTGTACCTGACAGCGTTTGGGGAAGATATTTGCAATGTTATCCACTATCAGTGTGGGTGTGCATCACTCAAACTAGGGTCTGATGATGGAGGGAAGGCAAAGGAAGGGTGAACTCTCTCTTCTTGAGTTGGGACACTCATCTTCCACCCTCTGACACTGGAGCTCCCAATTCTCAGGCCTTTGGACTCTGGGACTTATGCCAGATCTCCCCTGACCTGGCCTTCAGACTCAGACTAAATCATACCACTTGCCTTCGTGATAGCATGAGCAAATTCCCATAATAAATCTCCTTACACATCTATATGTACCCAATGGTTTCTGGAGAACGCTAGCTAATACAGATAAGTTCTCTGCCCAGTGAACTCTGCCCTTTACAGAGCTGAAATCTAGAGGTTCCACTAGGGAAAGAGGATTCCACGTTCCCTTAGATGAGTGGCAGAAATCATTTCCTTGCAGACCTGAGGATCTAGTGGTTTTCTGAGCCATAAACCAAAAACCACTCTCAGCAATCAGAGGCTGTACCCAGGTCCTGGCCGATTTGCCCCTCCACGGGCCCTCCCACCTTTGGAATCCTACTTAAGGAAAGGCACGGTCCCTTTTAAAGGCTCCTGATTAGGCCAGGGTCACTCAGAAAAACCTCTATTTTTATGAATTTAAAGTGGACTGATTTGGGGCCTAATTGTGGAATGATATTTCTTCAAACCACATGTTTCTCCCACACCAAAGAGAGGGTATGTCAAAATGGTATCTCACCAGAAAGCAGAGACAATGGAGGTCACAGTAGAATTCTGTTAACCACAGTATTAGTTGATAACATGCTTTGCTATCATCAAGGGTGATGTTGGAAGTCTAGGAAAAAATTATTGTTGGGGTTTTTTTCAAATAAATGGGAGACATATCAGTGATTTGTGGAACAATAGCAAGGGAAAAAAATAGAAAATGTTCAATTATATTAGGGAGACGGCAAAAATTGTCCTGAGGGCAGGCAGTCTGGGGGAATCTTTCTTACGAGCTTAGTGAAGAAGTACTGAGGATTATATTCAAATAAAAGATGGAGAAGTCAACAACAGCAGATGCAACCATTGCTCACTGAGATAACTAGAGGTTTATTCATCCAAGAGGAAGGGCATGTTTGATTCGGAGGCAAAAGGAACACCGTATTTGTGCTAACCTCTCCACCTCTCTGCCCTACTGTAAATTCCAGCAGGGAAAGGAGGCTGGGTCTGAGTCCCCGATCTTTTTCCAGTACCAAGCGTAGCACGCACCTCCACGGGACACGTCTGCCGGGTAAAAGCTCACCAAATAATTGTTCTGTGAACGCAATGAACATATGAAACAGTGCACTGAGAAACTACTTCTGCTCCAATTGCTTACTTTTTCTGCTGAAATATCTCCAACCAACCCCGGACTCTGACGGAGGAGTGATCTGTTCACTAACACGCTGCTCCACTTTTTTCGCCTTACAGGAAAGGATTTATCATGTCTCAAGGATTAACGAACGTCCTTTCCCTAGAGATCGATGTTATTTTTCAGATCGAGTATTCCCCCTCCGATTTCTTTTATTATCCTAGTTCTATGAAGTTCTATGATCCCTTAATGGAAATTGTGATTCCCACGTTACATGGCAGCTGGCTGCACAGACGTTCGGAAAAGCAACTCCAAATTCTGTAAACAGAATTTCCGTCCGGGCTGCGGCCGCCGGCGGGCCTCCAGCTGTTCCAGGACTCGGGCTTCACGGGCTCGTCCCTCCCTCCCCGCGCGTCCCAGAAGGCCCAGCGCCCCGCGCCGTACGGAGGGTCTTGGCCAAGATGGCCGCGCCCACGGCCGAAGTCTCAAAGGCGCCGCCATCGCAGCCCGGGCCCACCGAGGCCGCGATCCCGGTGGCCGCCATGTCGGCCTCTGACTGCAGCCAGATCCGGACAAAGCCCGAGACTGAGGCCCAGAGGAAGAGTGCGGGAAAGGCCCGAGAGGCCGGACGACCACCCGAGATGGCTGGGTCGGAGCCGGGAGCCAGCGGCGCGGTGAGGGTGGCAATGAGCCGCGGGCTGTCAGATGTGGGCAGAGATTGGAGGGTTACTGTGGTCGGTGAAGTTAAGATTTGGAAATTGATGAGTCGATGCTGAAGGGTCTTTCGGGAGGTCAGTGCTCCGAAGGATCCGGGTCGGTGATGGCTATAGTTTTAGGAGATCAGCGTATCCAGGCACCTGCGGATGCAGTGATGGGCAGGCGGCCGCGGCGGTCACTGACAGGTCAGGGTTTCCAACGCTGGGGGCATCTCAAACGGGGGCTTCGTGGGGTGTCAGAGACTGGGAAGGTCTGTCGGAGCCAGGGATTGAGGGTGCCTGATAGTGGGTGTCTAGCTCATCCAGGAAAGGCAATGTTAGATTTGGGGACTGAGGCCATGGGGAGTATCCTTGAGGACCAGAGATCTGGGCTTTGGGGTCTGTGGTGGTGATGTTTGTGGAAGTCTGATCAGCATTATCTTTGAAAGTTGGTGATTAGTGTGATAATATGGGTAATGGAGGAACCAGGAGGTCAGTGGATGGTGGAATGTGGGGATGGTGGAGGGTTTGCATGTCATCTGGGAAAAGAGATAGATGGTCAGTGATTAGGTGGTGTCCAGGAGTCATAACTGTGCTACTACGGATGAGGTGATTTAGAGGAATTAACGATTGAAGTCTGGGACCTGGATGCTGAGAGAGTCAGGAATTTGAGGGATTGCAGGGTATAGTGATGGAAAGTTCTGTGGAGGTCAGTGATTGGAGTTCTATGGAAGTTAATGATTGATTGTTCTGTAAAGAATGATAATGTAAGTTTCCATAAATAGGGGAAGATTGTTACGGTTAGTAACTGATGAGTGTTTGAGTATCAGTGATTAAAAACCTGCAGGAACAGAGAGATTGTAAGGTAAATACTATTTTATGCCAGGGAGAATGACATGTGGCCACTGAAGTAGGAGGAAAACTCAAGTGTGGCGTTAGAGAAACACAGCAAAAGCTTTTCAATGCGATAACCGGTTATGTCATATGCTCTTTGTGAATCCAAAATATGACTACAGAGAACTTGACATTGCCATGATGTAGCTCAATGGTTATTTTGATTAGAGCTCTTCCAGGGAATGGTGGTAATATAATCCTGTTGAAATGAGTTGAAAGAATCAGAGATAATGAAGTGCAAACAGCAAATTTAGACAAGTTATGAGGGATTTTGCTGGCAGAGGAAGTAGAGAAATGAACATTGGATGGAGCACAAAGTCAAGAGAGGGTTTTCTTTTATGCAGTGGGGATGAGCCCAGAGACACTTTACCACTGAGCTATATCCCCAGTCTTTTAAAATTTTGTTTTGTTTTGAAACAGGGTCTCCCTAAATTGCTGAGGGTTGCACTAAATTGTTGAGGCTGGCCTTGAATTTGCAATCCTCCTGTCTGGGATATAGGCTTGTACCACCAATCTCAAGCAGAAAGAAAGGGTTTTCTTTAAATAATTAACATTAAGGTAACTTTGTATGTCAATGGGAATGATCCAGTAGAAAGAGAGAAATAGTTGATACAAAAGAGAAAAAGGTAATTGCAGGAGTGAGGTCCTTTGGAAGGCAGGTGGGAATAGGATCTAAAACACAAATGAATCCAACATGATGGCATATGCCTGTAATCCCAGTGGCTCCAGAGGCTGAGACAGGAGGATTGAAGTTCAAGGCCAGCCTCAGCAACTTAGTGAGTCCTTAAGCAATTTACTGAGACCCTGTCTCAGAAAAAGATTTTAAAAAAGAAGATTGTGAGTGTTGGGGGGGACTAGGGATATATCTGTGTTAAAGCATCCCTGGGTTTCACCCCCAGTTCCAAAAAAAAGAGGAAAAAGTAAAGGAAAAGAAAACACACACACACACACACACACACACACACACACACACACAGATGACGAAATTGGCCTTAAGTCAAAGAAGGAGAAAAACTTCTTCCCTTTCATCAGAAGTTAATATACCTTACCTACATATTTGGACACAGGTTGGTGGAATTGGTGATAAAAGGGCAAGGTAATTCTGGTCTGTTTGCATTTATTTTCTCTTTGAAGTAAGGCAAATTCATCAGCTGAGAGTGGAAAGAAGTAGATGTTGGAGATTTCAGAAAAAGAGGTTTGCAGTAATATCCTGGCAAGAGGAAAGGGTAAATACTAGGGTTGCTACGGTATCGGATGCCCATTTGAGGTATGTATTATAAATCTGAAGTGAGTCCAGTCAGCACAGTTGTTTGATTTTTCTCCTGCAGTGTTCAGCTGCAAAATCATAGGCAGATTTTAAGAGGAGACTTAGGTTTAGCCAGGGTTGATGGTTTTTTTTTTTTTTTTTTGCCGGGGGTTGAACTCAGGGACACTCCACCACTGAGCCACATCCCCAGCCCTGTTTTGTATTTTATTTAGAGACAGGGTCTCACTGAGTTGCTTAGGGCCTCGCTAAGTTGCTGAGACTGGCTTTGAACTCGGAATCCTCCTGCCTCAGGCTCCCAAGTGCGGGGATTACAGGCATGTGCCACCGCGCCCGGCTGGGTTGATGCTTTAATAAGTGAGTACAGTGAGGAGGGAACAATGAAGTTAAGCCTTAAAGTTTCCAGTGGAGTATGTATGGTGTTTGTTTATGGACCCAAAACAAGAAAGTCAGTAAAGGCATGTGGGGTGGCAGATTGTGAAAAAGTATCTCGGATCAGTGAATCAGAGGCTCGGTGAATTTGGAGAATGAAGTGGAAGTGCTAGGACAAGTGGCTGGCAGGAAATGATGCTCAGAGGGTAGAGTGTTCTAAGGAGATGCTGTCGGTGGTGTAGTGATGGCAAGGTAGAAGGTATGGGGGGTGATGAGTAGGTGATTGAGTTTAAGTGGAAGAAAAGATTGTTGGCATCAGGAAAGAAAGGCTCGGCTATTGGATGGCTCTTCTCCATGGATAGGGAGGTAGTGGAGGTAGTGCAGAATGAATGACAACAGGAGCTCTGGCAAAGAGGAAGCTCGTGCTGAAGTTTTCAGTGAATGAAGCAGGATGACAGCAAAAGAGTTCACATAGCAGTCCTATAACTGCTATCCTTAGACAGGTCTTCTTGCAAGGTTGACCTTAGGGTGGCATCTGGGAAATTCACTTTCATCAGGGTTCCCACCATTCCCAGAACTGGCAAGAGAGTCTCCCTATGGTTAATGGATATAAACAACGTGGTTTATACCGAACACTTGCTTTCCTTCTGGAGTCTAGAATTTTTGTTCATGCAAGCACAGGATCCCTATATCACCACTAATAAAAAACCTTGCCCCTGAGTCTCTTATGAGCTTCCCTGATAGAAAACATTCCACATATGTTGCCAGAACTCAAATTTGGAGGAATTAAACATGTTCCTTTGACTCCATTGGGAGAGGACTCTTGGATGCTTGTGCTTGGTTTCATCTGGACTTCATCCCATGCCAATTAACTGATTTTGTTTTGCATTCTTTTGCTGTAATAAATCATAGCTATGAAGACATGTATATGCTGAGTTCTGTGAGTTTCTCTCCTCTGAATCATCAAACTAAGGAGAATTAATGGGTTGAAATCTGGTGACAGTCCAAACAAGCTAGGGATTTTGAAGGTGGATGGAGAAATGGTGGATGTAATTATTTACCTCATCTTTGGATCCAGAGGTGCATAGGTCATGGGGGACAAAGACAACCTCCACTTGAGACCACTGTAAGGAAGCGGGATGCCCAGGATACAGGTGGATTTTAATTAAACCAAGGAAGTGATAACAATGACTAAAGAGGCTGAAGGTGAGTGCAGTTTACTGGCGGCACTTAGGTTTCTGTAGTGGCTGCTGATTGAGAGTTCTGTTGGTGTCAGTGATTGGGCTCAGTGTTAGGCTGAGGGATTTGGACACAGGGGAGATAGTGATCCATGTGCCCTGCGGGTAATCAATGGTTGAGGAACCTGTGGGGATATGTGATTGGAGTATTTGGGTCAAATGATTGGGGGGATCTGCTGTGATTGATAAGTTTGCTGGGGTTGGTCATTTTGGAATCAGGTTCATTGATTAAGAAGGGCTGTACTGGCTCAGTGACTGGAAGGCCAGTGACTATCAAAGATGGGGAATACTAGGAGTCAATGACTGGAGGTCTGTGGGGTTAGAAATTAGTGACATATGCAGGTATGATTGATGGTCTGTATGGTAAGGAGTTATCTTTAAATTTTAAATAAATTTATTTAAGTTTTTATTTATTGGTATCAAAATTTTTTGAAACTCACATCATCCTCCGCTCACCTGCCTCTATAAGAAAAATAATTAATGTGCTTTAATTCCTCCCTTACCTCCAACCCCACCCAGTTATACTCCTGCTTATTTTTCTTACATCATTACTTCTTGATTTTAAGGATATTTTCATAACAGTTGCACATACACATTATCAAATTACTTAGATATAATGAGACAATTTACAGGTTTTCTTATTTTTTAAAGTTTGAATCTGGAATGTCTCCCGTGTGTTGAAGATTTGGTCTCCAGTGTAGCAATGTACAGAGATGGGGCTTATGGAAAGCAATTGGATCTTGAGGGCTCTATGTGGATCCTAGTGGATTAATCCATTTGATGGGTTAATAATTTGAATGGACTACTAGGAGGAGGTGGACACTGTTCAGTTGGGGCACAGTTGGAGGAAAGAGATCACAGGGAACAGGCCTTTGGTGACTATCGCCTGGCCCCTGGCCTCTCCCTGGTTCCCAGTGGCCATGAGCGGAGCAGTTTTCTTCCACCACACCCTCTTCCATTATGTTCTGCCTTGCCGCACGCCTGGAGTGATGGACCCAGCTAACCAGGGACTGGCAACTCTGAAAGCATGAGTCAAAGTGAACCTTTCCTCCTTCCCGTGGTTTGTGTTGGATATTTTGGTAGTAAGGATGAAAAACTAACACGCTGATCACAGCTTACTCTGATGTAGTCTTTCTCAATTTTGGAATTTTGGGAAGTTTATCCAGTTTTCTTTTAAAGATTTCTCTTTTTCTTCTTTCTCCCTTCCTGGTTCTCTCTCCCTCTCCTTCTCCCTCCTTCCATCCTTCTTTAATTCTCAAGTATGTAGGTAAGGTAATTTATGCACCCTTACATGCTCAAAATGTCTTATTTTTGTTTCCAAATATGAAATATTTTTTGCCTAGTAATAAAAAAAACAAGAGTCTTTAACTCTTCTATTCTTCTCATTCAGGACTCTATACACAAGAGATACTGCCATAGCCTTTTATAAATCATTGTTATAGAAGAAAAGATAAAGACTGACCTTTCTTTCATTGCTTTTCTCTCTGATTTTGTATGATTTTGTCTTTTTAAAAGAACAAATTCAAAATAAAGATATTTTGATATATCTTAATTTGGTTTTTGTTTCTCAAAAAGAAGTACGAAATCAGGCCAAGAATAGATACACCATGTAACAGGCCTGTTGTCAGCAGTGCGTGGTCAAGGTAGGAACAAGTCACCCACCAAACATGGGTGACACTGGACTGAACGGGCATATGCTATTACAGGGATCCATAAAATTCAAAGATGTGACTATGGCCTTTACCCAGAAGGAATGGAAGCAACTTGAACCTGCTCAGAAGAACCTGTACAAAGATGTGATGCTGGAGAACTACAGCAACCTAGCTTCAATGGGTAAGGACAATTCCCTTAAAAATGTGTTCACCTGAAGTCCTTGATAAGTTTGGCCTTATTTTTTTGGAAACTTCAGAAGCTGGACCACAGTCCTTCACCTTGAAAGGCCCTGAGTGCAAACAATGAGGTTTGATTTCTGAGACGGTTGTTCTAACACTCAATTTCTACCTTTTCTCATAAGCAGGGTATCAAACTCCTAAACCAGACATGATCTCTAAGTTGGAAAAAGGAGAAGAACCATGGTTGGAGAAGGGGAAGAGACCCAATCAAAGTCATCTAAGTAAAATAGCAAGACCCAAGCAAAGAGGAGCCAGTAGAAGTAAGTTCCTAGTTTCTTGGTGGTAATTTTGGAATTCTTCAAAGAAAAATTTACTCTCAAATTGTTCTTAAAGATCCTAGACTATTTCTTCTTAATCAGGATGTAGCTACAGAAAAATATCATAGTATGTCAGGGAAAGAATGGTTCTAACTACAAAGATTTCCTAACCTTGGAAATTCTAACATCTCTTCCTTCTATGAACCTGTCCACATGTGAGATTATGCAGAGATTCTGTAGGAGTGAGCCAGTGTTACTTATAAGAGTTTGGTTATACCACTTGTATTAGTCAGCTTAGACTAGGTTTTGCTTCATTAAGGAATGATCCCAAAATCTTTGTGGCTTACAATAAGAGATTTATTTTTTGCTCAAGCCATAGCCCTGTTCCACGAGATCTCCATTTGTGAAGCTATGCTGAAAGAGTATTCTCTGTCTGGCAAATTCTGGTCTCGTGGCAGAGGGGAAAAATTGGAACCACATAATAGCTCTTAAAATCACTACTTGGAAGTGGCAGTTGTACCTTTTGGCACACATTTTATTGGTTAGAGCAACCACTTGACCACTCCTGACTTTAACAGGGTAGGAATGTTTAATCCTTCCACAGAGCAAGATGCTGCAGTTCAAATGATCACGCATTTGGGAGGGGCCCAGAGGTGTAATCCTTCCATGGGTAACAATAATACAGACAGACTATTAAACCATTCCAATTGTGACAGGAAAAAGGTGAAATCCAGGGCCCTTAACCTTTGGTTCCAGTCCCTTAGATACCTACTGGTCCCTCCATATAGCCCTTTTCCTTAGCTATGTGCTCCATTGCTCAGCTTTCAGAAGACTCCTCTTAGCTCTTCTGTCAATCCCATTCCTATTTATCTTATCTAAAGCAGTCCCTTTTTAAAATCCATTTTCCTTATATTCTTTGTTTTTCTACCCATATCCACACCCCATGCTCTAATTCCCCAAGGCATCAAAGTCTCTCCTATGTATCCAGACATTCTTGGATCTGTCTTTTTTCCAAATCTCTTGGCATGATACTCCTGCCCCTAAATGTCTTTTGGTTTCCATCCTTTCACTGTGAAATGCTCTAAATCTGTGGTCTACAACATGTCATCTTGTCCATTTTGCCTTAACCCTTGCAGTCAAATTCTAAGAATTCATTCCTCCCCAAGTTTCTGATATACTTGAATGGTATCGACCATCCTGAAGTTTGTGCCCATCTAATTACACCACTTTAATCGGATCTTATTCTCTGTCTCTCAAGTGCTTCTTTACCATTTACTCACCAACTTCTCCTCCTTCTTACTTGCTTAAGTGTTCCTTAGGTTTTATCTTCTATCTGTTCTTTTTTTCCTATTATATTTCCATTAGAGGGATCAACCATTATGCAAATACAAGCCTTTTATCCTATACTGGTGGCTTCCAAATGTACATCTCCAATTCCTTTGTCTTACATTTCTATTTGACCTGCTTTTAAGAAAGTCTTAAAAGTGTCAGAAGTCAAAAGCTTTGTCTTTCTTTATAAATTAAAAGTTTCTTTTTCCTTTGCTGTTTTTATCAGGGTCTATTCTGATTTTAGGCCTGTCCCCCATGGATTACTGTCCTTTCCTTAGTTCCTTTATGTTTCTTGTCAGTTCTCACTGACATCACACAAATCAGGTTCACACTGTCTCATTCCTAAACTGTTCTAATTCCTGGGAAGATTCATTGAATCCATTTTTGTTTTAAATAACTTATCCTTAGAGGTTGCCAAACATTAAAACACTCAATTATTTATGTCATTACATTTCCCAAATTAGCAGCATATCTACCATATATTTTAAAGTTTCATCTGACCCTGATTTGTCTAAAACCCCATGAATTTCCTGTGATGAGAAGAACCAGTCCTTCAAATGACACATGAAGAGACCCCTTGATATCTGATACATCCATTAGCAGCTTCAGCTTTGGCTATTCTGACTTTTATTTCTGAAACTTAGTGTTATAGCTAAAAGGTAATCCTGAAAAATACATCTTTGTTGTGATATGTTGTCTGTCTTCTTGATTCAGGTTCTTACATAATAATTAGAGGTTCTTTTAGGAAGGAATATTATTTTCCCTCCAGTAATTTGCTGAGTCTAATAAGCTCCATACTAAGTTTATGAAGCAACAGAGGTTCTAGCTTAAAATTCATGGTTTAATTGCTGTCTCAAATTCAGGAAAAGCTCCCAGTCTTTTTTTTTTTTTTTCTTTACTTATTGATTCATTGAACACAAATGGAGTACAGCTATTGTTTCACTGGTTGTACACAAAGTAGAGTCACACCATCTGTGC
>JAJEJO010052709.1:20950-34730 GCA_020662805.1 Glaucomys volans
TGTGAATGGGGTAGTTTTCCTAATTTCTCTCTCAGAGGATGCATCACTTACGAATAAAAATGCATTAGATTTATGAGCATTAATTTTATATCCTGCTACTTTACTGAATTCATTAATGAGTTCCAGAAGTTTTCTGGTGGAATTCTTAGGATCTTCTAAATAGAGAATCATGTCATCAGCAAATAGGGATAGTTTGATCTCTTCTTTTCCTATTCGTATTCCTCTAATTTCTTTGGTCTGTCTAATTGCTCTGGCTAGAGTTTCAAGAACAATGTTGAATAGTAGTGGCGAAAGAGGGCATCCCTGCCTTGTTCTAGTTCTCAGGGGGAATAAAGCTCCCAGTCTTAATCAAGCACTTGGCTAGATCCTACTATCCCCTGGTATAATGCTATTATTATGCCAGATCCTACTGTCCCCTGGTATGATGCTGTTATTATGCCAGAATCCCAGTTCAGATTCTCCTCCTATTCCTCATGGTGCTATCCCTTTTAGTGCTTTCTGTGTTTTTCTGGAGAACATATGTCAGTTATGATTAGCCCAAACACATCATTTTAAAAGGTTCTTACAGTGTTACATGTCAAGGGGAAAGGTTTGCCTTTTGATCCCTTTCTTCCCAGAAGGATATTTGCCCCCATCTTCCCTGTCGTCCTTGGGCACTGGGGGAGAAAGCCTTGCCATGCTACCTGGGAGGTCGTTTTAAACTGTTTCTTCCAGGGTGCTGAATGTCTTAAACTTTTTTAAATGAAAAAGCCGTGAGCCACTCTACTTCTCTAGTCTCCTAACTATAGCTATTCCGCTATAGGAACTGATTTTTTTGATTGCCCTTCAGGGAAGAGTAATATCTCCTGGCTATCTGTTCAGATACAATGACTCTTTTCTGTTGGAATCCAGCTTTGTTTGATTCTGTTTGAACCCATGTAATGTCCATTTCCCATGAAGGTGGCTATTTACTTTCTCTCTTCTCTTTCTCAGGTCATGGAGATTCATATATGGTGTCTCTCTGACTCTTTTTAATTCTCACTCTTAAGCTTTTCCTGTGTTTCCATGCACATATTTGAAAAAGGCTGCCCCCACATGACAGCCCCTGCTCCTAAGTTCATAGTTTTTCGTATTTGGATACCTATATGCAGTATCCATAGTTAGCTAACAGAAGTCTTTGAATTTCAATTCCAAATTCTTAGAAGAAGTAATATTGTTGGACTATCAATGGCCTGGTGTTTATCACTGTGCAATAATAGTTTTCAGCCTAAATTTGGGTCGTATAGGACAAACATAGCTGCCTGCCCCTCTTGGTGTGAGTGGTAGCGTCAGAGAAGGGGAACAGTGATAGAGAAGATACCCCAAACTATGTAACTGTGTAATGTATGGGAGAAAGAATATGAGCAACTACTTAAAGCTAGAAATAAACTTAAAAGTTGTAAGTGGCAGTTAGAATCACCTGACAAGAACACAGTGGGTATGTACTCCATGGCAAACTGTTGGGAAATAAATGTGTATGTACATTAAATCCAAATAGTATAAAGTTTGTTTGACAAGCTAATTATACAAATTATACCATTTGGTTAAGGAATCAGGGAACTCAGGGTACCTGTAGGTTTTTTTTTTGTTGTTGTTCCTAGTACAGGAATGTCCTTATTACATTGGTCATGGGTGGCAGCAGTGGCACACCCTTTCCTGCTTATGCCCTCAGTCACCTATGATACTCTGTGATAGACTCACCCTAAATTCTCTACCCTAGTTTACATTAGCTAGCCTAAGTAGAGGAATAAATAGATGAATAAATAAATAGAGGAATTTATGATACATCATATGTATGTATCTCTTATAACCTAAGGGCATATACTTCAGCCAGATCTCACAAGGAACTAGAACCAGTAATTAGGAGGCCACTGAGAACTGAAATTATGCAAACAGTACTGTTGGGGACATATAGTCTTACATTTCTGCTTCTCTGTTGTATGCTTGACTCTTTCTACTAAGAAGCTTTTTCATATAGGTAACATATGACTTTGCTAGTACTTTGCCTTAAGTCATTTTAAAATTTAATCACCAAATGGAGACTATCTAGAGTCTAAATTTTTAGGAAGAAAAATTTCATTGGAAATCTTGGATTGAGCCAAATGTGTCTCCAACTGCCCATTTGATCACAGGCACCAAATACTCTGGATAGCTTAGCAGTTATCAGAGGTGGGCAGCTAGAACTGAGAAGAAACCCCCGCAAGGGTCACCTACAATCACAGACTCATAACTACATTTATTATTCCCTGTTCACTGCTCCATGTGTTTATTTCCTCTTCTATCCCAGGTTGCAAGTTCATATTTTTAAGAAGCCAAAGTTGTTTCCAATCACTGTTGTCAATTTTCTTTCCCTGGTTTTATTATGGCATTCTCTCCTGCCCCCAAGACCAAGAGAATAGGGACATTTTGCCTTTGATATTTATTTTACATTGAGATAGTAGGGTGAAATAAAGATTCAACCCCACAACAGAGCATTCCTTTATAAAACTTATATAAAACTTAAGTGAGAGTATAAAAATTCACAAGAATTCTTCATTGAATTTCATTGTAGAAGAAGTGCAGCAAGATGATGACCAGCTGGAGAATAACCAGAAATCTCAAAACAAACTCATAAGGGAAGTTGCCTGTAAGAACAAAACTCTGAATAAGAAGAAGGGCAGTGAGTGTGGATCTTTGGGGAAAAAAATTAATGTGAGTACAAAACATGTTCCTTCAAAACATGTTCCTTCAAAACGGGGGCTTTTTAAATTTGATTCACATGGGAAGAATTTGAAGCAAAATTTAGACTTACCTGGCCATATAAAAAACCGTACAAAAAAGAAACCTGACATACCTAAAGAACGTAGGAAATCATTCAGTCATAGCTTATCTGATACAAAAAAAGACACAAATCAACCTGGAAAGAAATGTGAGACATTTTCCAACCAGAGTTCACCTGACAAGTGTGAAAAAAGTCAGACTAGGAAGAAAGGTGAGAAATTATGCCACCATAGCTCGTCCCGTACTAAGCACAGCAAGATTCAAACTGGAGAGAAGCACAAGAAATCATCGAGCCCTAGTTCATCTAACAAGCCTGACAAAACTCAAACTTGTGCGAAACCCTATGAGTGTAATCAGTGTGGGAAGGTTCTCAGCCATAAACAAGGACTCATTGACCACCAGAGAATTCACACTGGGGAGAAGCCCTATGAATGCAATGAATGTGGCATAGCCTTTAGCCAAAAGTCCCACCTTGTCGTTCATCAGAGGACTCACACAGGAGAAAAACCATATGAATGTATTCAGTGTGGCAAAGCCCACGGTCATAAGCATGCCCTGACTGACCATCTAAGAATTCATACTGGGGAAAAGCCCTATGAATGTACTGAGTGTGGGAAAACCTTCAGGCACAGCTCAAACCTTATTCAACATGTCAGATCTCATACAGGTGAGAAGCCATATGAGTGTAAGGAATGTGGGAAATCCTTTAGGTATAACTCATCTCTCACTGAACATGTAAGAACTCACACAGGGGAAATTCCATATGAATGTAATGAATGTGGCAAGGCCTTCAAATATAGTTCCTCCCTGACTAAACACATGCGAATTCATACAGGTGAAAAACCCTTTGAATGTAATGAATGTGGGAAAACTTTCAGCAAGAAGTCACACCTCATTATACATCAAAGAACTCATACGAAGGAGAAACCTTATAAATGTGATGAATGTGGAAAAGCCTTTGGACATAGCTCATCTCTTACGTACCATATGAGAACTCATACCGGTGAAAGTCCCTTTGAATGTAAGCAATGTGGGAAGGCCTTTAAACAAATCGAAGGCCTCACTCAACACCAGAGAGTCCATACTGGGGAAAAACCCTTTGAATGTAATGAATGTGGGAAAGCCTTCAGCCAGAAGGCGCACCTCATTGTACATCAGAGGACCCACACTGGGGAGAAACCCTACGAGTGTAACGAATGTGGGAAAGCCTTCAATGCAAAGTCACAACTTGTTATACATCAGAGATCCCATACAGGAGAGAAACCCTATGAATGTAATGAATGTGGGAAATCCTTCAAACAGAATGTATCCCTCACCAAACACATGAAAACTCATTCCAAGGAAAACTCTCATGAGTGAAATGAATGTGGGAAATCTGCTAACCAAACTGAAGGTTTTGTTTAACCTTAGAAATACTTTAATTTGAGATTTGGTTAAAAAAAAAAAAGGACCCTTGACAAGAAGTCACATCTTGTTACACTTTTACACTTGAGAGAATTTGAACATAGATCTTCAAATAGAATCATCAGATGGAATAAGATACCAAATCTTTTACAGAAAATATTTTTTTTAAAATATGTAGTTATTATAAATGATTTACATATGTAGATTGAAATGTGAAGCTTTTAAAATTATGAGTAGGTGGAATGATCAGAGCAATGAAGAAACAAGCTGTATATTCTGACAATTCCTGAGTTGCTTGGGTATTGTGTTCTGAAGTCCACATACTAGAATTCAATTTGCGTATCTGTTTATTGCCTCGTATAAAGGAATGTGGACATTTATATAAACATCCTCTTTGATATTATCATCCAACTCTTTCATGTGTATACAAGCTTTTACATTAGCAAAAGCCTTTAAAAAAAGCTTGTTATTCATCTAAGAATTGTTAACAGAAAATTTTTTTAAGTGAGGAAAAAAACAGTTGAGGGTACATATATGCTGGTCAAGAATGATGCCCAATATATAATTGTCAACTAAAAGAAGAGATTGCTAAACTATGTATATAGTATCTTCCCATTCATGTACAAAAGGTTATTGGTGTTTACCTTTCTCCCTCTGTCTGTGTATGTGTGTGTGTGTATACACAAGTACTACAAATGTATATAAATAGATTTTGTTTAAAATTTTCAGAAGAAACTTAACAGTGGTTGCCACTGGGCACAGGAGTACAGGATTGAGGGCTGGGATGAGAGTGAGATCTCCTTTTAAGCATACTGTTTGAATTTTTTATCATGTTCATGCATTATTGTCATAATTAAAATACTTTTAATATGCATAAATCAGCGCTATTTAAGAATATCACTGAGCCCACACCACAGTGTTGCTGACAAATTAAAAATTTCTATGCTTATTCATGAATAATTATGAATCTGAGGTATGATACTAAACTTGATGTTGACTTCACAAAGACTTTTCCTATCAAATACAAGTTCTTTCATTAACATTATAATTACAATTATAACAACACTATGTTTCTTCTATTAGAGACTGAAGATGAATTGTGGTTGCAGATGAATTTTTTTTAAGCACCTACTCCATTTTATCTCACATTTAAAGTATTCCTACACAAACTCCACAGGCAAATATTTAAAATATATTGCAGCAAATGCCACCACATCCTGTGCTTGCCCAATAACAGATATTGTTAATGGATCACTGCACTCTTTCTGAGTGAACCCAGTGCCAGAATCAGAATCATTCTTAAGTATGCATTCCAGGAGGTATTATGAATCAGTTTGAATTTGCACAGGAAACATTTGCCATTGCATACTTAGATTTTTTTTACCATGAATCATACATAAAAAATTTACCTGAACTGTTCTAAATTTTAAGTTGCTACATTAAAAACAAAGACGTGACACAAAATGGTCTATAAATGATTAAATCATTTATAAATTATTATACTACTTTTTAATATAATACCAACTATATGTAATATTGTCAAATATAACAATATTTGACATGTATGTTACCTTTTTATTTTTCATAGTGCATTTGTTACTTTTTCTTGTTTGTAAACATACAGGTCAATAATTAAGACTTGTCCTGTTCAATTCTGTTGAACCACAAATATTTCACCTACATGGTAATCTAGTATAATGACGAGCACTAAACAAGGATGTGATTAAATGACATCTGCAAATATTTCCATTAAAGTTTCTGCCTTTCTAACTTCCTCATTTCAAAGAATTGTAAGATCTAAATATTGAGAATAGAGTGTGTGTGTGTGTGTTTTCACACATATACATGTGCTGAAAGATCAACTCATGAGCCTTAGCTCTCATTTCCAAGTAACTTATTTACTTTCAGGGGAAGGAAATGCAGTACAAAAGCCATTCCCATCAGTAATTTGCCAAGTGGAAGTCTGGCCCTATGCACAGAATGGGTTGTCACTATCCAGACCTGTAGAACACACTCTGTAGGATGAAACAGTTGTAGGTTATGGCTATGTTGAATTTCCATACCTACTGAAGCACCCATAAGTGTCATGCCTGGAGCACTCAGTAATACAGGTATGCCTTAACTGTAGAAATGAATGCTTGAAAGCCATTTTTGCAGTGAAAAATAAATTTTGGATCAATAAATAAGGAAACGATGTCAGAAAATAATGAAGGTAAGCAGTAGAAAAAAGAAACAGAGATAAGTCTAAACCAATAATGCACAAACTTTAATCTACATCAAAATTGCCTGAAGGACTGTTAAAAGGTAGACTTTGGTCATGCAAATTCTTGGGCCTGCCATCACAGATTTATTGATTCACAAATCTGCATGTTTAAATAATTCCTAGGGGATACAGATTCTGCTAGTTGGGGAACCACTTTGGAGAACTACTGGTATAGATCATCCAGTACATTTCTTAAAAATTATTTTAAAACAGTTTACGATTGTTATGGTTTGGATGTGAGGTGTCCTCCAAAAGTTTACATGTGAGACAATGCAAGAAGGTTCAGAGGAGAAATGATTAGGTTTTAAGTATCTTAACCCAATCAGTGATTTAATCCCCTGAGAGGGATTAACTGAGTGGTTACTGAAGTGGTAGGGTGTGGCTTTGGGGTATATATTTGGATCTGGCCAGTGAACTCTCTCTCTACTTCCTGATCATCATGTGAGCTGTTTCCCACTGCCATACTCTTCTGCCATGTTGTTCTGCCTCACCTCAAGCCCTAAGGAATGGAGTCTGCTGTCTGTGGAGTGAGACCTTGGAAACTGTGAGCCCCCAAATAAACCTTTCCTCCTCTACAGTTGGGTCCTTTAGTCACAGTGGCAAAAAAACTGGCTAAAACAATTATACATTCCTTAATGTAAAACAAACCAACAAACAAACAAAAACAAAAAAGAAAACAAAAGGGCATAAATCCACAGAATTAAGTATAGTTTTGAAACATTTTTTCAAGTACTACTTGTAATCTATATGTAGGTACTATTTTAAGAGCTGGTGATACAGCAGCCAACAAAACAAGAAAAACAAACACCAGCAACAAACACACATACACACACACACACACACACACAACCCTGTCCTCATAGACCTTAATTCAAGAGAGGGAGACAGGGAATAAACAAAGAAAGAATTAAAATACAGAGTATGGCAAATCATTAGGTGCCCCCCCCCCAATATATATATATATATATACACATATATATATCAGGGATGAATTTTAAATATGGTGATGGGAAGAGGAAGTAAGCTCTTGTAGATGGTGACAAAAGCAAGGACTTGGATGGGGTGAGACAGCAGGTCACATGTATAGACAATGAAAGGAAATTATGGCATAGATATGTTAGGGTGTGGGAAGGAAAAGATGCTGAATTCCTCTGTCATACAGAGGAAAAATAATTTTCAAATAAGAGAGCAAGATTTTAAATATAATTATGTTTGCATCAGAGGGAGAAAACAATCTCATATGCTGATTTTGGTAGTTAAGGTCGTACAACCTACTAAATTAAATCTGACTAAATATACTAAACCTTTAAATATCTGGCAATCCTACTTCTATGAATCTCGTCTGTTATACATAATCAGGGTATACTGTAATATTTTATCAAAGAACAGAGAAATTGGATATAAATTACATTTTTAGTTAATTGATTAAATAATATGAACCAGGTATGGTGGCATATCCTTGTAATCCCAGCAACTCAGGAAGCTGAGCCAGAAGAATCACAAGGCTCAGGCCAGGCTTAGCAACTTAGTGAGAACCTGTCTCAAAATAAAAAGTAAAAAAGACTGGGGATGAAGCTCCATGGTAAAGGACCCTGGGTTCAATCCCAGAATGAATGAATGAAAAATAAATAAATAAAATATGATACCCTAAATAAAGGTATTAACATGACATTAAAAGTCATGATTTCAAATTATTTTTAAGAAGATGCAAATGATCCTGTGTTTTTACCTCAGGAATACGTTTTACTGACATATCTCCAGGTTATTCAGTGAATTATCTAATACTGAAGAAAGCAAATGTTTTCCACCCATTCCCCCTTCCAGACAAAATTTGCTTACATTTTATTGACCAGAAAGGAATCACTTAATGGCCTTTAATTTCAGAAAAGTCTTGAGAAAATGGAATCTTAACCTTTAATATTAAAGGAAAGAAAGATAAGGTCATCACAAAGTGAGTGCTGAGCAAACCTGAAACATGAAATAATTACTAAGTTAAAAAAAACAGGTTGCAAAATGATATGTACGTTAAGATCACAATTTATATATAAAGCATATATGCCTATATATATATTTGTTGGAAAATGCATAATGTCAAAGAATCAATATAAACAAGGAAAATTTTAAAGAGCAGATGATGATGATATATAAAATATAAATCAAAATCCTAATTTGGGGGGAAAATAAGCAATTACATAGTTACTAATTAGTCTAATTAGCTTTGTTGTTGCTGTTGTTTTTGGTACCAGGGATTGAACTCAGGAGCACTTGACCACTGAGCCACATCCCCAGCCCTTTTTTGTATTTTATTTAGAGACAGGGTCTCACTGAGTTGCTCACTTTTGCTGAGGCTGGCTTTGAGCTCATGATCCTCCTGCCTCAGCACCCCCCGCCCCTGCTACTGGGATCACAGGCATGCGCCACCGCGCCCAGCTTCTCATTAGCTTTTTCACATGTAAAATTATCTTCTACTTTTACATGTAGAATCTACTTTTTCTAGAATTGCTTCCTGTATGATTTCAGATTCAAATTGGCCAGAAAAGGAACTTGCATGAACTTAGTAAAACAAAGCAATGATTATCACTATGCTGTCACTGTCATTGTAAAGTAATGACTGTCCATCTGCAGGTCACTGCAGTCACATGTGGTGATGGACAGATTGACAATGAGTTGCCCAGCAGGTTCCAGCTTGCACTTGGTCCCCCCTCTCACCCCAGAATGTCCAGCTCATCTTTCTCACTGTTGGTCCTGCTAACTAACACAGCCTACGCCCCTCCACCAGATGATTTGCTATGTCCAAGGAGGCAGGATCTATAAGGAAGCAACAGCCTCCTGTAGACCTTTCAGCCTCTTCCTCTTCAGGATTCCTCCTGGTGCCTTGAGGGGTTCACTCACCTCGATTAGCTTCTTTTGTCCCATAACTCGCCTTTCTGGTCTCTATTTTCCTATCTCCTTCCGTGACCATGTAGGATTTGAGTCTCATAAATACATCCTGATCCTGAAATTTGGACAGTGGCTCTGCCCCGCTGACTGAGGTCTAACTGAAATATACCACTGTCTAAACCAATCCCACCCCTTACTTCTTATTCTCAGTCAACAACCCTGTTTTTTTCTTTATTCTACTCATCACTATACCTATCTTATTGCTTACTAATTGACTTTGTTGCTGTCTCCCCTAGATTTAGCACACACCCCAGGTAGAGAGGAATCTTGTTTTACTCACTACTGTATCCTAAGCCCTCAGAATAGTGCCTAACACAGAGCCCTCACAAACTACTCCATGGATGGATGGATGAATTAATGCAAATAAAAACAACAGAAACAACCAAAATAGAGGGATATATATCAATAAAAATATATTTTCCTGTTTGTTACTACTTCCTGTAAGAGAAGTTGGGTGGGTTTTCAACATATGTGGAAATGTTTGCAAAAGTCTAACCCAAAACATAGGCCACATAACCTACACAAAATCCACTCTCAGGAACTGAGGACAAGAGATATGTACCCAAAAGTAATAGGCTGTCATTTCTTAGTGCTTTGCAAAGGAGCCACTTCATACATGCATAATGCTGCCGAGAATATTTCAAGATCATATATCCATCCAAAGAATCATACATCTGCCCAATGGACCCATTGTGTGCATACTGCACATCCACACAGTGGAGCACTATACAATCTGATGCTACAAAATGTAACAGGCCTGTGTGTTCTGATAAAGAGATGTTTCTAAGATATATTGTTATATAAAAAATGTGAGTTATAGAGCAATACATACATTCGACATAGTCCAATTCATATAAAACAAACAAAACTATGACTCGAAAGAAATATTAAAGCACATAAGCTAAATTGTTAACTCGTAGTTACCTTTGCGGAGTTAAATAAAGCTGGGGTCCAGGAAGGGTGTTAAGTATACACTACATACATCCGCTTGATTTTGTAACTAAAATACATGTATGAATGTACATCTTGTATAATTAACAGAGCAAGCCAACAGAAAAAGAAAAATGATCGTGACCAGTAGGGGTTCTTTTTAATAAAATTCCTCTTTATAAAAAGTTATTATATAAGAAACTCCCAATAATTACACTTAGAAAAATATATTTGCTCAAAACAAACATTACTCATGATCTCAACGTTAAGATAGCAACTACAGAGATATTTAATTCTTTCCCAAATATGATAATACAGTACATTTCAAACAGATGTTCCCCTCACTCAACAACATACAAATTATCTTTTTTTTTTTTTGAGAATATAGCAGTTTGGGCTGCGGCTGTAGTGGTGGAGCGCTAGCCTCGCATGTGTGGGGCACTGGGTTCAATTCTCAGCACCACATATAAATAAATAAATAGAGATACTATTTATGGACAGAGATACTGTGTCCAGAAAATATTTTTTAAAAAAGAATACAGTGGTTTACCATTTGCAATTTTTAACATACATTCTCATTTGACCCTCACAACAACCCCGTGCAGTAGGCAGCACAGATTCTTCTCATTTAACAGATGAAGAACGTGAATCTCAGAGTAGTTAAGTGATTTGCACGAGGTTCGATAGTTAGCAAATAGTTTGTAGTCATATCAGTCTTTGGCCTGAAAATTCAGTGTCCAACTTCCCCTCATACTTGCCCTACCTACTTCACAGGGATAACGAAGATAAAATGAATTCAGAACTAGAAGATACTTTGAGGGGGAAAAGCCCTATATGATCATACCCATCATTGCCCATGGTATATGGCTCTTTCCTCTTCTCACTCCGGTTTGTGCATGAACTGGAATTTTATATCACTTCTGTGTTCAACTCGGCAGCTAAGCAAGGCAGGGTAAGAGTGTGATCCTGTTCAAAGTTGTATAAGTTACAATCAGGGTAACTGCATTATTAAGCAAACAAAAAACAGATGGGCTAATGTGCAGCTAGGACCCTATAAAGCACACAGCAAAGCAAGGCAACGCCATCATACAGGGCATGATTGCATGGAAGGAAAACGTGGTGTCAGAGTGCCAACTGGCCCACACACAGTTAGCTAAGGCAGAGTGGTGGCGAAGAAGAGTTATTTGTTCTGCATTATATAAATAAGAGAAGATGATTTGTGGGAACCCATGCAAAAGCATCTTGTCACACAGACCTCTCCAGCTGCCTAAAGAGAATATAAACACTGTCATCTTCATTGTCAAGAATGACTCTATGCGCATATCCTGAACAAAACCAAGGAATACCTCCATGCTAATCTTCCTTGGCTAAAATACAACTAGTACCGTTATTCCTAATCAGACTAATAAATAGAAATATTTTAAGGTGATGAATAAGATGGCTCTTTAATTATTTTTCAGGACTTATTTTGGTTTTCTCCTTTAAGACTCAAAGCAAGTTATAATGAGTTTTTATTGGTGGGTCTCAGTATATGTGTCTATAACAGTTAAAGTGTGATAGGTGAATTTAACATATTAAAAGTTTTATAGCATCTGTTCAGAAAAGATTATGTACTATACAAACTATTCAAGTCATACAAAACCATTGTTTCAGTGTCTTTTCAGCAAAGAAGCATCCTATTCAGCTCGCTTCTCCTCCTGAGGTGCTTCATGTTAGGCAAGCTTTGCTTTCAGTTTTTTATTTTCTTCTCCAGTAGTTTCATACTTCTCTTTCATTTCTGCCAGTTCTAAGCAGAGCAACTCTATTTCTGGATTTTCTGGGGTAGCAACTCCTAAGTGATGCTTTAAGAAATCCAGAGCACTGTTAGGTTTCTCTGGTTCTTCATACAAGGCTACTAATACTTTGGTCAGCGTGTCCAGCACCCCCAACTTCTCCAAATACCTCCAGAACTGCTTGTGCTTCCAGTTGGTGGCTTTGTAATGGGCCATAGTGACAGCAGTCATGGCTGGCTTCAATTTTTCCTTGAAGGTCAGTAAACATACAACTTCCAATCGCTGCTCTTCACAGATTCCTGTCACTGACACAGGTTAGCTCACATCCATTGACCCAGGAAAAACTCCCAAATCGCACACCTACACTACCTCCCCACACGCCAAGTCATTAAAATCCTAGATCCCTGACTCCACAGAAGTGCCCCCCTTGCAGGCTTCCTTGATCCCCCCTATCACCGACATCATGTCAGTCTGTCAGTTGAACCCCAGACTGTCCTCCTGCTCCAGGAAAATCTGGTGTAAAAGAACTGGCTAGGCTGACAAGGCAGAAAATTCGAAGAAAGAGGCAAAGAGATCTGGGATTATGCAGAGTACAAATTCACTGGGGGACTATAGAAGTGGGGCAGCAGCCAGCCAGAGGATCCCTATAATTAGGGTCCAAGGAAGGAGGCTTATATAGTGATCAGGGTAAAAATGACTCCATCTAAATCAGACATACCTGTTTTGTCTGAAGCTAACATCAAAGATGTCAGGCACGTTCCGGTGCTGTTAGTACCAGGATCCAGACATAAAGCTCCACACCCCGCTCTCATGGTTTTGTTTATTTATAGTATTTTGGAAAACTCTTTGGAGAAAACAGACCAGGGTTACTCAGGGGCAACATGGTAGTCATAACTCAGGATGGCTGTGGTTGTGTTATACCCGACGAGAACGAAACCATCCAAGCCGTTCACGTAAAGTCAAAAGAAGCCTTTATCATAGCTGGCCAGCGACAACCACCCATAACACCTGAAAGCGGTGTGGAGGGGAATCACACGCTAGTCCTTTCATTGTCAGCATTTATAGGGACAATGACGTGTGAGTGGGGTGGGTGGTACAGTCACTGTTTCTAGCCAATGCAAGCAAGCCACATTACAGAAGCAGATGTTAGCGATGAGTGGTTAGCTATCTCTTCCTCCTGATGGTACATTTAGGCCTTTAAGGACTTTCCAACTTCCTTAATTTAAAGGTCACCCCTCGGTTTCTGGGAATTTTTTGTTCCATTTCTGGGACATGGTATTTGAGAATTTTATTTCTTGGGGACTGTAACAGTTGGGTCAAGCTGAATCCCTGCACCTCCTCCACTGGCATCTGCTGGTCCCCAAATTGATCCTCAGACTAGCAAAACTGATGCCCAGCAATTCTTCAACAATTCACTTCTCTAGCTGCTGTGGTTTGGATGTTGTTTTTCCCTACCAAGTTTTACACATTGGGAGCATGGTCCCCAGGTGGTGGTAATGAGAAGTGGGGCGAAACCTTTAAGAGGTGAGTGTTGTGGGGTCCAGTTATCGACACATAGTGAGACCACCAGACACTAGAGTAGAAAAAGAAATTTATTTGGGGGAAAGAAAGGAAAAAGAAAGAAAACAGACTGATGCGTCAGGACCACCACTCCAAGTAAGGGAAGCAGTGGTAGTAAGTGAGTGACTTCAGC
>JAJEJO010052709.1:34830-50697 GCA_020662805.1 Glaucomys volans
GCCTTTTTAATTTGTTTTTTTTTTTCTCTTTTCAAGGAGAATGCAAGCAGCCAGCTCCAGCTTGTCTATTTCAGGCTGCACCTGGTGGTTAGACTAGGCAGGGGAGCCAGACTACCCACGTCTGAAACTGGCAGCTTCTGGGGACTCTGAAGGGATGGGTTGCTTCACAGAAATGGTCACAGTGCCCTTAACTCATGGCCACATTATATTATCTCAGGTACTGTCCTTGTATTTACCACAGTCAGCACAACTCAAAGATTTTATTCACACTTTTTTTGTATTTTATGTCAGAGAGTCTCTGCCCTTTTTTTTTTTATATGGCGGTCTCTACCCTTTTACAGTGAGGTCTGGTGAAGAGTCATTGGACAGTGGAGGATGCTTCCACCCGCAGAAAGACAACCCAAGCATAGAACTCACAGAGCCCACTCACTGTCCCCCCCCCCAGGAACCCCAGTTCCTAACTCACACATGCACTGACTACCTCTTGTCCCTTCAATCACTGAATTCCACAAGTTCCTATAATGACTGCATTCTGTATATCTCAACCAAATCCAAATACACCAATTCACTGATCTCTACAGACGACTAATACCAACAAAATAAAGATATCCCCAAACTCATCTCCCACGATTGCTAAAACCTATAGTTCTCTAATTTGTGAATTTCTACAAGAAAGCCCACTTATCTCCTACTAACATCCTCCCCCAGACTTGGACTTCTGAGATCCACCAACACTCAGTAATTGACTCTCACCAACCCTCAGTAGTCGATTTCTCTTCCAGTCTCCTCTCAAATCCTCCTGAAGATGCCCCCAAAGATTTCCCAATTTTAGACCCCCTCCGAGATGCTCCTGAATCTCAGAATCCTTAAAATCACTGGTCAAATTTCAGACTTCTTCCAATACCAAACCTTCATGTCAGAACTTCCAAATATGCCTCTGCACTTCAGGCCCTGGATCTGACCTCCCCCAAGATCTCAGCCACCACCAGCACCCCCAGGTTCAGATCTTCTTCTACCTTGGAACCCCTAGGGAAGCCCTTCTATCTCAGATATCCAGACACCCTCCATCTGATTTTACCAAAGAGGCTCCTGAATGTAACCCCAAAGACAAGCAATCTAGTTCCCCAAGGATGCCTTTCACCTCAGATTTCTCTGATCTCACACCATTCCAAAGATCTCCAACTTCAGATGCAGACAGATCAATCTCAGCTAACTAGAACAGCATGACCATGGAGAGAGGGAAAGTTGTAGACCAAGAGCCAGCCTGACCTTGTGCTATCTCTACACAAGGTCATTTACTATCAACCATAGTCATTTACTATCAACCTCCGTATCTGACCTAACAGATTCTTGACACTCTTGGAATGTATTGCTAAGCCTGACATACCTCTCTAGCCTCCACCAACCCTAAAGGTAAGAACTTGATAAAGCTATCTGAATCCTAGGGAAGAGACTTCCCATCTTGATCAAGACAAACTCTAAATCCAGAAAAAAGATTTCTCCACCTTTCTGTGACCCTCCTGTGTGATGACCATACCTATGTATTTTGTAAAATCATTGATTCAGGATTTTCTTTTGTTCTGTGACTATAAGAGTTCTTGTAACCTATTCTGCAGTGCTACATGTCATCATTCAGGTTAATTTTTTAAACTATTTATTTATTTACTTTTGGTACCTGGGATTGAACCCAGGGATGCTTAACCACTGAGCCACATCCCCAGCCATTTTTAATTTTTATCTTGAGACAGGGTCCCTCTAAATTACTTAGGGCCTCACTAAATTGCTGAGGCTGGCTTTGAACTTGCATCCCTGGGATTACAGGTGTTCAGCACAGCACCCAGCCCCGGGGTAATTTGAAATCATGTTCCCAGACCATGGTCACTCATATTTGGCTCAGAATAAGCTATTTTCTTGTTTGCCTTCGAGCAGAATTATTTTATGTGCACACCCCTATCCAGGAGCTCCAGAACTGAACTTAAATCAGATCCACTCAAACCACTTTAAAAGAGCCTATGCCAGGCAATTCTCAGTGGCACAAAACTGTGATTCCAGTGACTCCAATTCCCAAGTCAGGAGGATCACAAGTTTGAGGCCAATATGGGTAACTTGGTGAGACCCTCTCAAAAAAAAAAAAAGTTGGGGATGTAGCTCAGTGGTAGAGCACCCCTGGGTTCAGTGCAAGAAAAAAAAATCCCAAGAATCATCAACATTTGCAGACACCTCCAAGAGGAGACACACCTGTCTCCTCCATCACTTATAATCATGATCTCAACAGCAAATATCCCCCAATCATTGGCTCTCACTGTAACACCAACAGATTAAAAAATCCCCAAACCTCCCAAGTCCCCAGTTTCTGGGCTACAGATGTGGTTCAGTGGCCAAGTGCTTGCCCTGTAGGCATGAGGCCCTAGGATGGATCCCCAGCATCATAAAAACAAAAATCCCCAATTGCTGACACAGATGCCCCACACCACACGCATCTGCATCTCCATGCTCACAGGCTGTCCATCACCTGATCCTGTTTCTAAAACACCACCACCCCTCCGCCCCAGCACCATCTCAGCCTAACCAGACTCCGAATGCAAGCAGCACTGTGACCACCCAAGGGACGCTTTGGATGCTCCTACTGGATGCCACATCAGCCGTGCACACCCTTTGGCAACTTGCTGGCTGGTGGAGCTGCAGGTTGACCCCTCCCCTCCGGGTTCCTGATCTGTCCTTGTTACAGGGGCTCTTAGGGCACAACCACCTTTGGGGTGGGATCTGCCAGTCCCACTGCACCCACTCTCTTCCCAGCACCTCTGTTTCAAGGCCAGACGGAGCTTTTCCCCAACCAAACTGCAAAATGGCTGCAATGATTGGAGGAGAGGAAAGACTAAGCACCCCAGAAATAGTCCAATTTCAACCACACAGGGGAGTGTGTGCTGTGTTAACAGATATGCACTAATTGTTTTCAGTATGTTCTCAGTATCCTGAGATCTTTGGGTATTATCCTCTTTTGCGAAAAGTTGGTAAAATGTTCAATGGAGAGAATGATAAAAGAGTTGTAAAAATATAACCAGTGGCTATCCAGTGCCCTGCTGTGATTTCTTTTGTCCCTGATGTAAGGTAGGCTACCTGTGTATCACCAGCATCACAATGGGAGTGAATCTTGTTTTATTCCCACATTGCTTTTGGGTAGTTCTTGGGGGAGAGGAAGGGGAAGACTTTTTTATTAATATTTTGAAAATACCACCACCACCAAAACAAAACCTTTGGCATGAAACAGCTAAAGCAGGATCTTTGACATGCCACATGGTCAGCATCTCACCATTCCTTTACTCATTATTTGCCACGTGTTCACTGAGGTCCTGCTTGTGCCAGGCACTGTTGGACATTAAGGACAGGGCAGGAGACCAGCAGGCCAAATGCCTGTGCTTAGAGAGCTTATATTCTATTCATAGAGAGAGACAAAAATTAAGTAAATAAATATATGATAGAATTGCAGGGACTGTGTGCTGTGAAGAAAGATAAAGCAGAAGTGGAGAGTGACTTTGGGGAGAACAAGTCTTACAAAGATGCAGGAGAAAAGTGGGTTAGGTAGAGGGCATAGCAACTGCAAAGGTCAGGACATGGAAATGAATTCGACATGTTCAGGGAACAGCAAGAGCCAGTGAAAGAGAGCCGGCCACTATACTGAGATTCCATCTCACTCCAGTCAGAATGGCAAACATCAAGAATACAAGCAACAATAAGCGTTGGCAAGGATGTGAGGGAAAAGGTGGGACTGCTGGTGGGGCTGCAAATTGGTGCAATCACTCTGGAAAGCAGCATGGAGATTCCTTAGAAAACTTGGAATGGAGCCACCATTTATCTTACTCCTCAACTTATACCCAAAGGACTTAAAATCAGTCTACTATAGTGATTCTGCCACATCAATGTTTATAGCAGTTGAATTCACAATAGCTGAGCTATGGAATGAACCTAGGTACCCTTCAACAGATGAGTGGATAAAGAAAATGTGGTAAATATACACAGTGGAATAGTACTCAGTCATAAAAAAGAATGAAATTATGGCATTTGCCACTAAATGGATGGAACTGGAGACTATGATGTTAAGTGATATAAGCCAACCCCCAAAAACCAAAGGCTGATGTTCTGTCTGATATGTGGATGCTAATAGACAATACAGGGGCAGGGAAGGAAGAATAGAAGGTCACTGGATTAGACAAAGGGGGATGAAGGGAAGGGAGGGGGTTTGGGAATAGGAAAGACAGTAGCATGAATCAGACATAACTTCCCTATGTTCATATATGAATACACAACCGGTGAAACTCCACATCATGTAAAACCACAAGAATGGGAAGTTATACTCCATGTATGTATCATATGTCAAAATATATTATACTGTCATGTATAACTAAAAAGGACAAATTTTAAAATTTTAAAAATGAAATAAAAGAAATGAGAGAGAGAGAGAGAGAGAGAGAGAGAGAGAGAGAGAGACTGAGAATCTGGCTAGGACCGAGGTTGCACTTGGGAAAGTTGGTACAATTAAGCAACTGGGTTGGTTTCTAGGAGTGATGGGAAGATACTGGAGAGTCTAAGCTGTGGAATAAGGTGATATCACTCATTTCCATTTTTATAAGTGTGCCCTGGAAGTTGTAGAGGAAACAGGTCCCATTTGTGAATGAAAATCAATAAAATGAATTCAAGTCAACAGCCATTGCTACATTTCTCAATTTTTTTCAAAATGAGAAAATGAGAAATTAACAAAATGTTCTATTTTTAAAAAGGTCAATAATGTGTGCCAGTTCTGTACTCCGCTGAGAGTTTCCCCCTAAAGGATGCGAATTATATTGAGCCGTGCTGTATTTCTGACCACAGAAACCTCACAAGGTGCAGAGAAGAAAGGCATCCTGTGGGTGAGCGGCGCGTGCAGGTGGCTGAGGCAGCGCGCAGCTGTTGGAGGGAGCGCAGCCCTCTGTCTGACCACTAGGTGGCGATCCTGCGCCGAGCCCTTGCAGCCTGGGTGCTGTCAGCCACACGGGATCAGCCTTTCTCTGCCAGCTTTCAGTTTGCTTCAATTGCCTCCAAAACGTAGTAATGGATTTTCCCCCCTTTCATCAATACACGAGCCGAATGGATACAGGGGTTGAGAGTTACAGAGATCTTGGGAAGGCTGCTGCGTTTGTCGCTCCGTAGGCACAAGTCTACCTGTAATCACCAAGACACTACATCAAATGGACATCTATTTCAGAACTTGTCTTGTTTTTTTCAGCAGCGTTTGGCCCACCCCGTCTTCCTTCATATTTTTATATACCAAATTAAAAGTCTATCTAATAAAAAGCGCTCTCCAAAACATACAATTGGATGGATTATCCCACGTGCAACTAAGCTGAAGGTGACAGTCATTTAGCACTGAATGTCTCCTAAATTGGTATTTCTCTTTGTCTGAAACTTTTAAAAATAAATGCATATTAATTAAACAGGATGTCTATACAAAACTTCTTTAGTTGTTGTATAATGCTAGATTTGTCAATCGTGTGTTTGACGAAAGTGGTAGGTTTTATAGGGCATATATTTCAAATCCATTCCATACGGTCTATTCAAAAACTCTTTCAGTTGATTTTGCTTCTAAATAAAACTGAAGTGTTAACATCGAAACTGATAGTCACCAGGGAAAAATTAACTCACACAAAAAGAAAATTATCAAATTCATCATGCAATACGAATGCTGCACTGATGGGCTTTGAAGGAATTAAGAAGAGCAGAGAGAGGCTGAAGTTGCATCTCAGTGGTGAAGCACTCACCACCCCTGGGCTGGATCCCTTGCACTGCAAAGAGAACAAAACCAAGCCAAGAGAGGCCAGTCACTGCGGCACAGCCCCAAGAGGCACATTTAATTGTCCAATTTTAGGCATTTCTTTTAAATTTCTCTCATTAATGACTAAAATGTGCTTTAAATTCTATAATTTAAAACCAACAGATACAATGATTACAATAACTTAAAAGAAAAGCATTTAACGTCAACAGAACATCACTATTGTTCACTTGAACCAGGTAGAACTGCCAAAACTTAACTGGTTTTTTACATATAAAATGGCAATTTTATAAGATTCAAAATTCATTCTGAGGGAAAAATCCCCAACTATAAATAACAAAACCATTCATGACAGAACACAGAAAAATGTATTTTAGGAGGAAAAAAAAAAGCAGGATGGTGCCACACCACAAAAAAGCTTCAAACACAAGCATGTTCATGTGTGCGTTAGTTTCCCATCTCCCTTAGCAGCTCACACAGCATCTGTGTACATTAGTGCACAGTAAATTGAGCATATCCTTCACACCTGCACTCAGACGTAGTTTCAAAACATTGGCTGAACCCTTAGTTCTACTCTCTGTGCCTCGTCCAGTGCTTCCTACCTTCACAACTACAATTGACCTATATAGGCTAATCAGAAAATTAGTCTCCAACCCCACACTCCCTAAGCCCCACATTTAATAAATTTCTAAATCCTATTTATTTTATCTCTAAAAATCTATGCCTCCAGCCCCTCTCCAAGCTAACACAATCTCTTGCCTCCATGTTTCAGTCCCTTCTGGAGTGTTCTGACAGCATCCTCTGTTCTTTTCCTACCACCTGCCCTTTGCTATTCATTCTCCAAGTGCTGCCAGGTAGATTTTAATTTTTTTATTTGTTCTTTTTAGTTATGCATGACAGTAGAATGTATTTTGATGTATCATACATTACATGAGTATAACTTCCCATTTTTGTGGTTGTACATGATGTGGAGTTACTCGTCATGTATTCATATATGAGCATAGGGAAGTTATGTCCGATTCATGCTACTGTCTTTCCTAGTCCCATCCCCCGTCCCTTCCCTTCATTCCCCTTTGTCTAATTCAGTGACCTTCTACTCTTCCCTCCCCCCACCTTATTGTGTATTAGCATCCACATATCAGACAGAACATTAAACCTTTGTTTTTTTGGGATTGACTTATTTCACTTAGCATGATAGGCTCCAGTTCCATCCATTTACTGGCAAATGCCATAATTGCATTCTTCTTTATGGCCAAGTAATATTCCATTTTGTATATGTACCATATTTTCTTTATCCATTCATCTATTGAAGGGCACTAGGTTGGTCGCCAGATGGATTTTTAAAACCCTCCTCTGATCATGCCACTCCTCTGCTTTTAAAATTCTTCAACTGTTTCCCATTTTTATAAAGATCCAAATCCTTGACATGACCCTCACAAGCCTGTATGAACTGGCCTTTGCCCTGTTATGAAGTAAATTGCCTGCCCCCCAAAGTGCATCTGTTGAAGTCTTGACCCCTGGTACCTGAGAATGTGATTGTTTTTAGAGATAGGATTGTTAAAGATGTAATTACAGGGCTGGGGATATAGTTCAGTTGGTAGAGTGTTTGCCTCGCAAGCACAAGGCCCTGGGTTCAATCCCCAGCACCACAAAAAAAAAAAAAAAAAAAAAAAAAAGATGTAATTACAGTAAGATGAGGTCCTTAGAGTGGACCTAGAAGAGATCAGCACGCACACTCATTCAGAGGGAAGACCATTCGAAGGCACAGGGAGAAGACAGCCTTCTAACAGTCAAGCAAAGAGACCTCAGGAGAAAGCAATCTTGCTAACACCTCCATCTCAGACTTCCAGCCTCTAGAACTGTGAAAAATTAATTTCTGCCATTTAAGCCACCCAGTCGGCAGGCCTTGGTCAGGGCAGCCCAGGAAAACCATGCAGTCTCCTTTCCAGCCTCTGCTCACTTGGAACCTCTTCGCTTGCTCTGTTCTGACCACACAGATTTTTCTTTTGTGCCTCAAATGTTTAATTCTCCTGCTTGCCCTGAGTCTCTGCATACATCCTCTTCCTTCTTCCCGTGAGACCCTTTGCCTATCTCCTGTTCTGATTGATTATTAATTCCCCCCTGCTCTCAGTTCCCTTCCACTTACATTTATTCAACTAGTATTTATTGAGTGCATGCTATATGCCTGACTAAAACTCCCGGGCCGTAGATCATGAACTAAATCATGCGTAGTAAATAGGAAGCCCTCAGCAAGCACACAAATTTCCTAAGTTGGGGTCCTCTGTTAAAAACCCCTCAATTAGCTGGGCATGGTAGCCCATGCCTGTAATCCCAGTGGCTCAGGAGGCTGAGGCTGGAGGATCATGAGTTCCAGGCTAGCCTCAGTCACTTAGCAAGGCCCTAAGCAACTTAGTGAGACCCTGTCTCTAAATAAAATATAAAAAAGGGCTGGGGATGTGGCTCAGTGGTTAAGGCCCCTGGTTTCAAACCACAAAACAAAAAAACTACCACTTTGTTGCTGGGTTCCTCTGACACTTACTCCCTACAAGGCATTGGCGCTCTCCTGTTGGGCTCTGTGTTAGCTTCCCGGGGTTCCTATAGCAAATCAGGCACCCCAAATGGCTTAAAACAGAACCCATGTATTATAGTTTGGAGGACCAAAGTCTAACATCAATATCACTGGGCTGAAGTCAGGGTATGGGCAGGGCTATACTCCCTATGAAACTCAGGAGTGCTTCTCTCCAGAGAAGAATCCTTGTCATTTCCAGGGTCTGATGGCAACTGGCATTCCTTGAATTGTGGCCGTATCACTTCAGTCTTCAAAGCCAGCATTTACTAGACTCTCTCTGCTCCATTCCAGGTCTCCTTCTCCTCTCTGTGTAAAATCTCCCTTTGTCTCCCTCTTTTAAGGATACGGAAGACTGCACTTAGGGCCCTCCTGGGGAATCGAGGATGAAACTCTCCACTCTAAGAGTCTTGATTTAATCAGGCCTACCGTGACCGCCCCAGCACTCACACTTTGCTATATAAGGTAGCATCCACAGGTTCCAGGGACTAGGACATGGACATAGTTGGGAGTGGGGCATTTTGCAGCCAGCAAGAGATTCTGAACTCCACAAAGGCAAGGTTCATATTTGCTCTACTTCATTTTCCTCCAAGTAATAATCCTGAAACAGACACTCAGCATATATTTGTTGAAAAAAATGAATCATAATATCTGTCTTTAGTATTTCACAGCATGTATGATTTCCAATTTTATTCTCATCTACATATGTATTCATTTAATATCCATCTTTGCTACCTGGGGGCTAGATTCTCATCCTCCTGAATATGATCCAGTGTGTTTGCTGCCAGTTTCTAAGTTAGAGAAAGCCTTAGAAACTAACAACTAAAAAACTTTCCCCATCCCAATGTGAATTAATTAAAATTGAATAATATTTCCTTAAAAACAGGCATTTAAAGTAATCAGCAGATTCCAACCATTCAGGATTATTTTTTTTTAGATTTTTTGGAGTTGTAAATAGACAGCATGCCTTTGCTTTATACATTTATTTTTATGTAGTGCTGAGAATCGAACCCAGTGCCTCACACATGCTAGGTGAGCACGCTGCCACTGATCTACAACCCCAGTCCCCCATTCATGATTCTTAACAAGACTTTATGACATGCAACTTTCTACAAGTATCACTTGACTCTTTTTTAAAAAATTTTTTTAGATGTTGACGGACCTTTATTTTATTCATTGATTTATATGTGGTGCTGAGAATCACCCAGTGTCTCACATGTGCTAGGCAAGCGCTCTACTACTGAGCCACAATCCCAGCCCTTAACTCATTTTTTAAAATTAGGCTTCTGTAAGAAAATAAAATCTCTCCAATTCTGCCATGTTGTGGCTACTTTGTTTACTTTCTTAGTAGGTTTTTTGCCCCCCAGGACCTCTCCATGCAAGCATCCACCACTGAGCCGTATCCCCACACCAGGGTGGGGAGGGGGGGATATGGGGACCAGGCCATGAGCAAAAGAATGAAGAAGAGGTAGGTTGTTTGAAGCATCCTCCAAACATAGCCAGCTGACCTCAAGCATGTTCCTGGAATCCTCTGGTGACCTGGGCTGCTGCTCTGGGCAGTAGAATGCTTGTCTTTTTCCTGCCTAATGGCAAAAACCTTGTCTTTGATTTCCCTGCTGTTCTTTGTACGAGGTCTGGGCACTCAGCAAAGACTAGTTGGTTGCGAATAAGGACAATCTTCAGCAATCTTTCTGCAAAAAATAGACCTACTTAGCATGAGTGGCAGCAGCAAAAAGCAAGAGCTGTTTTTCAGACCAGAATAGGTCACAAAATGAGGCCCCATGTCAGGCATGCAACCATCTGGGGAGTTGCTAAAATGTTCAGAAACAAAATGAATACTCTTTTCTTTAACCAAAATAAGCTGAGTGGCACCCTTTGAAGAAAACACTAGAGAAACATCAATCTGTTGCCAAAAGGTGACATTTGCAAAGGCCCATAGGGAATCACTCAGGGTCGAATACCACAGTTCCACCTTGTGTGGGACTGTCCTGGGCACTGCCAGTTTATCACCTCCAGATCCTGGACACCAAATGTCAGCAGTACTTACAAAAACAGAAGTGTCCTCTCCTTCCCATCTCCAAAAGCTTTCCTAGGCCTGGTGCTCTCTGTGGCTGAGAATGGCCTGTATCTTCTCATTTTATCAATGAGGAAATTGAGACCCAGAAAAAGGAAAGAACTTGCCTAAGTCACAGACAAGATGAGAAATGAAACAGTAAGAGAAGATTTACTGAAAACCTACTCCACAGAGCTCAGGCCTCCTATTAGAGCCCCAAGGAGAGGTGTTACGGGGTGCGGGAAAATCACAAACCACCACCTATATTGAGCCAAATTGAAAGGGGAAAGGGTTTTTTAACGAGCATGCCAGGCACGCTGTGGCTGGGAGCAGGCTGACACCTCAAAGAACTCCCAGCCTCTGAATTTTGGAAGTACAGCGTTTATAAATGCAAAGTTTACAAAAACCACAAGGATAACTGAGGCACACGTAGGTCAGAAAAGACCTTGTTGAGACAGATATCTTGATTACATGAGAGAATAGTTTTGGTTACACGTTTCAGAGTCACTTTTTGTTATACATGAGGCCCATAGTGGGGGACGTGGGAAGATCCCATGTACTGTCAACATAGATTCAGCTTCAGGAGGCTGAAAGGAAAACATTAGAAGCAAGCACACAATGGAGTCAGGTCAGAACAAAATGGCGGCACTTTGGTTCTTTTCCATTTCATTCCCCCATTTCTTTTTAGGGGCCTTCAAATCCTTGATAGGCTTAGGGGTAGATACTGGGTCCTGAGGATCATTATTATTAGGCACTTTTACACAAGAACACTTTTTTATAGCCTCTAGCTACTTACTTCTGATAGGGCTTACATAAGTGCACATGTTAACTTTTGTTTAAGAAAACATTGTTTTTTCTTTTTAAATGTCCATGTAGGACTGTGCTCTGGCTACACTCTCCTGCCAGGGGTTTGAGACCAACTTGGTCAAAACTGACCTTGTGTTTTATCTCTTTTTAAGAGTCAGCTGAGATTTGTCAGGAATTGCTCTTGGGGACTTGTGAGAAGCCTCTTAGCTCCACTAGTGCCATCTGTGCTGGGATGGGTCAAGGTCTCACTGACCATGTGGCTTCCCCTGGAAGCATCAGGGACATTTCCGTCTCCAATGACCCTCCTCTTTGCAGAATGTACACTGATTGGCTTCCTGCTCTCTAGGGTCTCCTCTCAAGCCCCCTGATCAGCAGATCAGGTGACTGACCAGAGTTGCGGGGTCCAGAGAAGTCCCGTTATTCCCTGAGTTCCAGTTGACCTTAGACGACAAAGGCCAAAATATTGGCTGAGCTTTCCTTGACCGTGGTCTCTAAGTGTTTGGTTTTAAACATCCAGCAAGCCAGTTTCGCCAGTCTTACAGAGGGAGTAACAGGTACGCCAACTTTAACATCTATCATTTCACAGTTACCCCTTTTACTTAATTGGGGTCAGCATTAATACTGGGAGTCAGCATTATATTCTATCTGTCCTGTAGTGGTGACTTGTGATCTCAAACTAACCCAGGTTGGTGGTTTTTTTTTTTTTAAAGCAGCATCTCTGAAAAACACTAACAGGCAACAGTTACAAAGTTTACAAGGAAAATATAAAATGAAAATAACAGCAAAAATATATTTAGTTTGTGTAATATCCATGAACCAAGAAAAATGACTTTTATGATCTTGAACCTTTACTTAATTACACATAAATTTAGTTTGGAGAACACCAACTTGGCAAAATGTTCTTCTAAATTTTACATTTAACAAGTTTAACTTTTTTTTGGAACCAGGGATTGAACTCAGGGACACGGCCACTGAGCCACATCCCCAGCCCTATTTTGTATTTTATTTAGAGACAGGGTCTCACTGAGTTGCTTGGGGCCTCGCTCAGTTGCTGAGACTGGCTTTGAACTCGCGACCCTCCTGACTCAGCCTCCCAAGTCGCTTGGATTACAGGCGTGCGCCACCATGCCCGGCTAACTAAGTTTAACTTTTAAAGTAAAATTTAGAATCCAGAGTGTATGATAACAATAATCATAGGTCTGTATGAGTTAATAATAAAACAAAGGATAGCCTTAAACTTAGGAAACAGTATTAATGATCAGAAATTGACTTAGTCAAAGCAAACAGATATAAGACAGGTCTTTAAACGTTTGCATAACACTTAGGGCTTAGATACAGTTCTCAGATGCACAAATATACCTAGTCACATATTTTGGGTGTTAACAATATTGTTATAATCTAAATATCAGTTGGTTATTTAACCAGTTACAAAGTATTTATTTAAGACTTTAGAACAGGAACACAACTTAATGCTTTAAGACGCAGTTTTCCCAAGTAAAAAACCTGACAAATACAAGAAATCATCTTGATAGAGGTATATCAATATTTTAGATTTTGTTTCATGTCAGTACATTAAAGTTTAAATAAATCTGACAGTGCTTATTATAGCCAATTTAATCACAAACACAATCTTTTTGAAATTTACTCTTTACTTACTCAGACCCTCCTATCACCTACCCAGACCTTTTTCACTTAGACCTCTTTTACCACTTACTCAGACCCTCTTCCACTTGCACAAACCTTCACTTACACAAACCTTCTCTTTCCTTTCTAAAACAAGCCTTATATCTAATTTCCCATCACAAACCTTCTTATCTCTCGCTCTCCTTTTAAACTTACAATTCGAAAACAATCTTTCTAAAATTTTAAATTTAGATGAATTACTTCATTTTAATAAGATGAAATACTTTATGTAACTGACAATATTCTAATTGAAATGCAGTTGAAACTTTTGTACTCTTTCTTAAATTTATATTCAAAGCAGACCTTATGAATGTTATCTGTGCATTTAATTTACATAACTAATTTCATCCCAGGGAGGGTTGGACAGTGATGGATACTATTTTAGCAAGAACTGGTTTTCCCCCAGTGATGAATAGTCTAGCCAAATGGGGTGTCCTGTCCTGTCAGATCTTAAAAGGGGAATTATTCTTATCCCCAGTCATAAACTAAAAGTGCTGGAACCTATTGCCACATCCTTTGTGGTCAGCAGCCTCGCCTCCCAGGGGCAAAAGGGGCCAGAAGTCAGGGGAGAGGCCAAGTTCTCTGTGGCCATTTCTTACAGTCCAGAATGCTTTCAGCCGGCTGGCACTTGGATGGTGGCCCAGGCAGGCTTCAGCTGCAGGTGACATGTTGAGCGTTTGTCCTGGACATTGTCTCCTGGTCGCTGGCCCAGGATTCCACCCCTTAGTCCACTGCTGCTGCCAGGCTGGGTGCCTTCCCACAGAGGAGCAGCCACAGTGCCCAGGGCGCTCAGTCCTTGGTGGTAGGCTTTGGAGCCTCACCCCCTGAACTGGCGGGGCAATGGAGACCCCGAGCCCCCCAGTACAAGGTGGGGTGCAGTGCTAGCAGCCAGGGTGCACTTCCTCGGCCTGGGGCCTCTGGGTCGGGCTCTCCAGCAAGGGAGGGGAAGAGGGACAATCGGGAAGTCTGCTGACAAGTGACAGGACAAATCACAGACAAACCCAGAGGACAGAATTTACAGGGACAGAGGACAGAACTAACAAAAGACAAAGAGGAGGAGCTGATGGCACTGTCAGTGTAACCCCAGGAGGGGGTCAGCATGCTCACATAGATAGGCCGTGAGGGAGAGCAACTCTCCCTGCAGGGAAGGGTAGCACCCCGGGGGACTTCTGGTCACCACTAAACCAAGGTGAGCTTGGAGGACAGCCCGGCCCTCCTTTCCTCAGAACAAATAACAGAAAGACCAGACAGGACACAGACATTGACAAGGAGACATTTTTAGGAAAATACCCAGAACATATTCAGTCAGGCAACAATTACACGACGAGCATGAAGGAGCTGGACCCATGTCCACACTCAAAGGCAGCAAAAAACAGAAAAAGACAAACAAACACAGAACAGGTGAGACAGCAAAGACAGTGACAAGTGGCCACTCCTGACTCCTGACCTGAGGGCCTGGGCAGTGTCTTGCTGCAGACAGACCTGGGCTCAGGAAGTAATGCTGCATCCAGCCTTCCTCAGAGTCCCAGAAACAGACTTACCTGTGTCCCCAGGGGTGCAGAAACAGGAGACTCTAGGGGAATTTAGTTCAGTCCTGCCTGGAGCAGGGCTCCCCAGGCCTGGGGCTGAGGAAGGTCGCTCAGAGGCCTTTCCCTAGGAGCAAGGGCTCTGGCCTCTTGAGGGCCTTTCCCTCCTCTCAGGAATTTCCAGGTCAGTGGTGAGCGGTGGTTGCCCACCAGGCAGTGAGACTCTCACTGGGGTCTCCAAATGTCATGGAGTGCATGAGAATTACAAACCACCACGTATATTGAGCCAAATTGAAAGGAAAGAAGGGCTTTTTAACGAGCATGCCAGGCAAGCGGTGGCTGGGAGCAGGCTGACACCTCAAAGAACTCCCAGCCCCTGAATTTTGAAAGTACAGAGTTTATAAAGGCAAAATTTACAAAAACCACAAGGACAACTGAGGCACATGTAGGTCAGAAAAGACCTTGTTGGGACAGATATTTTAATTAGATGAGAGAATAGTTTTGGTTACACATTTCAGAGTCACTTTTTTTTGTTATACATCTGGCCCATAGTCAGGGACGTGGGAAGATCCCACTGTTCTGTCAACATAGATTCAGCTTCAGGAGGCTGAAAGGAAAACATCAGAAGCAAGCACACAATGGAGTCAGGTCAGAACAAAATGGCAGCACTTTGGTTCTTTTCCATTTCAAGCGAGAACACAAGAAGTACAAGATAGAGTCTCTGTACCCAAAAGAAGAAAGAAGAACATGAAGGACAATATTCACTGGGAACAGATTGCATCCCAGCATCGCCTGACCCTTGTGTCATTTTCACAACAACTCTTTGAGGAAACTGGGACTCACAGAGGTTAAGTTGTGGGGTCAGACTTTGAACTCAGGTTTTCTTGTATCCAAAGCCAACCTCCTCATCACAACAGCTATCTTTCCAATGTGTGGGCAACTATAGAAACCTTTGGTCACACAAAGAATGGAGAAAAGGCAAAAACATGACTGTGTGTCTTTTCAAGATAATGCCAGAGCATTACCAAGGAGACACCCTTCAGGAGAGCCATCCTCCGACTCTGGCCACAGTGACTATGTTTAACTTACTACTTACATTATTTAAGAGACAGACTATAAAATTAAAGATTAATTTTTAAAATGCCGAGAAAGCACAAAAATGGGGTTCTGCTAGATAAGTAAGTGATTTCTATCAGATTAAGAAGATAATCAATTGGAGCTGGGGTTGTAGTTCAGTGGTGGGGTGTTTGCCTCACATGTGTGAGGCCCTGGGTTCAATCCTCAGCACTGCATATAAATAAATTAATTAAATAAAGGTCCATTGACAATTAAAAAAAATTTTAAAAGGAAGATAATCAGGCCGGGCACTGTGGCGCACACCAGTAATCCCAGCGGCTTGGGAGGCTGAGGCAGGAGGATTGCGAGTTCA
>JAJEJO010052710.1:0-94692 GCA_020662805.1 Glaucomys volans
ACACACACACACACACACACACACACACACACACACACACACAAACAC
This sequence comes from Glaucomys volans, assembly GCA_020662805.1. Taxonomy (NCBI): domain Eukaryota; kingdom Metazoa; phylum Chordata; class Mammalia; order Rodentia; family Sciuridae; genus Glaucomys; species Glaucomys volans. The sequence continues at coordinate 49 of JAJEJO010052710.1, forward strand.
ACACTGAGGCATACAATATTTGATTCTTCCTAATGCTCTTCTTCTAACATCTCTTTTCAACTCGGGTTAAATATCCTCCTACCAATGTATCAACTTCATTTGGTAAAAGTTTGGATAACAGAACATACACTGAAAACTTTCATGTATTCACACATTCATTCAACAGTATGGATTGGCTGCCTATTACATGCCAGATATTGTTACAGGCACTTGAACAAAATAGAGGTCCTTATTTAATTCTGTATATTCATTTTTGTTTTGATACCAGGGATTGAACCCAGGGGCACTTAACCACTGAGTCACAGTCCCAGCCCTTTCTTTTTTTTTTTTTAATTTTGAGACAGGGTCTTGTTAAATTGCTTAGAGCCTCACTAAGTTGTTGAGACTGGCTTTGAACTTGCAATCTTCTGCCTCAGCTTCTGGAGTTGCTGGGATTACAGGTGTGTATCACTGTGCCCAGCTATCCATATTTTTTTCAGGCAATAAATCAACTTATCTTCTGAAGCTCTTATTTCATTTTGAGCTGCGGCTTAGATTTCTTCTGTCATGAACATTTTACAGTTTTAACCATACAAGACTTTTTGTTTAATAACTTTATTTTATTTATTTATTTTTTATGTGGTGCTGAGGATTGAACCCAGTCCTCAGACATATTGGGCAAGTGCTCTACCACTGAGCCACAATCTCAGCCCCCAAGCAAAACTTTTTAAGTCAAGTTTACAATATGATTTCCTCATACAGACAATCCTTGCTTACCAGTTTAAATTTGAGTTTTAGTAAATTGCTGAGTTCACTAAATTCTAGTACACATTTATACTGCTTTTTGAAACGTATTTGCTAAAGGGATATGTTTTGAGATAAAAATCATGTCTCCTGGAGGAAGTTAATGACATTAGGGCAGTTTCTTCTATAGATCAGAATGCTGAAGGTTAGCTTTGCTATCTCCAGCTACAGGAAGGACTTTTGGGGAAAAGATACCTGGTTACTAGTTGTCTGTGTCTAGAGAGAATCTCAGGGCTTAAGTTAAAGCATGGGAGCCCCAAGTTCAACAGCAGGAAAAACTCGTACTGCAACAGTCTACTCAGCACGAGACTAGCAAACACATTGGAAAGTTTACACCTTTGCTGGTCTAAAAGCAAGACCTACTGGGAGACTCTCATGAGGCCCTACAAAGCCGGCATAACTTGCTGGACACAGTGGAACATTCCTGTAATCCCAGTGATTTGGGAGGCTGAGGCAAAAGGATTACAAGTTTGAGGCCAGCCTCAGCAACCTAGTGAAACCCTGTCTCAAAAAAAAAAAAAAAAAAAAAGAAAAGAAAAGAAAAAAAGGTGGCTAAGGATTTAACTCCATGGTTGTGTGCTTAGTATTGGGGTGGGGGGCGGGGGCAGGGAGGCATAACTTCATGGTTAAATATGATGATGCTTTTTCTCAAGTTAAACCAGAAAAAGAAGCTTTTGATATTATCTGCACACAAGATAACCAAATGAAATAATAAGAGGTATCCAAACAATGGAGGAAGTAACCAAAAGGACTAATCAGTGACATGTTGCATAGATGAATGACAAAGCTTTGGATAACAGAGTATATACTGGAAAAATTCATATGCTTGCTCATTTGTTCAACAGTATGGACAAGTGCCTACCAGATGCTCTCTCTAGACACTAGATTCTGTTCTAGGCACTTGAATAAAAGAGATCCCTGACCTTGGGTAGTTTATATTTAATTAGAGGGTTTCTAACAATAAGCAGTAAATATAATCAATAAGTGAATCATAAAGAATTTTAAGAAATGGTAAGTGATAGGAAAGAAAGAAAAATTAGAGCAGATTAGGGGGATGTCAAGGGTGTAGAGGTGGGTGCTGAGATGCAGGTTGAATAGTCAAGGCAGGCCTCAGTAGACCAAGATTTGAGCAAAGACATGAAGGAGGAATGGCATGAACCCAGAGAATATCAATGGGAAGACAGTTTCAGGCAGAGGGAAGAGCTAGAACCAAGGCCCTGAGGCCCAAGGCTCCTGATGGGCTCCAGGAACAGCAAGGAGGCCACAGGTGGGATGCAGTGAGGGCAGAAGCAGGAGAGGGCTGGAGGGAAGAGGGGTGGGGACATGCCATCCCTCTGGAGGGCTGTGCAGTCCTCCATCGATACTTTGAATTTTACTGTCAGCAAAAGGTGAGGTTTTAAGCAGAGGAAAGGTAGGATATAACTGAGTTTAAAGTGCTCACTCAGTCTGCCCTTTCAGGAACAGGCTGCAGTGGGGAAGGATGGTTCATGATACTCTTTCAATAAGATGAGAGGGGAGAATGACTCTGATGGGGGTGGGGAGCAGTCAAGGTAATAAATTAGGAGGACCAGGGTGATAGCACATTATGAATATGGAATAAAAATGATTCCAAGACTACCATAGACAAGTCCTACCTGCAAAGGAAAAATTCACACACTCCCCTTTTTCATCAAGGAAGCAAATAAAGCACTGTATGTTTATATTGCTTAAATTGAATGTTGCTGCTTGCATAATTTCTCAAAATGACTGACAGCACTTCATGTAAAGATGAGTTTGCTCTGACAGTTATTGTGGAATAGTAGAACAATTTCTTTTGCAACCTAACACACCAATGTTATTTGTGTGTTTAGATTGCAGTGATTACTTGGGTCTGCAAAAAATGTAAATTGACTTTAAAAATAAATTGGAAGCTCATTTGAAAGTAAAAGACCATTGGGTGGGGAAACAGGGGTAAATGAGAACATAAAATAGGTGTCCATTTGTACAACAGGGCTTTCTTCTGTTTTCTTTATCTTGATCAAACATTGAATATCATGGACTGTCCAAGACACAAACCATGCTCCTGGCTTCACTCTTTCAAAATGGAATCTTCCTCATCCCCTGCAGCCTGGACCATCCATGCAGTGCCTGCTCCTTCCCGGGGGCAGATCTTGTTCCAGCTTCCTGCCCCAGGCCTCTGTGCTCAGATTTTCTGGTCTTGCCCTCAGTGACTGATAGAGCTGCAGGGAAAAGGTTCACCCTGATGTGCAAAATCATCTACAAGCCCTCACAGGGGACAGATGTCACAGCCGATCTCCTTCATGGCACAGACCCTTTCAGAAGTGGGTTTTGCCTCGGTTTGGGTTTTTGTTTTCCATTTAGCCAACATCTGCCTCTTAGGTTCTGCTTGTCCTTGAGATTCTGTCCTCTGGAGAGGAAGGCTTAAGGATGGTGGTGTATCTTCCTGCACCCACGCAGCAGCTCTTTCAGTGTTTGCAAATATGATCATCCTCAGGAAGAGGTGCCGAATGGATCCTACTTCTTGAAACATGAACCACACTGGAACAACTTCTGTCATCTTCCAGAAAGACAGTGCTAGCTCAGCTGGGCTTTACCCCTGCCCCGTGCTACCTGCCATAGAATTCCTGCCCCAGTACACACAACCACCTTTCCAAGTCCCTGGGACACCAGGGCTCCCTGATATTCCTCTGGATTTAGCCTGGTGTGTTGTCTGGGCTTCTGCCCTCCCTGCCCCAGTGTACTCATTTTTACCACCCATTGTTTCTGAGGTATTAGCAAAACTCCTGCCTGTGGAACTATGTTAGTTCCTTGGGAAGAGAGTTAGCCTTGAGGCCTCTCTGCTGCCTTTGAAAAGCCCTGCCACACCAGGGCATGTCCCAGAAAGTCGGACCTCTCAGCCCCTCCATCCTGTCAGTCTCTGTCATACGCCATGACATGGCTCTGCTTTCCAGGCAGCTTCTCCATCCTTCCCCATTCAGTATGTCCAGGGATGAGTGGACCTGGGCTCCAGCCACGGGACAGAGTTGCCTTTTCTGGTCCTAGAGCTAGTCATGTGACTGATGTATCCTGAGGAGTCTTGATTAAAGGTAATACAGCAAAGGAGGGTGTGGCCCGACCTAGTTCCTAACAGGCTGTCCTTGCTCCTATTGATTGACATGGAAAATATCCTATCTCCGAATATCCTCCTCTGTGCCTCTGAGCTTGACAGGTTCAATTTGACAACACCTGATTCTAAATGGGCCACTGTGTGCAGCCGGCAAGCCAGAGAATGCCAGACATAAAAATGAAAAAAGACCCTGACGGTTGGCTGTGGGGACAACTCCTTGCAGAAGACCCTCAGCTGTGTTTGCGCAGCCGCCTCAGCCAGGACCCTATCTCCTCTTCTGGTTAAAGGAACTGCTGCAGGTTGGTCCCAGTCAACCAGCCTCATCAGAGAGACTTCCTGCAGGTCCTATGCTGCAGGCAGTCAGAAGCCCCTGTTTTTCAGAGCTTGAAAGTGCCGTGACGAAGCTGTCGAACCTTCCTGATGATGACCAGTCTGTCTGTGGAGATGTCAGACGTGGCCAGGAAGGTCACGTGTTTGTTTACAGGCAGAGCTTGGGCAGGGGAGACGCCTGCAAGGGTAAATCACGGAGAGGAGAAGGCTCAGAGTAGGAAGTCTGGATTTACAAATACAGAAGAATTAAAAAAGAAATGAGGGGAAGTGAGTATGGAAGGAAGGAGGGAAGGAGAGGTAGGGAAGAGCTGAATGAAGCTCAGGGTGAGCATTCAGCATTCCGGATTTCTTCTCTCACACAAGCTATACTAATTAATATCCTATATATTTTTTGTAGTATTAGAATCAACATTTTTGTAGTATTAGAATCAACATTTTTTCTGCCTTCTAAGAGAAAGTGTATTCTCCATGATGGTGGCCTTGGATTTCAGATGTTAAGCAAAATAAAAAAGACAAAATAATTGCCTTTTATAGAGGACTTTGCCATAGATCAGAAGGTAGATGAGTTTCATGAGGTTTTGATCTAAACAAAACAAAACAAAACAAAACAAAACAAAACAAAAAAAACTTTAAACCCCAAATAAAATATGCTAAAGGGAAAAATGAGCATATTGCCCATCTGGATTTAGGAAATAGCTGATGGCTACTTGAAAAGACTGGAAGTGATCAATTTTTGTCCCATGGTTTGTAGTTGCCCCCCTGCCACTGAGCCACTTATCAGTAGTTGGGAAATACTTGTTTTATTCCAGTGGAATATAAACATGAAGTATGTAGAGATATTTCAAAGTCACCTTGACTGCGATTTCTAGTGTCTACTATTCATCCTAAGTGGAAATCTGGGAGCATTGTGTTGAGGGTGGGGAGCATTCTCTCAGATTTCCTGAAAGGGGAAGCACAGTTAGTCATCTGAGCAGCTTGAGAGCGTCAGCATGGCCTTGGAAATTGTGAATATATCCACTGTGTATCTTCGTGGGTAGGAGGAAGATTCTGAGTGAGCCAAAGATAATTCACTCAGTTTTACTTAGAAATGTTTAAGTATGAAACAAAAACTCCAGAGTCTGGGAGTAAGAATGTATTTCCCAACGGTACTTAAAAGAGCGATTTAGTTGGCTATCAAGGAATCACCTTCCACCAGTCATTGTGCCCTGGACAGCGGCAAACAGGAAGACTTGGAGTAGAATCTGCCATCACAGAGTGAAGTCAGCAGCCACCTTTGTTAATTATTAGACAATTCCTGGTGAAGGTTCTACATGAATCTGTACCTGGAAAACGCCACTGTAACCCAAAAGGCTGGGTGGCATTTTCTTCTGAAGAGTAGAGCTGCTTTTATGGAAAACAAACAAACAAACAAAAGTGTTTAAAAAGAGTTACCTGAGTAGAAAAGGCAAGGAGTCCTACTCAAAAATGTGTCCATTATCTGACACCCCAACGTTACCATTAGAAATATGTTTCATTTTAAATGAAAATGACACGGTATGAGACACACTAGATTTAGAGTCAGACACCTGGATCTAAAGCTCAGGACCACAGGCCAGTCCTCAAGCTCTACGGGCCACGGTTTCCTCATATGCAAAGCTGTGATAATAAAATTGACTCTGCAAGCTGCACAGGGCTGCTTTTCACACCCAGCTATGTGTCTTGGTGTCCTGCATAGTAACCATACTTCCTGCCAGCCGCCCTTGTAGAGCAGGTCCCCCTGAGCATCTCTCCATTTTGTCTTTTTGAGGTTACTGTTTTCCGTGAAATGCAGTCAGCAGCCTCAGTTGCCTGGAATCTCCTGTGGCAATCTGGGGCTCCTCCAATCACCTGCTCCTTGGTGGCTGGGCATCCCAGGATGACCAATGGAAAACTTTGCTGGCCTTTCTGAGCCAGGCTGTGGCTTTGTTTTTTTACCAGAGCCTTGACAAGGGACCTCTTTGGCTAAAGGAAAAACAGGTGGTGTGGGCCTAATTATCACTCTGAGGTCCTCCCTTTCTCATTTCCCTTTTTTGTCTTTCTAGTCATGCTCTATTTGCATTTTCACCCCACCATCGAAGGAGATGCCATTTCTGCTCTCTCACACCCAGCCTGAGCACTTCCTTTCCCCAGGCAGCTGCTCGAATGGAAATACTGTGGGCTTTCTAAGGCAACAGGCAGGTTCTAATCCTGGCTCTGGTATTTATGAGCTACATGATTAACAGTGACTTCTCTGAACTCGTATCTCATCTGTGTAAACGGAAGTCCTATCTGCTTCACGGGGTTCTTGTGATTAAAGGAGATTATATACATGAACCCGAGTCATACAAGTCGATCAATAAATATCGATTTCTTACTTCTTTATGAATGCTTTCTTCTTATTGTTCTTTACCATGTCTTACTTTCACTCTAAGATACTTGAACAGTGAAGTCCCTTGTGCCTCTTCTTTCCATTTCTTTCCCTACCTCCAGCAACTTCTCTGAACCCTTTGGGCGCCTCAGCTGAACGGTGATGCATAGAAGCTCTTGCCTCAGAGAGCACAGGTTCACACCTCAGGTCCTTGGCTCCCAGCATTACCCCACGGACAAGTCTTGACCTGTCCTGCTAAATGGGGCTGCAACCGGGCTTACCGGAGAGGTTGTCCTGATGGTCATTGCGATGGTGCTGGTACAAAGCTGAGTGCAGTGGCTTCTTGACTGCCCACTTATCATTAATGTCAGCTTTATTCTTTGTCTCTCTGGTTCATTATTAAACCTTGATCTTTCCTTCACATTCATCACAAATTATTTGCCTTCATGTTCTTCTAACCTCAAATTTCCTCTTTCAGATTAGCTTTTCCCCTCTCTGCCAAATTTCTTCTTCGCCTACACGCTTATTACAAAATCATTCAAGGGTCATCGGTCTATTACAGATTTGCCAGAGGACACCTTCTTAAATGTTAATTTTTTTTATTCCTTTTCAAGTCTTAGGGTTGTGTGCTATACTCATTTAAGGGCAAAGCTGGGCTCACTTGTACATTGTCAAAGCATTGATTATCTCTTGGTGTTTTTTCCTATGCCCACAATACAATATCACCCCACTCTCTGAGATCCATGCTCCCATCCCTCTCATCTGGGCTGTGGCCTTCCCTTCCATGTTCATAACTGTGTTTTCTCTCATTTCCGCCCCCTCATCTGCTACTTCATCTTTCCCTGATGAATCTGGACTAGTAACTTCAACTCATGAGTTCCTCTCTATGATATGATTCACCCAATATAAGAAACAAAAATTAACCCCACTATTATGTATAATGCACTAATAAAACATTTTAAAAGGAGGAGGAGGAGGAGGAGGAGGAGGAGGGGAAGGAGAAATAGATATTACCCAGTGGCCTTACTGTGTACCATGAATACACTAGTTATGAGTTTAAAAAAAGCCAACTTCCAAGTTGTTCTAATCTGCTGTTCATAAAATATGGTTTGGATTTTCTCTCTCTCTCTAAAAAGTATATTTCCTATCAGGAATAGAGAATCTTCAGTAGTTTGGTAGAGATTCAGATGTTAATCTCAGCATAGTTTCTCATGTATAAAAATTAATCTATTTCTGTGTTCCACAAATTATTTTCTGTGTCATTATACTGTCATGCTCCATGCCCTCACCACACACTATCTTCAACTGGCCCAACCTCTGGGCCCAAACCCTACTTCTTCCTAATACATAGTTCTGGCCCAGGATCTGCTATGGTCCTGTGTCATTGGATCCAATTCTACTCTGCTCTAGACAAACTCCAGCCCCTTAATCTGCTTGCTAATCATATGCAGACACTCCACTAACTGTTTCCACTGGGAAACAGTTCCCAGTAGCTGATCACCTAGCAGGTACCAGGTTCTGGGCAAAAATGTTTGTATACTCTCTGCTTAATTCTCATAGGCACCATTTTTATTCAAATTTCACAGATTAGAAAACTGAGTGATGTTAAGCAACTAATGTCCTCAAGGTGATTTAACTAGTCATTCCTCAAGATCATTTAACTACTGCCTGATAGAAAGTCTGTCTAATCTCAAAGTCTACCTTCTCCCAGCTCAATGGCTCCTTCAGAGGGATTAGTGGAGGAGGCAGGGAAGGTTCCCTTGATACTCCTCAGTGTCCCCAGGGCCCTGCTCTCTAATACGTCAGACCCAACCCTTTAACTTGATACTGTTCTGAATATGGAAATCCTGCCTTTCATCCATAGGTTGTTGTTCAGTGGTAGGAACGTGCTAGGTACTCAATGTGCAATCAAGAACACATATGGTGCATCTGCAGAAAGCTCACCACAGAACCAAGAAGCTTGTCTTTCCTGATCTACACAGGGCAAGATGCAGAAAATCTTCAGGAACTACCATCAGGACACATTAGGGATCTACATGGAAAATGAAAAAAAAAAAAAAAAAAGGAACATGGAAATGGGCCTTTTCATTTAACATTCTTGAATGACCACTCAGGTCAAGAAAGGTGGGCTCAAAACAACCACCAGAACCACAAAGGCTAGAAACCTTCCTGAGGCTGCCCCAAGTTCTTCCACAAAGGGTACAGATGGCTGAGCCTTCTCATCAAGGAGAACAAAAGTGGTCCAGTGTTGGACTCCCTGTTGTCAGGCTGCTTTCAGAATCCCAAGCACACAGTTCTTCATCTGGGCTAGTCCATCACTAGAGACACAAACTACTAGTTCTCACAATTGACTTCACCTTTGGAGCTCAGTTTAGCCACATTATTCCTGATGAATAAGATCATTATAGTGTGAGCTACATGGATCTCCAGGAAAAGTGTATCCAGAATTCATGGAAGCTCTTGCTACCCTATGGCAAGATTCCAGGAGTCCCACTGCCTACAGAATAGGCTGTGTCTTTGTAATCATGTTGATTACAAGCTTCTTGGATAATATTTTCCAATAAATCAAGGTTCAGAATGAGGTCAACCCTACTTCTTGTGTTTATTCTTGTATACACACATTCATTCCAAAAACACTGAAGTACTTAGTGTGTGGCAGACACTGTTCTAAGTGCTAGGACAAGCAATGCCGAGTCACTCAAGATCACTGCTCCCATGGAGCTCAAATTCCAGTAAAGAAGATAGAAAACAAACAAGCAAAAACATAAATAAAATACTAGTAGACAGTGACAAGCACTTTGAATGCTTCAATAATAACAGTGATGGTAATACTTCTAAACAATGATGATGATAATATTAGCAGCTAAACTTATGTAGTACTTAATATGATCCAGGCAGTATGCAAATTACTTTCCACGTATTAACTCATTACATCTTCACAACCCTAGGAGGAAAGTACTATAGTTACTTCCATTGAATAAATGAAAAAGTCGAGGAATGAAGAGGCTGAGTGATTTGCCTGAATTCCTGGGAACAGAGGAATGTAACAGATAATGGCACTATCAGGAATGGGGGCTACCATAGATAAAATGGCCAGGGAAGACTTCTCGTAGGAGATGATATTCCAGATGGAATCTGAATGATGAGAAGGAGCCAGCCCTGGAATGATATGGGGGAAGAGCATTCCTGGCAGAGGAAACACATGCTAAGGCCCTGAGTTAGCTACAACATGAGTGTGTTTCAGGAAAAGAAAAAAGCCAGTGTGACTGGCATGTAGTGCTTGGCTAGGACAATGAGCAAGATGAAATGTAGAGGAGGCCACAGCTGGAGGACATAGAGCCTTTTTGGTCATAATGAGAGCTTGGGTTTTTTTCTAAGGACAATAGGAAGATGTTGAAGGGTGTAAGATGGGAAATGGTATGACACACATGTAAAAAATATGACCCACTCCCTTGTGGAAAGTGGAATGTAGACACATTTGGAATGGAGGCAGCAGAGAGGGCAGGTGGGTGACTATTCCTGGGAGGCAGGTAGGAGGTAAGTGCGATGAGAACTGTGATGGTCATCGGGAAAAGAGGAGGTTGAAACGAACTTCAGAAGTGGAGTTAGCATATTTGCTGTTGGGTCGAAGGAGAGAGAAAAGAAAAACAGATCATTTGTAGTTACTATGGTTTGGGTCTGACATAGTGACTTGTGAGATCCAATTGCTAAATTGCCAAATATTTTGCACGCTGGTTGCTAAACACAACTATAATTAATAATTAAGTTATTTAAATTCACAATTCAATAAGTTATATTGGTTGGGTTTTATTTATCTATTTTTTTCCTTGCAGTGCTAGGGATTGATCCTAGTGTCTCACACATGCTAGGCAAGCACTCCACAACTGAGCTACAGTCCTGGCAAAGAAATTACATTAAAAGCAAAGTAAAACATGCCCAAAACTTACCCCTTCCTCATCATTTCATTTTTACTACATTTTTACTGTGATCTGTGACCCAGAGGTTGGTTGTCACTACATGTCTGTTGGCACGTAATGGCATGCTGTTGCACATCTTTTCTATGTTCAGTGACATCACATGGGAAACTTGAACTCGGTCATGGTGTGAGCATTTACACCATGGAAATAGGCAGATGCTGCAAATCAGGGCTTCAGTTTGGTATAGTTGATTGTATAGAGTTAAGAAAATGATGAGGGAAATAATAATAAAGCCAGTTAGACTTGAACATGTGTTGTGCCCAAAGTCATCAAATTATGAATACCACAAAAAATTAAGAGAACGTGCTTGCAATATTCAAAAGTTTTCTTCATGGGGCACCTCTCTCAACTCCCTCTCATTTTCACTGTAAAATACCAGCATTGCCAAAAGCAATGATATATTATTTCCTTGGATGAGATTTTTTTAAAAATTAGATTTTGTTGTTTTCATTTGCTACCACAAAAGGACAGATGAGGAAGATTAGATCAGAAATAGACAAAATTTAAAAATACATTTGTGTTCTGCACATTCGAGTGTAATGTGCTACTGATCTGTGTGGCCCTCTTTCAAGAAATTGATAGATCCCCTCCTCTTGGACCACAGGGACCCTTGGAGGGTGGGGAAGGCTAGGTCTTGAGCATAGGTAGGTTAGGCCCTCTGTGTAAGCTAAAATAATAGCCCAGTGAAGGAAGGAGCCTTGTTTGCCTGTTCATTGGTGTATCCCAAGAACTTTGAGCAGCTCCTGACACTCTAAGTATTTAATAAATGTGTCATGAATGAATGAGGTGTTGGCTATAGTGGAAATTGTATATAAAAGAATCTGAACAGAAGTTTAGAACTCCATTTGAGGATTTTAAGAAGTGATTGTGCTGGGAAACAGCAAGGGAAAAATAAACACAATGTGTGTGTCTATTTTTTTAAACAGGTTGAGAACAGATCTAAAGAGGAAAATGATGCTAATGCTAATTTAAATACCTTGGAATGAACTATATTTCCCACATTTTCCCTGTTCTCTCTAGCATCTCCAAAGGATTTAATAATGTAATGGTTTTGCTTGGTATGTTAACAAAAGCTGATCTCATGCTGGCATTATAGTATGACTGGTTTTCAAATAAATAAATAAAACCTGTTCAAAAAATTAACAGGGAACTCAAAAGAAAGAATAGTCAGGGGGGTATTTAAAATGTACATTTGCCACCCAACAACAGGTGTTGGTGAGGATGTGGGGAAAAGGGTACATTCATACATTGCTGGTGGGATTGCAAGTTGGTGCAGCCACTCTGGAAAGTAGTGTGGAGATTCCTTAGAAAACTTGGAATGAATCCACCATTTGACCCAGCTATCCCACTCCTTGGCCCATACCCAAAGGACTTAAAATCAGATTACTACAGTGATGCAGCCACATCAATGTTCATAGCTGCCCAATTCACAATAGCTAGATTGTGGAACCAACCTAGATGCCCTTCAATAGATGAATGGATAAAGAAACTGTGGTATATATACACAATGGAATATTACTCAGCCATAAAGAAGAATAAAATTATGGCATTTACAGGTAAATGGATGATGTTGGAGACTGTCATGCTAAGTGAGATTAGCCAATCCCAAAAATCCAAGGGCTGAATGGTCTCTCTGATAAGTGAATGATGATGCATAATGCGGGGTGGAAGGGTGGCAAGAATGGAGGAAGGATAGATAGCATAGAGGGAAGGGAGGGGTGGAGTTGGGGTGGGGGGTAAGAATAACAGAATGAGACAGACATCATTGCCCTGTGTCCATGTATGAATGCACAGATGGTGTGACTCTACTTTGTGTACAACCAGAGAAACAATAGCTACACTCCATTTGTGTTCAATGAATCAAAATTAAATTTAAAAAAATGTACATTTGCCACCTTACTTCTAAGTTCCACCTGAAAACCCCACTAAGGTTTGCTATTCTGGTGCCTGAAATACAATGTAGAAGAATTTCTATATCTTAAAAAAAATTCTGGAAATGTTCATTACAACAATTCATTTCTCAACCACTGTTCACACTGGCCAATGATTAGCATTCTTGAATTTTCTAGTGAGCAGAGCCAAACAAGTGACTTCAGACTTCAAAATCCCAGGAGTGACTTTGGCCTGGCTCCAACTTTCCCAGAGGCAAAATTATCCTCATGCAGAACGCATCACAAATCCCAGAGATGACTGCTCCTCTCTCTAGACTCTACGAAGAATTTAAAAAATCAAAAGCCTTATGCTTCCTTCCAGAATTCACTAGTACTCACAGCATGGGGCTTTATGCTGATGTATAACAAAGTGTCCTCAGCTTATAGGATCTCAAGGGTCTCCTTTAACACATTTTTAGTAGGAAAAGAGATCACAATCATACAGATTATTCTCCAAATTAAAAATGCACAAGGACTTGGGCAAAAATTATATCTTCATTTGACTTCTTTTTTAATGGATACTTGTGAACAAGCTCTTTTTGAAAGATATTTAAACTTTATGTATAGGAAAAAGAAACAAAATAGTCACTCCTGGGAAAATAAAATAATAAACATGAAAAAACTCAAATTGGTATGATAGCATCAGTTCATAAAATTGTAACTGGTTAAGAAACTAAAATATGAAGGGGCCATATTTGGGAGAGTATCATATAGGCATTATCAGAAATTTTTACTAAAACATGGTGCTCAGCATCAAAACACTCAGGTGTTGTTACTCCGGGCTTTGTGTGAAGTGTAATGTGTGTGAGTTGGGTGGGCAAAACAAAGCACCTCTGTGCTGCCCTGGAGTCAAATCCATTTCTGCTTTCTCCCAAGTGCTTCCTTTTGGATGGCTGACGTGAGCTTGGTCTTGACCTCTTCCTGACACAATCAAGACACAGCCATAAACCACCGGCGCCCTAGGTTAGGACAGCAAGCACTTGGTTGGAATTGTCTTCAAGTTTGAGACAGTACACCATATAGCATAGTTATGTCCTCATGTTTCTTCCTATGAGGAAGTATTGACCTTAACAATATATGTACCCAAATATAGAAGGATTTAAGTTCTTGAACCTCCTCTTCAAAGGATTTGAGTTCTTGAACCTCCTCTTAAAAGCACACACGGAGGTGTGTGAGCATGTGCTCATCTGCATATTTTAACTGTATAAAAATGTATAGTGATTGAGTAATGGGGTATCACCTTATTTGGCTAATAAAGATTGTAACATAAGTTCCATATGGAATAGTATTTCCAAAGTGTTGTTAATGTTGGAATTGTTGTTGTTGGCAGTAGCAATAAGCAACATGTATTGAATACAAAGTATGTGCCAGAAGTGGACATTTATTGGTTTGTTCTAGTCTCATGAAAACTGTATGCACTAGGTATAGTTATCATAAGACTGAAATGAAAATGAAGCTAAGAGAGGGTAAATAACTTGCCCAAGGTCAGAGTCAGAAAAAGATGAAGCCAGATGTCAAGTCAGATGTCTGGTAGTTCTGAAGCTTGTCACTGACACATACATAAAATGAGCTAAATGTTGAAACTGCTAGAGACACAATCTGATGTTCCTTAGATGATTTAAAAAAAAAATAAGTCTCATTCCCCCAGTGCCTCTGAATCACCATCATGGTTCCCAACTACCATGTGCTAGGTAGACATGTAAAAATACAAGACATGGAGATTTCCAATCATGAGCACTAGGAAACAAACTTGTTGAATGTTACAATACAGCAACATAAGCAGAGACACAGTGCATTTGAGGTGGGAAGGTATAGACTGCATCAAATCTAGAGCCAATTTAAAAATAGTTTGTACATACTTTACAGAGAGTAAGCCCTATATTCAACCATTTATAGTAAGTGCTTCTCCACATAAGATAAATGTTCCTAGGGAAAAAAAAATCCACTATTACTTTAAAATCCAAGAGGGCTTAAAGTTTTTCAAATCACAAATCTTAAAGAGTAATGCTTGATCAGGAACAAAGAATTTCTGACGAAGGAAGGAAGGAAGGAAGGAAGGAAGGAAGGAAGGAAGGAAGGAAGGGAGGGAGGGAAAACCAAGGCCTTTGTGTGGGTCATGCAGACAGTCTGAGTGTGTGACAATACAGAGGAGAATTGTAACTGCACTTTATTAGCCAGTAATGATAGGGCTGATTTGTGATTCCTGTAAAGCCTTCATTTATTTTCAGAACATTTCTAAATGGAAATGTCACACAGAAACACAACTGAGAGACACTCATAATGATGAAGGAAGTTTTTTTTTTCTGAAAAAAAGAGTTACAGTCCATGGAGTTCATGTTTCTACCCAATATGTAGTTTTTTAATTTTATTTTTAAAACTTTATTTTTTTATTTTAGTTCATTTTATATAAATGGAATACAACTATCATTATTCTGGTTGTACAAAAAGTAGAATCATAAAATTTGCATTTTCATACATATACATAAGGTAAAGATTTTTGTCTCATTCTATTATCTTTCCTCTCCCACCCCCCAATATGTAGTTTTAGAAAACCATGCTTGAAACAAGGTGATATTGAGTTGAAATATGATAGGATGCAAGATGCCAAAATCATAAAACCCATAAGGAGAGGAACTGGAGTTTTCTTCAACTCCTAGCTTTTTCACTTATATCCACTCTAGAAGGCAGCACACGGTGTTGGTTTATTTTTTATCATCACATGGGGGTCATCTTTATCTTAAAAAGTCAGTTCTAAAGTCTTCAACAGGCTAATTCAAGTCTAGGTTTTATTCAGATCGAGGTAGGATCTCCTCCCTATCAGTGCCCACAACAAAATAACAAACTGTGCAGCGTCTGACTTTATTCTCAGAAGCATAATCCTAGGACAATCCACCTAATTAGAACCTGAGGAAGAAGCCAGGTCACTCCAAAATCACCTCAGGGTGAGACGGAGATACAGGTGGCCGTGGAGATAATCGAGCAAGAGGAACAAGAAAAATGGCAAAGCACGGGGGCCTGACCACAGAGGGCTCAAGAAAGGGCACCGTGCTGATTTATGGGTTATTATCACAGGTAAGACTTTTGAGTCTCCACATCAACAGAAAGCACATAATAGAATCCCAAACTACAGAACAAATGTGGTAATTACCGTAAAATTCCCTGACCACATCAATTTTATGAAAATAAAGTATTTACTTTGTTAAACACATATTAAGGTAGATTCCAAAAGTTCATCTTAGATGTGATTTTTCTAAAAGGAAATTTCCAATAGCGTAAGAACGGAGATAAGAACATGCACACCCCTCACCCACGTACATTGTGAGAGCCTTGTCAAAATGACACCAATCTAACTACCCACCTATGGTCTACAGCTCTGCAAAATTTCACTCAACAACAGGAAGGGGTAGATCATTGAAAAGCGAGTGCCTGTTCCCTTAACAGCCTTCATTGACAGGCTCACAGAGGAACAGTGATGGCTTCTGTTCATGCAGAAATTCACGATGCTGCATGAAGTAGGATCTACAGTGATGACTCCATGCCTTTTTGTCATGTGGGAATATTATTGTGCCTCTGTTTCCTTAGCCTAGCGACATTGTATGTTGCTTCATTATGCTATAGGGTGTCTTGACTGAGCGAAGGCTCAGATATGGACATTCCAAGAAAGAAAGTAGGATTAAGCAAGACCCCTATTCCCATCTTAGTACTGTATTTCCATTAGTACTTGTATTTATGAATTTACTTACATTTTGAAGAGTATCTTGGGAAAAAGAATTAAACCCTGCCAACCTGAAATAGTTTGTTCAGATACCCAAACTCTTTTTCTCATTCACATTTTATAACCTGTAGGATAAGCTTGTGTTTGTGAATAAAAATATGTTATTTTGAATACCAATTTACAGTTTGAATCAATCAAATCATGGAAATTTAACATTTATTAAACTTATTGTCAGTAAATTTAACATGAATCATGACTTCCCACGTCTCGCTTGAACATTTATCATGCCTTCTGTTAAAACACCCCTTATGATGTGCAGCTATGGGAACCTTCATGCACTGATAGGGAGAATGCAAAAGGCTGCAGCCACTTTGCAAAGCAGTCTGGCAGTTCAGTAACCAAATGATCCAGGCATTTAATTCCTAGGTACAAACCTGTGAGGACTGAGCACGTGTCTCCACAAAACCTTATACATCAACATTCACAGAAACATTATTCAAAATAGCCAAAGGGGAACAATCCAATGTCCATCATCTGACAAATGGAGAAATAAAATGTGGTACATCCATATAATTGAATATTATATAGCAGTAAAAAATATGAAGTACAGAAATGAAAGTAGCTTGTTACTATGGGCAGTATATTGTTCAATTCTGCTGATATAAAATGTCCAGAATTGGCAACTCCTAGAAAGACAGAAAGTCAATGGGTGGTTGCCTGGGGCTGGGGAGAGAGGAGGGCAGGGAAACAGGGAGTGGCCATTGGAAAAGGGTTTCTTTTCCAGGTGAGGAAAACATTCTAAAATTGATTGTGGTGACGGTTGCACAACTCTAGAATATATTAAAAGTTAATTGCACACTGTAAGTGGGTGACTTTTATCATACATGAGTTATATCTCCATAAAACTGTTATTTTTAAAACCTTACCAACAATTAAGTTTGCCTTAACTCACTCTGTGTGGCCTAAGAGGACAACAGTCCTGTGTGGAAAGGATGTGGTTCTTATACTTACTAAAGTTCGGTGAACACATTTCAAGGAATTATGCAAATGTTTAAATCAATGGATGCCAAAGAATCCCTCCTGGGTGGTCCAGTCCAACAGCATAAATGTCCCTATGCCTCTTAAATTGAAATGACCCTAACAGAGGCCAAAACAGGAGTGAGACTGAGGGTCTTCCAAGAATTCACCCCTAAGAGCGAAGGTAACTATTCCCGTCATGCATCTGCATGTAACTTGGAAAGTGTTAGGGAATCCATCCCAACCCCATCCATCCACCCTTCAGGTTGGAGAATTTTGTTGATATGACTTGCAAAACCTACAGCATTTTGTCCAACAAAGTCAAAAGTCTCCTTGCTTCTCACTCAGGAAGAAGAGGAGTGGCAAGTGCCTCTCTGGATTTAAGTAAGAGCACTGCCATTCTAATTGAGCCAACATCAGGAGAAGCAGACTGCCAGCTACATAGGCAGCCAACTGCCCATGTCTGTGAAGGAGAGAGAGTGGCAACAACACACGGACAGGAGCAGAGTTTCAGCCTCTGAGCGGGTGAACATGTGCACGTGAGGATACAAAGTCCTGACTCAGCATCGACCCAGTAACCATGCCATGAGTTCTTGGGCATGAGGAATCGTTCCCTACGTCTCCTAAGAGAAGCATTGTCAGGAGCTAACTCGTGACAAGAGAACTACAGGCTCCTGGCAGAGGCAGGGGCAGCGTTCCCAGTCAGACCAATGGTGTGGGTGTTTGCTTCCACCAGTGCCAAATCTGAGGTTATGGTACTGCCACCATTCCTGCCTCACAAGAGAAGTTCTATGAACCTGTCCAAGACTGTGGGAGCTAGAGTAGAGAGGGAAAACCAGGACCAGGTCTTGGATACTTGTAGGTGCTTCCAGAAGTTTTCGTGGACAGAGGCTCTTTACAAGTCAGAACTTTCTGACACAGTGATTGATCAAGTGCCCCAAGGGGGCCTGCCCAGTGCGCTTTCCCAGACTTCCTTGAACCAAAACTGGAAGATCAATCCTTCTCTCCAGTTACTAAGCAGTGAATATCTGCTTCAGACTGTAGTTCCATGACTCTCCCACGGTTTTACCCTTGAGGAAGACACTGGCTTGAAAGAATAAAGCTCCTTTGCAGAGGGAACCTGAGATGAGAGCTGGAGAGGGAGATCTGATGACAGGCACATCTGTAGTTCCTGTCACCTTGCCCCACCCCTCAGGTGGCTACATCATCTCCTTCACTGCTTCAGCTACCTTGAATTTGGTCTCTGTCACTTGCAGTGGGTTGAGTCCCAAAAAACACAATGGCACTACCTGGTCAGTGTGCTCTGAGACGTTCTGATTCCACACACGTAGGTGTAGCAAGAATTTGACAGATGTGTCAATGCTAGTTTTCTTCATAAACTAGAAAATGAACTATATACAATATATGGAATATGGATGTGAATGAGTGGTATCTCGTATTAGAATTCCCTTTTCTCCAATAATATAGTGAGATCGTCAATTGTTTAAATTAACTCTAGTATTAACTGAATAATAGTTGAGGACATTCCTAGATGGTGTTATAGAATGATTATATATTAGCAAATTAATTATTATGTTGAATAATCTATAAAGGTGAACTTTAAAATGAATACAGTTTTTCCTGCACTGGCAGAGAATAAAGTGTCCAACTCATAATTTTTAATAGGCATTTAAACTACTAATAATCACAGATCTTAGAAATAAAAAAAAATGTAGTAGATAATCCATTCGACTTGCCACACAATTGCTGTATCCTATAAAACCATCTGTTCTTTCAGCAAGTGTTTACTGAGCTCAGGGTCTGTCTTGGAGAATCAGTGGTAAACAAAAAGGCCAAGTCCCTATCATCCTAGAGCTTGTATCTGCCTGATATGCAATAATTACTACAGGTTCTATCCCGTTCATCATTTGCTCCTGTTTTTTGTATTTGGAACAGAATAATGGAAAAACTGAGCCCTGCTCTTGAGGGGCTCACAGTCTATGAGGAAGAAACAATTTATATGTTACATGTTATAATTTTAACAGGCCATTGAGAATAAAGACCATTCCTCACCTTGTTGCTAAACAATAAAGAAGCAGGGAGGCTGGTCATTCCTACTAGTGTTGCAGCAATAGTATCTCTTAAATCTCTAGTAGTTTGGGCCCCAAGAACCCTTTTGGGTCTTTTGTTCCATTAGATTCACTAGTTCCTGCCCTAGAGCATGAAGGCCAGTATTTGATTTTTGTGTTATTTTTATAAACCATGGCAAAGTTCTGTATTCTATATTGCTTGCTTGCTGAATGAGTCTTACTCTAGTGTTTGCTTAAATCTGCAAATCTTTGTTTAAGGTATATTGCAAAAATACAACTATTGGTTTCACATACCAGTATGTCAGGTATTTCTAACCTGACAAAACGCATGCCTTGTTATGGGCAATTAAGTTAGCAAAATCCATTTGCAGTCCTCTGAAGTGTCCCTCCTGCACCCTACTTGACCAAGATGTCACATAAGCGACTGGAATGAGACACACTTAGAACACCACTCTATAGGTAGGCTGCCTGGCTTTAAATATTAGCCTTTTACTGACTGTTGTGATCTTGGGCAAGTTACTCAACCTCTCTGAGATTCTGATTCTCCATCCATGAAATGGGAATAATACCAAGCCCATAGGTTATTGTGAAGATTCAATGAAATACTGTCTATCAAGTGTCTATCAAGTGCTTAAAAATCATTCAATAAACAATTCTGTTATAATTACATAGGAACTCATAATGATCAAGTATATGAAGATGAGATCCAACTGTCATCTTGAAGAAATTATTTACTTAGCTGTTTGGTCCTTCCTATATTTATTCAAATGATTATTGCTTCCTTTACAATAAGAATAAATGATACTTTTCAAAATATCTTCTATAGTCAATGATCATGTTTATTTGTCATAAAGGTGATGTGTGCATGACATTCTGCTGAGAACTACAAAAAATGAAAACTAAGTCACCATTCTTGCCTTCAAGACATACACTGTGTAGGAGTAGGACAATGAGGCCAGAACAGACAGAGAGACAGATAGATAAATAGATATAGGTCTGTGTGCCATGTGACAATTTCCACAAAAGAGGTACAAATAATGTGCAGTAGTGATTCAATGAAAGTAAATGATTTTATTTGAGAGGACCTGGAGGAGTAACATTTAAAATGAGTACAGCATCACAGGAGCTGATGAAGAAGCTGGTATTTCTGTGGGTGTGCACACATTCCTGATATTTTCTTCCTCTCTGACTATTTTTTCTTGGTCCCATTCTTAGGTTTGTCTTATTCCATTGAATGAATAAAAACTGGTGTTCCCCAAGATTCTACCCTCAACATACTTCTCTTCTAATCATGAGTTTGCTCAACCACTTGCATCAGATCTGCCATTAAGTCCTGAAATCTAAATCACCAGGCTATTTCTCCCTAAGCTGCAGACTCAGTTATCCAAGTCCCTCTGAGATGTCTCCCCCATCCATGGCACCCCATGAAGTCTATGTCCCCCTTCAGTGTTCACTAGTCTTATTGGTGGTACCACTTTCTTCCCAGCCACCTGAGCCACATCCTGAAAGTCACTCCAAGTCCTTCTCTCTCACTTTGCACAATCCCATAGAATCTACCTTGAAAATATTTCTCCTATCTGCCCATCTCTCCATCTTCCTTGTTACAGCCTAGTTTTTTATCTTGATAATGTCATATCTTCTGACTGATGTCCTGCCTCCAGCTGCACTCTAGTCTCCATAGTGACTATTTAGACTACTCTCAATAGTGTCATGGAAATAAACTTTCTAGAATGCAAAGCTGAACCATCTTAAAATCCTTCAATGGCCCCTCAATGTCACAAGTTAAAAATATCTTGGTAAATCATACCTATTCCCTGCAAAGAGGCACCTTCTTTCATTCCAGTAACCCAACCATCTGCAGCTCATCTAATGCCTCTGTATTCTGTCTCATACCTTTGTGCCCTTGCCTCTCCAAATCCTCTGCCTGAAATCCACCTGCTCCTTTTTATCTGGATTTTGCTTTCGCATTTTCTCTTCAAGATTTTGCCCCATAGCCACATTCCTCTGGAAATCCTGCCAGCTTTTCCCATGAGCACCTGTGACACCCATCATGGATTCCTTTATGCCACTCACTGCACTGGGCTGTAATTTCTGTTTGACTCACCTTCTCTCCTGTGGACTATGCATATCCCAGGGGAAGGCACTTGGGCATTTTCCACTCATTTTTTCAGCAGTATTCACTGAGTGCTCCCTGGGTGAACATGATAGACCAACATCCTTGGTTTCATGAAGTTCCTATTTTAATGGAGTGTGTCTGGTAGGAAGGTAGAAGATAATAAATGAATTATTAAGGCAATTTTAGAGTTTGATGTAAGCTCTTCAGAAAATAAAACAGAATAAAAAGTGACCAGGTAGTGGTGCCTCTTTGAGGAGATTTTCAAAATCTAAATGATGCATAGTCATTTATGTGAAGATCTGAGGAAGAAAGTTGTAGCCAAGAGCTAGCTGGCACAAATCCCAAGAAACAATCCTGCTTGTTGCCCAGACAAAACAAAAGCATAGATGGATGGAGCATAGTGAACAAGGGGACAGCTATCAATTCCTTAATAAGACTCCTAAAGTATAGTGAATGAAACCAAGAAAAAATAAGAGAGATCATATCAAATTAAAAAGCTTCTGCATGCCAGAGGAAAGAATTGAGAGTCTACAAAATGTGAGAAAATCTCTGCCAATTCCCCTTCTGTCAGAGGATTAACATACAGAATATATAAAGAACTAAAAATAAAATAAAATAAATAACCCAACCAATAAATAATCAAATGAACTTAACAGACATTTCTCAAAAGAATAAATGCAAATGACCAATAAACACATGAATCAATGTTCAACATCTTTAGCAATTTGGAATATGAAAATCAAAACTAAACTGAGATTTCATCTCACCCCTGTTAGAGCATATTAATTTTCTGTTGCTTCCTTAACAAATTAGCACAAATATAGTGGCTTAAACCACACAAATTTATTTTCTTACAGTTTTGTAAGTTAAAGTCTTACATGGCTCTCATTGGACTAAAATTAGGCTATTGGCAAGACAGCATTCCTTTTTGTGGATTCCAGGGAAGGTCCATTTCCTTGCCTTTCTAGCTCCTGGAGACACCATAGTCCTGGATTTGCACCTCCTTCATCCATGCCCAGTGATGTTGCATCTCTCTGTGGATGCAATAATTATATATCTCCCTCTAGTTCTCCTCTATCTCTTTATTCCCTTTTTTTTTCTTTTCTTTTTCTTTTTTTCTTTTTTTTTTTTTTTTTTTACAGTACTGGAGATTGAACCCAGGGCCTTGATGCTTGCAAGGCAAGCCCTCTACCAACTCAGCTATCTCCCCAGCCCCTTTATTCCACTTTTAAGGATGCTTACAATTATGTTGTGCCCACCTAGGTAATTTCATCACTTGATGTCCTTAATTTAGTCCCACCTTCAAAGTACCTTTTGCCATGTAAGGTAATATATTCAAGTTCTAGTGACATGAACATACCATTCTACCAACTGCAGAGACAGAAAGAAATGAGGACTTGATTCTAACTATAATAAATAATTACTGGGCAGTTTTAAAAGAGAGTGACATAGGTAGTTTACATTTGTGAGAGTTCATTCATGTCCTGTGAAAGGTCTATGTGGGAAAAAGTGGAGGCAGGGAAGCTGTCCTCTCTCAGTAGTCTCAAGAGGGGATAGTGGGGGACTGGGGTTGTGGCTCAATGGTAGAGTGTGTGCCTCGCACATGTGAGGCACTGGGTTCCGTTCTCTCACCACATAAATAAAAAAATAAATGTTATTAATAGTGGGATTAATAGTGGGGATAGTGGCTTTGAGAAGGGTCATAGCAGTGAAGCTGGTGAGGACTATCCAGATTCAGGGAGCAGTTTGGAATAAAGAAAACAGAACTTTCTGATGAATTGGATGTATAAAGTTGATGAAACAGATCAAGTTAGGACTCACTCAACTGTTACTGACTACAATGGTAAGGACTGGAGGACCAGTGGGTGGGTTAAGGCAAAAGGTAGACATTAAGGTGTATTGGAATGCCCATGGCAAGGTGAGGATAACTATAGGACATCCAAGGGAAGCTATTAAGTAGGAAGGTGGGCTTATGAATCTATAGCTTAAAGCAGAAAATAGGGGTGGAAACATAAATTTGGCAGTCAACAGCATGAAGATGGATGTAAAGGAATGTGCCTAGATGAGATTATTCAGGGAGAAAAACAAACACAGAAGGTGACAAAAGCACATTCTGGAAGACTCAAATATTGACCAGGCCTCATTTGTGTTTATAACCCAAGAACCTAATCCTGGCAAAGAATGGCCCTTCTATCAATTGTTGATGTACACAATATCAATTCTGGGACTAGCCATTATTATAAAATAAGTTATATAAACTTACACCTAAATAAATTTTGTTAACACTAAAGTAATAAGTACCCCAAACTCATAAATTCCTAGTTATTTTACTGCATGTTACTGGTACCTATAGTCTTGAGGTCAGTATGCCATTGTCCTCTCCACTTTGAGTGATATTGCATTGGTAGCTTGAAATTGGTCATGGTGGAAGTATTGACACCATGGAAATTGGAAGTTCTACAAATTAGAGTATGCTGTATTGTTTTGTGGATTCTTAGACTGAAGAAAGCAAAAGAAAAAAATGTTAATCATAAAGACTGTACTTAAAAATGTGTCATGTCTTTGATCACAGAATTGTGGATAACATAAAAAACTGAGGAAATACTTTTCCAATATGTGAATATTATTATATGATTTAATGAAGAAATTGCTTATATCATTGACAAATATGTAAGGTTATAATGGTTGACTTCATTGTCTTACTTGTACCTTGATCACTAATATGAACAAAAATGTTAACTAACATTCACATTGAAATTACATATGTGAATTAATTGCAGCCATTGGTTGGCAAGGGATTAAAAGGTTTAGCAAAAATCTATGAAAATATTCAGTAAGAATCAATTAGCTATATGGAATTTAGAGGAGTGATGCATATTTTATTATTACATATAAATGTGTGCTTTGCTCCACATCCTTTATAGTAGTAAAATATATAAATATATAATAGCCCCCCTACACACACATTTTTCTCCTGAGGATTCATTAAACATTTACCGGCACATCACTGCTTACCTCTAAACTTAACTGATATACATATGGTATTAAATGAAGTATCAAAATTATTATGTTACTATCTACTTATGGGAAGTGACTAAAATATTCATAGCAAATTCATGATCTGTATTTTAAAATGTTGATAAGTTATATCATTTGGGTTCCGGTAAAATTAAAATGGATCTGTCCAATAACATAAGACCTAGAGAAGCTGATGGCTGCAATTTCTCTTTATTTGCTTGAATGTATGCTTGATAATTGATATTTTTTCTTCTTACACAAATGCCAAGCATCATGGGCAACTCAGAAAAAGAACAGCCTAAGAAATTGTGCTGGTTTTCTTAAGAGTTGCCTGCTGATCTATCAGCACTTGATCCGATTAAAGCCACTAGACTTTCACTGGGCAGTTTGTAGCCACTAACCACATATGGCAATTTAAATTTAAATTATTTAAAATTAAATAAAATTAAAAGTTCAGTACCTTAGTTAAACTAACTACATTTCATATGTTCAATATCCATACATGGCCAGTGGCTACCTTGTTGAACAAGAAAAATCATGGAATATTTTCATCATGGTAGACATTTCTGTTGGACAGCACCAAAATGCCTCACACATAGATAATGCCCCATAATTGCTCACTAAGTGATCAAATTTTACCCTATTTTCTTAAGCTGAAAAGTTTAATAAAATCACTATTTTTTAAGGAGAAAATAAGCCACCAAAATAATTGCATACTCGGAGATAGTTGGATATTTAGCATTCAAGGCAGGGACACTATTCATTGGACTGACACACTCTTGTGTGTCAGTCATTATACCAGCTACACTTCCAGCTTCATCAGGGAGAGAGCTGAGGTGTGGAAAAGTTCAGTGCCTCATCTTTCACAGTCCAGCAAACAGTCAGCAGCAAAGCTTCACCTTGGCCTCAGAGTTCTGGACTCCAAGGCCTGTTTTCCTTCTGGTACCATGAACCTTCTCATCTCTAAATAAAAATCATGGATGGTGAATAGAATTGTTGAATTTTCTCCTGGATATTTAGGAGGTCATTGTGCCAAGAGGCAGCAGAGACTAAGGCATTAACTCTATAGTCTCAATGCCTGCTTCAAATCCTGGCTGTGTCACTTACTAGCTGTGCAACATGAACAAGTTACTGAACCTGTGCCTTTGTTTCCTCGTTTTTCTGAATGGCATTATCACAGTACTTATTTCAGAGAATTGTGGGGCTATTTAAGAGTTAATATTTATAAAGCAATAAAGAAAAGCATGGCACTGAGTAACTGCTCTAAAATTGGTGTTAGAAAAGCTGGCATTAAAAAGAAATATGTCAAAATGTCTTCCATAGCCAGCTAACAAACTCTGAAACTTAATTCCACTATATCATTCCTTTAAGACCTGAACAGATAACTCATGACAAAGGATGGACTGATAGGACTTCCCCCAATTGGTGCACAGATGTGGAACCGTGTGACCTCTCAGCTGAGCTGTCTGAATAGCATGATTTAAAAGCATGAAGTTGTGACCAGTGTTGCCTATTTCCAACTAGGGCATGAAATAAAGTGGACTCTTAACTTTATCTCATTAACAGAAAACCACACCGACAGGTCTGGCCTACTGTTTTATTATTATTCACTTGTTAGTAAGGAAAGGATATTTGAAAGCCAGTAGGTTTATCTCTTGAACCTAAAATATATTTATTTCATCAGTTATTTTCACCAGTATTTCATCAGTATATTCTGTGCTGGCCACACCATTAAGCAGGCAGATCAAGTGGGGAAGCAATAGCTACCATTTATTGCTCACCTACCATGCTACAGATGTTCTTCTCACATTGTCACAGACCCACACAACAAGCAGTCTGAGGAAGACACTGCTATCTCTGTCACATTTGAGAAAGCAGACTCATTAATAATTTACCCACGGTCACTCAGGAACTCGGGAAAACAGCATTTGAACCCAGGTCCTCTTGATCATAAAGCCCAAACTCACATGAAACTGCCACCATTAGCAGCAATGTGAAATAATATGAAACAAGGACAAAAATGTGTGATGTGTCCATTTCATTACCTTCTGAAGCAGAATTGCTAAAATACAATAGAAAACATAGCTTTCAGAAAAATCATTAGTGTCATTATCCAGTAACAAGATAGACCCAGAATTGTATCTGCCAGATAACCACCTTTGATACAGAATTGTTGAACAGGTGTGAACTCAGACCTGCTGGTGGCTTGCTATCACCCAGGCTGTGTTTAGGAAGTGTAGTCTGATTTTGCAGTCCCTTCATCGGGAAAAGCAATGCTGCCCTTCTGAATATATAATTAGAAAAATGGGAATTCTGAGTTTGTGCAAGTATAAGTGCCTAGAGTAAATACCAAGGTGGTTTGGGGATGAGAGTTGAAGTGCTCCTGACCTTGTTTCCAACCTGTCAGAGGCATCATGACCTCCCCAAGGAGAATTGCTCCAAAGCAGTTGCATATCATCCAGACCATGTCCTGGCTTCCCACGTCCTGCCCTGGCTGTCCTTTGTCTCTACTGATCCCTCATTCCTTGCCTCCTCCATGCCTACCGGCTTGGCATTCTGATGGATTGGCTCCATTGGCTCTCAACCCTCCCACTTTGTTCCTGAGTCCCAGGCTTGACTCCTACATCCTGGCATAGTGCTTGTTTCTTTCTGCACTCCTGGTAACCAAGCTCTTTGGCTCTGCCCCAGGACCCCCTCCTGTGATCCACTCAGCCCAGCAGACCTGGAAAAACAGCTCACCATGCCAAGCTCTACGCCCCCTCCTCACTCCTGGCCTCTGAAAGCCAAGCCCTGGATGTTACTTCACCAATCCCTCGTCTCTGGAGCACCTGTGGAATTCAACTGGAGCAGCTCCAGCCCCTGAAATCTCTCTGCCTTGCTAATGTACACTGTGAAAGGGGGTAAAAGTTCTGTGAGTGAGCAATGCCAACTTACCAAGGCAGTTAGGGAGCATGCTGGCACAGCTGACTGCCATCTGGGTACAGAACATGGCCATCCCAGCACAGTGTCCAACAGCAGTTCTAGAGACACAGGCCCTACCTGTCCCCTTACCCAAAAGAAATTCTAACCACACCACCAAAGACTCTGCTAAGGTTTCCTGCTGTATTAGGAGCACTCTCTATTCCTTCATCCTATCTAATTTCTAATTTTCACAAACCTGGTAAGGCTGAGAAATAAATATGCAGCACCCCAAGCACAATGAGGGTAGCTCTTCCTACACCAATACATAAAAGTGGAATGGAGGATGAAAGCCAACATTATATTTGCCACCTCCAACAGGTACAAGGACGCTTCAGATGTTACTTGGTTTGCCTTTGATTTGCCACTCAAGTGTTTTTCTGAAACAAAAAAACCACCTTCAGTTCATAGATAATTTGACGAAGCACCTTTGGGAGTCACTGGAAAAAACAGCAATGAGTCTGTTTTGGGCTCACATGAGGGACACAGCAGTGTCCATCTTTATGGAGTTTACAAAGTAGTGGGGGAAGATAGATATTGAAAAGTCTTCTGAGTCTTTCAAACAGCAGAAATGTTAGGCAAGAGAATTACAGGTATAAAGGTACCTTCTTGACAGAGGAGAACCTGGTCTAGGACCCAGAGAAGGATTCTTTGAGATAGTGATGCTTCATACGATGCAGGAGTAGGAGGAAGAGAGGTTAAGGGAGTTGGGGAGGGAGGAAAAGTATTTCAATTCATTGGAACAGCATGAATGAAGGGCTTGAGATAGAACAGGGTACATTGAATAAAACTGGAAGAAAGATGTAGGTTGGAGTACAGAAACAGAGGAAGATGCCTGTGATGAAGCCTGTGTTGGTAGGGACATCTGAAAGTGCTGATGAATGCCAATGGCTCTGATGCTGGTGTGTGGAGAGTCACCAGAACAGGCCTTTGTTAATGACCGTGCCCCAAGCCTCCAGCTGTGGGATCTAAGGGAAGGACAGTAGTTGGAGTCCACGTTGTTCTCAGGTGGCTCCATTCTGAGGTGCACTGTTTTTCCATCAGTGGTTCCTTTTTTGGTGCATCATATAGGACAGAAAGTGGGTTTCATTGTAGCATATTCATACATGCAGATGATTTCCATCAGTGGTCCTTTGGGTGCAGTGGTCTTTTGCAACATGAAGTGCATCCTTTACTGTCTTAAAGTCAAATCATGGGTGGTATGAAGTATCTACCCTAAATTTAAAAGTTCAATTAAAAGTTCAGTACAACATTGGCTTACAACGTGGAACAAGTGAATTAAAAGTGTAACTTGTATTAGGAATGGTACTGGGCAGGGATGTAACATGGTTTTGTTTTTCTTGTTTTTTTGGTTTTGTTCGGGGGAACATGGGGGATTGAACCCAGGGACACTCCACTACTAAGCTACATCCCCAGATCTTTTTTGTTTTTTGTTTTTTGTTTTTTTTTTTTTGGAAAAGAAAATAAAAGAAACAGGGTAAGATAAATGAGAGAGAGCTGAAGGCAGGAGCCAAATCACATCAGCATCTTTCAGGCCACTGAAGAGTTTTTATTTTTATTTTAACTTAAGGAAAACAGGAAACTATTACAGGGTTTTGACCAGAAAATGGCATGGAAAGTAAAAAATTGTTCTGGATAGAGTATAGTGATTGAACTAGGTGTGATAGAGAAGGTAGGCATACCCAGTGAACATGGGGTGTGAGAATCTGCCATTAATTTAGAACCAGCTCCATTGCCCTCACATCTATGCTCATCACAGGGGAGAAGTTGGAACCACATTTTCCAGAAACCCTTGCTCACAGGGCTCCAGCTTAGATACTTCCAGTGACAGACCCTTGTGCAAGATGTGGCAAGTAGAAGAGATATGCCATTTCTCTAGTGTGGATTTGCGCAGATGCAAGAGTCACATAGCCCCCAGGCAAGCTTCTGCAAGTCAGTCTCCTAGGATAGCAGAGTTGAACTCAGTGGCACTTGGGTTTTCAGGATATCCTGACTGTCAGGATTTCCTGAAAGATGACATCAGTTTTTCCCAACCTTGATGACCCCAGTCTTTCCAAAAGTTATATGTGCCTTCAATCCCCTCTATTAAATTCTTCCTACCTGAAATATCTAGAGTGGTTTCTGCTTTCCCCTAGTAAACCCCAACTGCTAAAATCAGTGAAGACATTCTTGCAGCATTTAGGGTGAAATATTATGGGGGGTGGTCTGGAGTGTGGATAGCAAGAATGAAGAAGCTGAAATTAATATATATTTATGAGGTGGAATCTATAGGGTATTGTTGTTAATTGGAGAGTGAGGGGGATAAAGGGGTTAAGAATGACCACCAAATTTTTAAAAACTATTTTTTTAGTTGTCAGTGGACCTTTATTTATTTGTTTATATGTGGTGCTGAGAATCGAACCTAGTGCCTCACACATGCTAGGCAAGTGCTCTACCACTGAGCTACAACCCCAGCCCCAAGAATGACCACCAAATTTTTAAAGGTCAGATAGTCTTGCTAAATTTGCCATCTAGTCCATGTAGCTGGAAGGGATGTGGACATCAGGCTGTCCCAAGTTGCCAACTGTCCCAAGTTGGGATCCTTTCCTGGTGAAACTGCTGAGACTGAAGAAGAACCAAGGGAGTCAAGTGTATGAAGGTGAGGATGTGGTGCCCTTTACAGGCTGTGAAAGTCTATTTTCTGGAGATTGTGGGCCATTCAACAAGTTCTTTTCTTTTTGGAAACCACTCCAGCCTGCACTGGAGCAGAAGAAATAAGCTAAGGCCAGCCCTGTTCAAATCTTCTCCTAAAAGGAACTGCAAGGGCAATCAACAAGCAGCTGGAGTCAAGGTGAGGGCCGAGGTGCTGGGCATAATCAGAAAGGTCTGGCCAGAGACTACAAAGAGTGTGAAACACCAAGAAGGCAACCAAGTTACAATCCACAGGGCAAACATCAAGGAGAGAAAGTTCCAATACTGAACCATGAGAAGATAAGACCCCACTACTTGTCACAGGAGGTGGCAAAGTCAGAGACAGAGCAGGCTAGGCGTGTATGAAGTGAAATTGTAGGTGCTTAGAGGAGCTGGGTGTTGAACCAATATTCTCAGCAACATTAGGGATGGGGGCAAATTGTACGGTAGGTGTGATGAAAGTCTAGACGGCTCAAGGGATCAAGACAGAAAGCACTTTCCTTGCCATTCTTTCTGTCCAGTGGTCTTTTGATTACAGGAGAATATGGCTCACCCACAGACTGGGGCCACTAACTACACTCTCTGGAATGAATTCTGAAGTGCATTACTAGAAAAGCATAGCTGTGAGTATATCTTGAATGCACCAAAGAGGAGGCTTTGGGGAACATATGATGGCTTTAGGACAACTATTCATTTTCTTAGTGATGTCTTTGAGAAATTCCACCCATAGATTGTAAGCTTGTTGAAGACAGGTTCAATGCTAAATTCCTAATGTCCAGTACTTATAAGCACTGCACATACTCATTTAATTGATGAGATTGAATAGCAGATTCCAAGACACCTGACAACTTTCTCCCATAGGCTAACTATAGCCTTTATCCATGTGTCATCTGTCTGTAGGGAATTAACCTCAGTATTCCAACTCAAACGTCAGGAGTACCACTCCATAGCTAGAATGAAAACTTGAACTTGTATATCTATAAAGTGGAGTTTATGGTGCCTAGTGTCAAGAATTTTAACTTAATAATGGTTGTAAGATGATTGCCTTCCTATCTGTCCATAGTAAAGTGCTCCAAGGTACACTCTTCCAATATTCACTTTCCAAACCCCACCCTAGAGATTGGGTCTCCTGCTCCTCTTTGGCTGCACTGAGCTGATGTCCTCTTTCCTCCTTCTACTCCAGAACCCAACTCCATCACAAAGTTTTCCTGACCCCAAAGAAATTGTACTCTACATGGATAGATGTGGTTCTAAATGAATGAAGAGCAAAATTGTAGCTGCATTCAGGTGGGAACTATCAGAAGGAGCCTTTATGCTAGAAATTTCTCTCTTCTACCCAAATTCAGAAGGCATCCCTTTAGAGACAGAACAGCCAGAGGACAGGTGTGCTACCTAAAAAGGAAGACAGTCATTTCCCAGAAAACATGCAGCTGCAATTTGCATTCTACAAGAACAGCAAACCCTGTTGCATTTCCTCCCTAAGCAGATTTCTGCAATTATTAGAACTTGAAAATATAGATGTTAAAGATCCCATGCTTAAGGCGTTAGTTAGTTAAGTTTGTGCAACTACAGATGGAAAGAATGAAAAGTTTCTGAAACTGGAATTAAGTGCCTCAATATATTTAAGAAAAACTGTCAATACATATGGTATGGTAGAGAAAAAGCCATTGAAAAAATAATAGTAATAATAATAAGAGGACCTGAACAATCCACTATTTTAGTTACACCACCACAGAATGGTGCCAACCTAATATCTATTCTCTGTTCCATTTTAATAAAACAACCCCTAGTCACTGGGAAGCCTTGGTTAGAAAACTGTATTTCTAGTTCTCCTTGCAATAGGATTGAACAATAAGATATAAGCAGAAGTCATGGGATGGAGCTTATAAGAAAAGCTTAAAGAGACCTTGTTCAGCTGGCAGGCCCCATTTTATTCTCCCTGCAGGTGTTCCAGCAGCCATCTTATGACCATGGGGCAATCTTGAGGATGGAGATTGGTGGAGAACACAGCAGAAAAGCAGAAATTTGGGACATTAATGGCACTACTACTACCTCAAGTTATCTCTGAACTCCTTAACTTCTGACTTCTATGCTAGCAAAGAATAAATGCCTACTTTGATTAAGTTGCTGTTATTTTGACTCATATACAGCTCATAATTTATATAGATAGTCTAGATTTCCATCAGTTTCCTTAAGCAAGAAGTATAAGCTAATGTCATAACTTGACTTTTGGGTAATTAATGTATATGAATTCTTTCTCTAACTATTGAATAAAATTCCAACCATCAGTTCTAATTTTAAGTGCAGATTAAGTCCTCCTTAACTAGACTTTGTGTTACTTAATAAAGTGGCAGTCTGTAATGGATAACTCCGGGATTGAGGATGGGAGAGTGCTTGCTCAATGGGAGAGTGCTTGCCTAACATGTTTGAGATACAAAGACCTTACAAAGCCCACAACAGGTAGGTGAAAAGAGCGGCTGTTTGGGACATCTTACCCCATTTCAGTATGCTTCACATTATATCACATGCTTCTCTTTGAAGATTTTTCCAAGAATTTACATCGGCAGTGAAGGAGCCTTCTTTCCTGCAGCCTCTCTGGGTTCTATAATCCAGCTAATCCAAGAAATCCAGAGGAAGGTTAAGAATCACTCTATGGAGATCCTTACGGGTGTGTCATCTTCTCTGCACTCTTCTTTTCTGGCATCATTATGGACAAGCCTCCATCAGTATGCACATGGATACCAGACGGGACCAAGCAGACTGGTGACAAAAATTCCAGAGGAATTCCCTGGAAGTGGTGTTAGGTGAGTCTCTCTCACCTAAGACCTGTCTTTCCTACACTAGGAACTCCAGGAACACTGACAACACATTTAATTTGGGAGAGCCTTCCTAAGAGTTTGTGACAGTCAGATAAATACAAATACATAAGTGATTTCATCAGGAATAGAATGTATTTCCTATCCTTAATATTATGTACTCCTTGGTACTATGCAAAGACTAATAAGTGGATAAATGCCCCAACGAGTGTTATATAAGTATAAAGTGTGATTCATGTGTATATTTACAACCACGAAGACACATTAATTGGTAGACTACAAAAAGACTTAAGTTCTTTTACAAATTAAAAGGGGACACTTGTGTTGCTGCGGCTAAAGTGCTGAGTATGCAACTGGGAAACCTAACCTTCTATTCCAGGATTCTAAATCTGGTACCTTCAGCAAATAACATCATCAATATTTTAAAGTTCTATTTGGCTTCTGGTGAGTAGCAGTGGGGTTTCCCCCGCTCCTAAGATCTTTCTTGGTGCTACCTTTCTTTCTGCAGTGTGTAACAGCATTAACCCTTCTCCACAATCCAAAAGAAGATTCCTACCACCCTGCTCCCTGGCTTTGATTTAAGCATCAACCC
Source organism: Glaucomys volans (assembly GCA_020662805.1). Lineage (NCBI taxonomy): Eukaryota > Metazoa > Chordata > Mammalia > Rodentia > Sciuridae > Glaucomys > Glaucomys volans. Next base: position 33,512 of record JAJEJO010052710.1, read on the forward strand.
AAAACTTTTAGATTCTTATGTTCTTTGATGAATAAGTTACATCTTCTGTTCGAGTAAAATGACATAGAACAGCTATAAATTCTATCCAAAACAGAGGTGATTGAGGCATCTGGGACCTGGGATGCGCCTCAGTGGTAGAGGGCTTTTCTAGCATACAAGAGGCCTTGGATTCCATCCCCAGCAAAACACACACACTCCACATCTCCCCCCATCAATGGGCTGTCTTCACAGCATCGCAGGCAGGAGGCTCCTCACCTTTGGAAGAGCTTGGAACTTTTAAGGCCATCAGAGGTGCACAGTTCATTTGGATCAGTTCTGGGTTCCGGAACACCTCTCCATGAGTCACCTCTACAGAAGGGCAGTAGGACTTGTAGAACACTAAAGAGATAGAAAATGTATATTCCCAATGAAACTTGAATCCTCTCAGGAGAATTCTGTTTTTGTTGGAAATCCAAGATTTTGGAAGCAAGTAGGATAAGAACTTCTAAAGCCACAAGGTGAAGATAATGAATGTAAGACCTAGAATACTTAGGGGGAAAACACCTGGGCCAAATATTTCTAATTGTTAGTCTCTGTAGTAGTGATTTCTCTATGTAACCAAAGAAAAGCAACGGAGGCATCTTCCTTCACTACTTACAAATAGGAGAAAGATGGATATCTTTCATTGGAGATAGGCATCACAAAATCAATTAATTAAAAGAGCTTTGAGCTCATTTTGTTCCTTCTTGGCTTTCAGCGGGATGGCATTAAGCCTTCCTATCTATTTTAAACATGTACAAAGGGGGCAGTCCAGTTTCTGTTCCTCTGGCAGGGGGATTTTTTTTTCCTTCTAACCTCACCACAGTTGAACTCTTCCTAATCCTAACATGCAGCCTTCACATTAGAGTTTGGCTTGGTTTGCTCAGAAAGATGGTGAACTATCAGTCACCATTAGCCTTTTCTAAACTGACCTTCCATCTGTACATCTGTATGAAACAATAACAGTTAGTTAGGATGTTTGAACTTACATCAATAAATATGGAGCTAGATGCCAAATGAATGACTACTAACAGCCAAAAGACTGCTACCTATCTATTTGTTATGCTTTCTTGGTTTGCTGCCATCAGTTCCAATGCTAACATCTCTCCCTTCCCTGTTTCTCTTGCAAAATCCCACCCCTCCATATTCACACACATACTCTACAAATGTGCATAAGAACACCCCTGAAGCAGGTAAACATTTAGACTTTAGCCCTCACCATTCACATTAAGGGGTAATAGTAAAGGGTGCAGACACGGGCATATACTGGGTTGAAGTCGTGCTCTGGGACCTTTGACACATTTTGTAAGCTCACTATGCAAACATTTTCTCATCTGTGGAATAGTAGTATCTACCATGTAGGTTAGTACTATAGGGATGAATGAGTTAATACAGGAAAAGCCCTTAGAATGGAGTCTGGTACACTAATCCTAAGTGTTATGTAGTTGTCAGCTATTGTTATTGCCCTCCTTGCAGAAAAGGAATACTTGGAAGACATCAAACTATGCCTGGTGTCCAGAACAAGAGTTTGAGAAAAAAAAGGAATAGGACTCAAGTTTAAGGAAGTGGATAAGCAAGAAGTGTCACTAGGGTGAAAGGGAAAGGGCAAAAGCAGATTTTTAACAGGGAAAAGATAGAAGATAACCAAAGGGAAAAGAAAAGAAAGAAGGAAAACAAGAAGAGTAAAGGGGCATGAAAGGGAAAGAGAAAAGTGAGAACCAAGAATAATAAATGAGACCAAAAAATTGAAAAACAAGCCCATTTACAGTTTGAGTTGGGTATCAGGAAAGGAAAGAGAAAACCAAATTGTTGACTATAGGAGTAGGGAAGCTTGGTTCAGAAGGGATTGGAGGGGAGAGAAAACTGGTAACAAAAAGACTTCATAGGCAGACAGAGCCTCTGTCTTTAGATTACAGAAAGTGTATGTGCTACCTTAACCTGCCCTTGATTCTCAAGGCTCAGGTCCTGGTTCCTCCTATTTTATCTCTAGCACAGTAGAAAGTGCCTGAGACTTTGTCCCTAAGGTTTGCTTTGGTCAGATGTCTGACTTGTGTCTCCTCTGGTCTATTGACAAGGCCGAGATACAAGGATCCGGTCTTTATTTCATTTTCACTGCTTTAGTCATCCTTTTTCAAATGTAGCTTCCGTATACATACGTTCACCCTCTTCCTACTCCAAACATTCAGACCTGTAAAGGGAGTTGATATTTTAATTTTTTTTTATTACCCTTAATGACATCCTCCCATCCCCACTTTTTGGACACTTAAGAACAAGAGGGGGGAAATGATACAGTAGTGCAGGAATATGCAGCTTTAGGCTTCCAACTTGCCCTCCCCATCAAAGGAATTCATCATTCAACCAGTTGGAAACCGGTGACACGTTTGGATAAAGGTTTAAATACAACATCATTGAAAAATACTTTTTCACTATTATCTTTATTAAATTGGCTATTTAGTGCAAAATACGTCCCCCTATTTGAAGAAGTTGAAAGACCTTCAGGGTCCTCGTAGAGTCCAGGAATTGAATCGGCCGCAAGCGCTTCATCTCACCAGGGTGAGCCCGGGTCGCCGCGCCGCCGCCGCCCAAGTCACGAAGCCAGACGCGCTGCGCGTCTCCGTCCAGGACTCGGGAGACTGCAGCAGCGCAAGCGGCGAGGCCGTGGCCCGGCGGCTCTTGGAGGCGGGGAGGAGACGCGACTCCCGCAGCCACGTGACCTCCTTCCAGCCGCGGCTTCCAGCGACCCAGATCCGTCCCCGGAACCCGCGCCCGCCGGGCCTGGGGCGGGGGAGGGGGGGACAGGGAGGACACGTAGCGACCGCCCCAATCCCTGCTGCGCTCCATTGCGTGTACATTTGGTGTTCTTCTACCCTTGGTTCACGTGCCGCTGGCAATAATGAATGTTTCGGAAATCACCCGGGAAGAATGTAATTATTACTTTAAGTACAAGAAAAAAGATTGGCTTTACAGATCTAGATGTTCTTGAGATTAATATATATTTCCTCCATCCCACCCCGGGCAGACCAAGTTGCGGCAGCGCGGTACCGGAGACCTGGGGGTCCCGCAAGACATGCTTTCCTCTGGCCTCCCAGGACCCTTGACGCCCTCTGCTCAGGGTGGCGTGGGCAGTGCACATCCCCGGGCACCTCCGGGTAACTCTCACTAGCAGTGAATGAGTCATGCTCCTAGGGTGGCTCTGGAGAAAGGTAGCCCGGCTCGTGCAAGCCTGTGCTCCCTTGGCTGCTGGGCGAACGCGCGCGCGCGCACGGTTTCCCCGCGCAGTGATGTGGCAGCAGCGGCAGGTCGGATCACGTTGCTGGCCCTGTGCTGGTACCCGTTTGAGAGAGGATTAAGGAGGGAGGCTTTGGAGGTGCCAGCGGTAGTAAACGTGGGCTCGGCACACTCCCGGCGTGGCTTATCGCACGGGGAATGGGGGGCTTGAAGAAAGAACGTTAGCGTCACCGGAGGCGCAGAGGGCGGCGGAGTTTAACCAGAGTGATAAATGCTGCATTGCTCTTCTGTGGCAGCCCCTCTCGTGCCACCCCCTCCGCCCTCCCTACCCCACCCCCGCTCGCTCCCCGCCGCGATCCTCCGCAAGCACCAGAGGCCCCAAACGTCGTCATCTGCTACTGTGATTAGTAGCACCGCAATTCCGGCTGCTGCGGGAAGTTTAGGTGGCCCAGGGACAGTGTGTCGCCGAAAGACTCTCCGATTGCGACACTCTGACCCAATAACTACATTTTCATTTATCTTAAATTCTTCGGGGAGCGGATTTCAAGTTGCCCGTTTTCGGGGCAACCTCCAACCAGCGCCAAGGGTTCCCCCGAGCCACTGAGCAAACAAGTCTCCAAAATTTCCTTTCGAACTGAAGTTTACCCACCGCGAATTCTCTCTTGCCATTCTCTAGTCCAAACCAACAGCACAATCGGTAGAAAAGCAAAAAGCCACGTTCACGTTTCTGCACCGTAATGACGACCGCGGCGGGAGTCGCGTTTCCCGAGCCAAGGAAGCCCCGGCTGCCCCGCACCCCGTCCCCCTCCCCCCTCAGACTGCATCGCCTTTGGGAAGATGAATAGCTTGGCCGAAGTTGTTTTTCCTTTCCGGTGGCCCTGATCAGGTGTCCCCGCCCCCTCCCGCCGCCGCTCGCCTTCTCCTGACGCCCCCTCCCGGCCCGGCCCCTCCTCCCCCGCCCCCCTCCGGGCTGGACCGCGGATGGTACGTTCCGCACGTGAGCTGGGTGCTGGTCTGGCCGGCGACGCGCGTGCCCTGTGGCCAAACACTGCCCGGAGTGAGAGCAAACTACCATCGCAGTGGGGCCGGCGCGAGTGTGTGTGTGCGTGTGTGCCAGAGAGCAAGCGAGCGCGGGGGGGTGGGGGGGACCAACTGCTTCACACTTTCGACTCTGCACTGAAGAGGGAGAGCAAGAGAGAGAGAGACTGGAGACGCACCGATCCCCCCAAGATCTCCCAAGGCTACCGTCCCACAGATTATAGAACAGAGCCCCCAAAATCGAAACAGAAGAAACAGACAGCGATTGAACATGGACGAAGGAATTCCTCATTTGCAAGAGAGACAGTTACTGGAACATAGAGATTTTATAGGGTAAGGTGCACGCACCCTTGCGAATATCTGTCTGGGCTTCGGTTTAATTTTTTTTTTTTCCTCCTCCAGAAAGTGGTATGGAGCGGATGAGGGCAGAGCCCCTCCCGGAATGGGTGCCTGATGCTGATTTCTGTTTTGCAGACTGGACTATTCTTCTTTGTACATGTGTAAACCCAAAAGGAGCATGAAGCGAGACGACAGCAAGGTAAGTGTAAGTTTCCGATGTTTCCCATAACCTGCCTGGATAGTTAATTAGGGCCATTGATTTCACAGTGAAGCTCTGCCCGCAAATATATTCCAGCCTGTGAGCTTTCCCAACTGTGAATTTTAAGTGGCTTTCTGGATACTCTCAGGGGGATATTAAACATCATACCTGAATTTAAATTGCATTTCAAGAACAGTCCAGAAGAAAGAGGTTTCTTGGGCATAGTTTTATCACATAGTATGTTTTGGGGGGTGGGGGTGGGAGGGTTGTTATATCCAATAAGTGAACGTTTAGCTCATTGTTTTCTCTTTTCCACGACACATATATTAAGGATACCTACAAATTACCGCACAGATTAATAGAAAAGAAAAGAAGAGACCGAATTAATGAATGCATTGCTCAGCTGAAAGATTTACTGCCTGAACATCTGAAATTGACAGTAAGATGCACATTTTCATTCTTTGCTGTTCTCCAAGGGCGTTTTAATAGCCTGGTACGACTCATAGAAATATAAGAATCAATGTAAATATTATAACTTGTGCTATAGTGTACAGTTTCCCAGTCTCAGAATGGGTGTTCCAAGCTGAAGGCAAGAGAGCATTTATAACCTGTCTTGAGGAAAGCTCAAGAAGTGTAAGAATAGTACTTCTTTTAAAGTGCTTGCCTAAGTTGCTGTGCTGAATGGAGAGCCATCAAGCCAAATGTGTGCTTTTAAGTAACCAAGTGCCCCCTTCTCTTTTGCACCACTGCAGACACTAGGGCATCTGGAGAAAGCGGTAGTCTTGGAATTAACTTTGAAACACTTAAAAGCTTTAACAGCCTTAACCGAGCAGCAGCATCAGAAGATAATTGCTTTACAGAATGGTAAGTCAGTTAGGGAGGCCCGTTAGCCTGCTGAAGCGGGGCAGCCCGCAGAGGGCACCCCCACCCACCCCCACCCCTTCGGTGGACTCACTCTCACTTGTGAAAATTGCTTATACTTTCCCTTCATTGGCAATTGCCCGTTTCCCGAAGCATCCAAAGCCTAGAGGCTTTGAGCAGAACTAGGAATCAGATTTTTATTTAAAGTGACGGTTGCACCCTCTCCACTTTGGTTTTTCAGCTGGGAGGAGAGCGCTCCCCCCGCCTCCAGCCCCCGCCGCCCCCCTTCTCTCAGCAACCGGTGGATTATATCACTCGAATACTGAGGAAAAGCCGAGATCACTTTAGTCAATGTAGGGCCCACGTGATAAGCAGATGTTTTAACGTCGGTATTTTTCTTCTTGCCTCCATTCCTGTCCCCAACCCCCAACCCCTGTTCATCCTAGGGGAGCGATCTCTGAAATCGCCCATTCAGTCTGACTTGGATGCGTTCCATTCGGGATTTCAAACATGCGCCAAAGAAGTCTTGCAATACCTCTCCCGGTTTGAGAGCTGGACACCCAGGGAGCCGCGGTGTGTTCAGCTAATCAACCACTTGCACGCCGTGGCCACCCAGTTTTTGCCCACCCCCCAGCTGTTGACTCAACAGGTCCCTCTGAGCAAAGGCACTGGCGCTCCCTCGGCCCCCGCCCCCACCGGGTCCGCGGCCGCCCCCTGCCTGGAGCGCGCAGGGCAGAAGCTCGAGCCCCTCGCCCACTGCGTGCCGGTCATCCAGCGGACTCAGCCCAGCGCCGAGCTCGCCGCGGAGAACGACACGGACACTGACAGCGGCTACGGCGGCGAGGCCGAGGCCCGGCCAGACCGCGAGAAGGGCAAAGGCGCAGGGGCGAGCCGCGTCACCATCAAACAGGAGCCACCCGGGGAGGACTCGCCGGCGCCCAAGAGGATGAAGCTGGATTCCCGTGGCGGCGGCGGCCCGGGGGGCGGCGCGGCGGCGGCGGCCGCCGCACTCTTGGGGCCTGACCCGGCCGCCGCGGCCGCGCTGCTGAGACCCGACGCCGCCCTGCTCAGCTCGCTGGTGGCGTTCGGCGGAGGCGGGGGAGCGCCCTTCGCGCAGCCCGCCGCAGCGGCCCCCTTCTGCCTGCCTTTCTACTTCCTCTCGCCTTCCGCGGCCGCCGCCTACGTGCAACCTTTCCTGGACAAGAGCGGCCTGGAGAAGTATCTGTACCCCGCGGCGGCCGCCGCCCCCTTCCCACTGTTGTACCCCGGCATCCCCGCCCCAGCTGCCGCCGCCGCAGCCGCCGCCGCCGCCGCCGCAGCCGCCGCCTTCCCTTGCCTGTCCTCCGTGTTGTCGCCCCCTCCGGAGAAGGCGGGCGCGGCTGCCGCTGCCGCCGCGACCCTCCTGTCGCACGAGGTGGCGCCCCCTGGGGCGCTGCATCCTCACGGCCGCACCCACCTGCCCTTCGCCGGCCCCCGCGAACCGGGGAACCCGGAGAGCTCTGCTCAGGAAGATCCCTCGCAACCAGGAAAGGAAGCCCCCTGAGTCCTTGCGCCCTTCCTTACAAAGGATGGAGGTTTAAGCGGAGTAATAATACAAAACACCCTTAACGTTTTTAAAGGAGGAAGCATAATAGATGCGCGACGGGCGTAAGGGGGAAAAACAGGTGTTTTGTGTACATTTGGAGTTCCTGTTTTGCTCATTTCTCACCACCCCACCCTCGGCACACTAATACCCCACCACCACACATACTAGCTGTAAAAGATCCTCTGCGATAGCTATTGGTTCTTTTTTTTCTTTAAATAGTCCCCCTGATAAGTTTTGCTTCCTTTTAGGTCATGTTCCATTATCTTTTAAAATGTGGAACCTAATTCTGAAGGAAGTAAGAAGGGTCTTCTCAGTGGGTCAGCTCATTGAACCAGGGAGGGGAGAAGGTGCCAAGTTCCCTGACTGGAGTTGGTAGGGGACAGGAGGTAGTTGTTACATAGAGACTGTTTCAGAGCTGTCCTGCCTGTTTTAGGATGCGATCCACAAACACAATGAGGATCTTTTTAAGTTCAGCTTTTTGAAAGGCATATATTTTTCAGAGAAGTGAGAATGCAGTTGCCCACATTGCGACCCATTCTGAAGTGGTTAAATGGTATCTTTTACTAACTTGCACGTTTTAAGAGTCACGGAGTTGGGCCATCGTCAGCATCAAGTCAGGGAAGGTGGCTGAGGAAACCTGGAACCATTCTTATCATCTTGTGCTTGCACTTTATTGAGAAATTGACCATGAATCAGTCAGTTCATCTTAATTCTTAATTCTCACACATAAATATATGTTACATATGTTACATATATGTTACATATATATATATATCTGAAGTGCATCTATTCTCAATTCATCTTGTTTCTAAATTTTTGTAATCTTACTGTAAAAAAAAAAAAGTGCACTGAACTTAAAAAAGAAAACCAGTCCAAACTGATTTACCCTATATTCTTGTTAGGTCATAAAAGTGGAGGAAAGCATGAAACTGGTGAGTCGTGGTTGGAAATGCTGTAAAGATGTGGAATGAAGCCCTGTAAGGCCTTCCTATCTCCAACTCTATGTATTTTCTGGAGACCAAACCAGATACCAGATAATCACAAAGAAAGCTTTTTAAATAAGGCTTAAACCAGGACCTTGTCTAGATATTTTTAGTTTGTTGCCAAGGTAGCACTGTGAGAAATCTCACTTGAATGTTATGTAAGGGGTGAGACACAACAGTCTGACTGTGAGTGAAGAAAATATCTGGGTCTTTTAGTCAGTTTGGTGCATTTGCTGCTGCTGTTGCTACTGTTTGCCTCAAACGCTGTGTTTAAACAACGTTAAACTCTTAGCCTACAAGGTGGCTCTTATGTACATAGTTGTTAATATATCCAATTAATGATGTCTGACATGCTATTTTTGTAGGGAGAAAATACGTGTTAATGATATTTTGAGTTAAAATATCTTTTGGGGGAGGATTTGCTGAAACATTGCACTTTTGTTACAATGCTTATGCTTGGTACAAGCTTATGCTGTCTTAAATTATTAAAAAAGCAAATAAATAAATACTGTCTGCAAGAAGCCAGCTGGTTTAGAAAAGTTTAGTATATGAAGATAAACTAGAAATTATCTTTATATTCTAGTATTTTCAGCACTCCATAAATTCTATTACCTAAATAATGCCACACTATTTTGTGATTTAAAAATTCTTACTAAGGAATAAAAACTTTATATATGATATGAGATTGTCTAATAATTAAAAAAGACATAATAGATGCTCAATTAGTTTTAAGGTATTTATAAGCATAGAAAGAAAGTCATTAATGTTCTCAGATATACAACTTTTTGGTCATTGGCCTGATATCATACTTTTCCAATCTCTTGCAAGCCTCCAGGCTCTGGCTGTGTCTACCTGCTTACCCCAAATGCATCCTAAGGAAAAGTTCAAAAGAAAAACCCACCAATCACTTGCATGGTTTGTTTATGTTAGACCCAATTTGCTAATGTTCTTATAATTGTCAAGGTTTTCACTTTCTGTCTGTGACATCACACAGCCTCTTCTACACAGTCTGGTGTTTACCTCTTTTGCTGGGGTCCTGATTAAGTAAACTACCACCTAGGAATGCTTAATTTCTCCAAGTATTTTGACTTATTAACTTTGATAAAATAACTGTCACGGATGAAATAACTTAATCATGGAATTCAAGAAACAATTTCTAGACTTTTACTAAATTTATTATCAAACCTGTGATTTGATACAGATGGAGTGAAGGATTGTCAATGTTTCGTTTCAATAGTGTCCTCAAACCCCTTGATTTCTGAAGATTCTGAAAATCATAGCCTAAATTTACAAGACATAGAAAAAGTGCTCCCTCTGCTGACGTTATCGCAACTGAAGTGCAAGTCACTGAATATGGGAGCTGAAAGGAACAGCTCATCCAGTTCCCTGAATTTTATAAGAAAGAAATGAAGTCCAGAGTTATTGGTATCTTCCCAAGGTCACATAAGTTACCTACAGCCAGCACTAGAGGCCAGGCCTGTTGTAGTCCTCAGTCAGTGAACTACTTTCCGCTACAGCATCTTGGTCCAGGTAGGATAAATTTGATTGGGCAGCATTCCTGAAACTAAATGAGTAAATCATAGGAACCTAGGAAGTAAAAATGAACCTTGGAAAACTCTTAAGATTTTTGAGCATTACTGATTTCTTAAACTTTAGAAGGATAGTCTTTCCATCTAAACCAGAATCATGGAGAAAGCATTTTACATATTTTGAGCTACATTTGAATGCCATTACTATAGTAATATTAGTTTCATAATATTTTTTTCCAAAAAAGATTAAAAGTAAATCAGAAGGTAATAAAAATTTTTAGCATTTGTATAATTTTGGTGTGATAAAATTGATAAAATTTAGGATTGGGCCAGATTTTATAAATCAGTTATTTAGTCCAAATACCTCTATAGTATTAGGATAATAAAATTAGGACAGAAATGCAAAGTACTATTGTTGTATCTAAGAATACTATTTTATTAATTTTAATGAATTGAAATCTGAATTATAATTCACTAAGGAGGCTTCTATATCTTCAGTGGTGAAATTTCACCTAAATTGCTTTGTAGATCATGTGAATTTCCAATTTTAAGACAAATATGAATCTTGAATCAGGAATGCTTTTGTGAGTATGGTATTATTCTGAAGAATTTTAAACACATATATTTTTCATCAGACATTATATTGAATTGATAAATGTCCTTTCCCCCAAAGAAGTAAACTGAAGCACATTTTCTAGGCACTAGAAACTATAGCTATGTAAACATGACTGGAGTTTTAGTTCCTATCATTGTGAAACTACTTTTCATTTAGTTCTCTGTAACTTATCCCCTATCATCTGGGATTTGTTCAAAACTTATGTAGAAGGAGGCTCAGCTTGTTCCTATGTCACAAGTCAATTATTGACCTCGCCATGGGAGGTGATTGCCAGTGGAGACCTTGCAAAGATATGGCTGCGCAAACAGACTAAAAGCCTTTTACTTTAGTTAAAAAGGAGCAGAACTCTCGTGAATGAATTAAGACAATTATAATGCCAAGAGCTAGCTGTACTACTGTGATAAAGGCATTTTACTTCAGATAGCAGCCTGATACTTTATATAAAAAAAATTCTCTTTTGAACTCTCAGATCAATTTATTTAGGCCTACCCATTGTTCTTACTATGTTATTTTAAATAAGTTCAAAGTGGATTTGCAGTGCATGCTAAAGTCCAATGTAAATCCCAGCTTTTCAGGGAAGAATTTAAGTAGGGGATTGACATGGAAAATCATCACATATTTTCTGTGATTAAGATAGGATTTACACTGAAAAACATGTGCAATGCATGTACTTTAAAAACATGGTATTCTAGGAATTGTATATTTATCTTAAAATTTCTTGTACTTGTTCAATGAAAATTCCTGTCAAATATAAAACTGTACTCTTTTCCAAACTGATATTTTAAAATTCTAAATTCAATGATATCCCATAAAACAATAGTTCAGCAAACTGAAATTTTTGTGTTCAGGAGCCAATGCCATTTTTCTTTTTAAAATTTTATTCGGAAACATACTACACACACCCTCTTATGTGTCTTTGAAAAAAATACCCTGAACATATTAAAACTTTCTCAATAATTCAGAGCCATTATAAGTATCACTTTATACTCTCTAAGAGTATTTGCGCCTGCATGATTCTTATTAAGTTCTTATATCTGCTTTTACAGAGTTTTCAATCTCTTTATATACAAAGCCAGGCTGTCAGCTGTTACTTCTTGATGGTCAGAGTGTTACCTCCATCCCTTCCTTATCTAATTTGCTACCTCTGATTTACTGTGGGCTAGGAGACCATTTAAACAAAACCACACCCATCTGAAATGTGTCTAAAATTAGAGTAAATAGGTTCAAACAGAGGACCTGAGGGGCTCTTCTGTACATAAACTGTTGTGAGCTTGTAGTCTCTCCCCTGAGTCTTCTATTATTGTGTCCTTTAACTTCCAGATTCTCAGCAGTGTTCCATATCAGACTCTTTATTCAAAAGCCTTCAAATACTTTTTGTATTTCTCATTTTATTACATAAAAATACAAGCAACTTGCTAATGGTTTTAGTCCACAGCTAACAATAAATTTTCATGTCAGAAATAATTTATTTGATCGAACACTTTTTTCTCTCAAGTTGGTTAGAATAGGGAACCAAGGGACATTTATGAAAACTGATTCAGCATTTTTGACTCATAAATGACCCTGGTCCCTGCTTCTCTAGTGTAACCTCTCCCTGACCCCGGGTTTTAGACATTTGGGGTGCGAACCAGCAAAAGCATTCTGGCAAACTGGCAGGATGGGTCCGTAGGCCTGGATGCTGCCTCTGTTTTAGATACACGTATTGCAGAGCCTCTGGGGAGAGGTTTCAGATTCATTGATTGTGGCACACTCCTCTTCTTTTGAGCCCATGGACTTAATAAATAGTGGGCATAGGGATTCAGATTTTTACCAGTGGGGATGTGCCAGAGATCCAACCCCTGGCCTACAGCATGCCAGGCATGCATTGTACACTGGCCTACACCTGTAGTTCCAAACATTTGTTTTGCTCTGATTGTATGTAAGGTACTACAGAATCAAAGATTAATCTCAAAATCTCAAACCATACTAAAATAAATTATATTACAACGTAGTGTTGGGAGAGGTGCACACAAAGGTTGGGTGGGAAGAGAGATTGTCAACTTCCTCCAGGTAGATCAGAGGTGGCCTGGAGAAGTAGCTAGGATTTAGAGAAGGAACAGATAATAAGTTCATGAAGTTATGTCCAAGAGGTAGCTCTGGCACAAACACATCTAGTGCTAAGCTATGATACTGGAACAATTTAGCATTGTATCTGCACTGAGGTCTGAGCAAAGATTTCCTAACGTTTTGGTCGCTTTAGAATTTGACTGCCCTCATGGCTCTCACCAGCATCTTCTTTTCCTGAGGATCTGAACCATGAACTGGGACTAGAGAGTCATGACGTTTCCTACTGTAATGGGAGATATGGTACCATCCATCACATAATGTCTTATGCAGAGAAAAAGACAACAGGTATCTCATGAGCAGCTCTGTCTCACCTCCTCCATGTATCTGTTCTACAAGAAAAGCTAATGGTTACTTCTTTCCCTTCACATAAGGGAGTGATGATCATGCTCTTCACTTAGTATCCAAAGGGGAAATGAGAAAGAGAGCAGCCCTGGAGGGATGTATAAGCATTCTAAGGCTTATTTTTCAAAAACCTCTGAGAGGAAGCTGAGACACGAAACTTACCCAAGGTCACAAAGTCCAGTAAGAGACAGAACCAAGGTTGGTGCTAGATTTGTTAGTTTGGAGCCTACTGTTTTTTTATACTATTACAAGAGCTTTAGTGGTGAAGAGAAAACAGGCTGAGGTTTTCTCTTGAAATGAGTTGAGCTAGTGTATGTGAGGTCCTAAGAGCCAAAAGAGAGTTACTGGTGGAGGCAGAAAAATTATCATGGCAATAGGGCAGTGATGCCTAAATTATGGCATAGGGCAATGCAATAATTACAGTAAAGATTAAATTCTGGGGAAATAATTTTCAGAGTCTTCTACAAACAACAATACTATACTGCTCACTTTGGAGGCCTCGTCCCACGTAATCTGGGGGACTTTCCGTCCCTGTTGCACCCTTCTGTAAATGTGTGGTCCTCCTTAAGCTCCAGTTGTGTTTCTCCATGAAAGGAGGAATCCTAGACCAAAATAACGTAGGAAGCTGGAAAGAGGAAACCTGTAGAAGTGAGCAAGTAGAAAAGACATGCCATGTGCTGCAGTTTTTATATAGGGTATTTTTAGGGCGTTGTGAACTTTAGCTAGGGTTTCAATTTGGGAACCTTTTCCATATGGGTGTGCACACAGAAAACGAAGTGCTGAACATTAGTACTGAGTATCCGCCAGACAGTTCTGTAATAAAATTTGCTTCCATATGCGGCTTTGCAGCTTCCTTACTGTGATTCGAAAATTGGCTTTCACAGGACTTAAGCCTAAATACAACTTGTGGAGACCTCAGTTACTTAGAGCAGCCAGAACACCCCCTTTAACAAGACATGATAAAGACACCGGATTCTTTTTCTGATACCTTAAGTAGGACTCAGTTTTCAAGCATATATCATCTTTAGCAAGGCTTATCTACCTAGCTATAACGTAGCTGTGTAATCTGTGTGTGACTGAATAGATAAGAGCTATACCCCTGTGGATGTCCGTCCACACCCCTAAAGGTCTCAGCGGACCTTCCCAAGTGGGTGTCACAATGCATCGCTGTGCTGAGCTCTGCGTTTGTAATGCACTCATTTCAAAACTGATAAACCAACCTCGCTCCTTAAACCGCCGTTTAAGCATTACGTGTGGGGAAGGGTGGGGGGCGGATAATGTCATCTGCCTTGAAAGCTGCATGGAGCTCTCGGATTGGAAAGAGAGAAGCATTCTTAGGTTGCCTAGCGATAAAGCCGCCGATGATATCATTCTCCCGGAGGTCGGCCTCCCGCTTCCCCGCGCTCCCCTCCCGGCTTTCCTGCCTCCCTCCCCTCTCCGTCTCCCACGCCTGGGTTCAAAGTACAGCCGCGCGGGGTGAGCAGGCGAGCTAGCCGAGCCGGACGCGGCGCCGTCACGTGCGCCCGCACATGTCAGGGCGCACGCTGAGCAGCACGTGAGAGGGGGCGAGGCGGGGGCGGGGAGGCGCTCGCTGGCGTCCCACTGCGTCTGCGCGCTGCAGTGCTGCGCCCTCCGCTCTCCAGACGCGGACTGGCGGTAGCGGGCAGGGAAGAGGTGCGGGAACGACGGGGGCAGGGCAGGACGCTGGAGGAGCTCTCCCGACAGCTGCGCCAGATCCTTGGCTAGTCGGCTTTGGGTAGTCACCTCTCCCGAATTAAAGCTGGCGCTTTCTCTTGGGACTCCTCGAACCATTCTGACGCAGCAGTTTCCGAGAGGCACTCCCGGGCGCGGGTTAGAGGAAGGTCGACCGCGGCCGCGGGGCCGGGCGGGACCTGGACGGGTCCTGACCCAGCGAAAGGACTCGGGGAAGCCCAGGGCGGCGGTGGTAGGGGTAGAGAGGAAGTGCTGGCGCTGGACTCTGGACAAAGGAAGTGTTACAGTACGGTCTGGCCTGGACAGTGCATCTTTTCCTTGGTCTCACGTGCAGTTTTGCAAATTGCAAAATTGAAATTCCTAGGCACCAGGGGATTTGTTTAATTGTGATAAAATATATTGAGACTTTCCGTTCAAGATAATAGAAATGATTTAATGACATCAGTGGATTTTGCATGGTATAGAATGAAGGAAAGTAATGTAGCCAGGGGCTGAAGGATGCATTCTTTTAGTTAATGTATTTTGAAAAATTGTTTACAAGCCCCTTAGGAAAAATGATCAAGTTTCAGACTTTCACTTTTTGAAGTGATCATGTTGTTTGATTTCATAACACTTCCCAAAACATAAACGGTCTAAATGAATATTTGAAGAAATTTGGGGTTCCTAGTGTCCAGTAGATAATTAAGAATTTCCAGGGGTGTTGAAGTCCCAGAAGTAGAGAAGCACCACATCCCCTGCAAATGTGGTTTTGATCATGTGATAGAAAGGGATCTCAGGCATTGCTAGCAATATTTGGAGAGGTCAGGTGCCGGTATTTGCTAAGACATCTGCAGTCTAAAGGGCGCTCTGAGTGGCACCCTGGAGACAGACTGTTATAAGCTAACAGACAGTAGCAAAACACAAGGCTTCAATTGTTTGTTGTTTGCCTTTTAATGATATGTATGCTTGCTGTCCTATAGGTTAAAGTTGGAATAACATTCCCTCCCCAAATAATCTGCATGAAAGAATTTATTTACAATATTCTGAAAACTGAAAAAGCAAAGGTAAACTTCAAACATTCACTCAACATATGTATATGCTGAGCTCCTACTACACCAGGTTAGGGGGATACAGTCCTGACCCTAGTCTAATTCCTCACCAATTGTGGTGCTCACAGCTTGTAAAAAATAGCCTCATAGGTTCCCTGGCCTTTGCCTACCTATATTGCTTATAGCAACAAGTGATCATGTCCCTTTGAGTGGGATTTTTTTCATTTGGCTCTTCTGAAGAAAGATTTGAAGCTCTAGTTCCATTAATTCTTTCCCTTCTCTCTCCCCCTTCTTTCCTTCCTTAACTTCTTTTAAGCCAACAGAGCAGGCGTGATTTCTTTCCCAGAATATTTTACTTGTTCATTTTTCTGCCCAAGATGTCTGGATAGCTAAACCCAACACTCCATATCCCCACCTCTTTTTCAGTCTCTACTTAAATGCTATTTCTTCAAGAGGAGCCCTCCCTAAGCAGCCCATAGGCAATGTATAAAATATCTCTCCATCATTTTTTATTTTACTGGTTTTTCTTTGTGGCAGGTATCACCCCTTACATAATGTATGTATACACACACATATAATTTATTGCTTGTCTCCCCCACTAGAATAATGACCAGGGGCTTTGTTTCCTTCATTGCTCTCTCTGTAATGCAAGAATGCTACCTAACGATCAATCAATAAATGCCTTATGGAAATAAATATATATTGATTCTTATTAATGTTTTGAAATGAATGAATAAACACCTCTGGCAACCACTTCAGCTTTATCATTTCCAAAGACAACAACACACAGCTTATCAAAGCTACACATTCCATGCTATGAATCCAGTTTCCTGACCCTTAGTGAGCTCTTGTTACATTCCAGGCACTGACTAAATCAAAGAATAAACACACAGAGAAGTCAACAGGGGTAAGGAGGCAAAAAGCAAGTTAACGTTCCATACCTGCAAATGGAAAAAAATCTGCTTGATTTAGAAGCTGATTGAACTATTTTTTTTTCATAAAGTTTTGGACATAATATTGAAGGACTAAGAAAGTTCCCTTAACAATTGAGTCAATACCAATCAGTCCAAATGATTGAACATATTGTTAAAAAATTGTTCATTGAACAAAATTCCTTCTGTGAAATCGAAAATTAAGATTCTGCTCATTTCTGTGTTCCCTTAGTCAATGAGGATAACTATAATAGCCCTGTACAGCAAGACTAAGTTTCAAAACAAGTTGTGTCTTCTTGTTCCTATGACCCCTGACCCTGTGCAGAACTGAGAAGGACCCTCTGAGTGGGACCCATGATGGAGTGTTCCACACATAACCAGGACTTGAGGATCCCAGCTTCAGCTCTTGGCTGGCCTTGCAAAGTGTGGTAACATTTGTCCCTTCTTCAATGGGCTTCTTCAAGACAAGAATTAGTACCAATTTAATTTCCTCAGCATCTGCCACAATGCCTGGTACATGTAAATCCTCAATAAATGTTGAAATCCAAATCTTCCTCTCCATTCCCAGTCATTGTCCCAGTTCAAACCTTGATCATGTCCTCACCTGGATTCCTGAAAGGATCTACTTAGTGGTCTTTGTCCAATTTTCCTTCCCTCAAGCATGGGCCGTACAGTCAGCACAATTAATTTCTAAACACAAAAACTATAATAAGTAATCAGGGACTTCCTATTATATGGAGATTGCATGAAGGCTACACCTTTCTTTCTGGTTCCCCATTCTTCTGTTTTCTCATCTTTCCTATTTCCTCCAACTGGAAGATGAGCATGCATCTCACTGGTCCACATTTGTACACTTTGCCCTCCCAAATGTTTCTTCAGTACAATAACATCCACTTGGAGGCTGCTTACTCATCCTTCAAAATTCAGCTCACATTGTACACCCTTAAAACTTAATCCATCCCACTCCTTTGTTCTTAGCCCTTTCTTTAAAATCTCTGTTCTGGTGATGAACATTCCACAGATGTGCCTGTGTAAGAAGTGAAGCATATTCTTATTTTGTCTCATTAAGTCTAACTTCAAGCCACCTCC
Source organism: Glaucomys volans (assembly GCA_020662805.1). Taxonomy (NCBI): domain Eukaryota; kingdom Metazoa; phylum Chordata; class Mammalia; order Rodentia; family Sciuridae; genus Glaucomys; species Glaucomys volans. The sequence goes on from JAJEJO010052710.1 coordinate 51,118, forward strand.
CAAGTGCGGGTAGAAAGTACTCTGTCATCACAGATTCATTGAAGTCTATCCTTTTCCCACCTCTTTAAGATTTTCATAAGGACCCGGGATTCCAAAATAACAGGGAAAGGACCCTTTCACTCTCAGACTGTCCTAAGTGCGTGCCCCTGTCATCTCTGCCATTTTCTGGGTGGGAGACTTTGGCAGTGCCGGAAGCTCCAGGCCTTAGAGGTATCAAGTCCCCATTCCCCTTCTCCTTCCCCCTAGCATAATTTCCAACATTAGAGAGGGCTATAGGGACCAGGCAGTTAACCTAAATGATAATGTTGGCATAAAGAATGGTAGGGACCAGCTGATTGTGGTGGGTTGCACATGTAGGCTCAGTATTGCAAGATCATCTGATTTTTCTAGGAGAAGCTGAAATCTAGATTTTATATGAAATCCACTTCAAATATGTTAGCAACTACATTTAATAACTTCTAAAAACTCTTCATTACAAAGGAAACACATCTGTAAAGTTATTATTCAGTCAGGAGAAGGCTGCTTTGAGATTAGCACCTTAATGGAGGGAAAAAGAGAGGCTTGGAGGTTTCCTTCAAGTGTTCAATCAAAATTCCCCTGATGCAAGTAGCCCTAAAGCCATTCTTGAAAATGGGTGGAGGGGGAAGAGCATCAGGAACAGACACAGATTAATGTTTCAATAAACTATCCTGTCAGGTTAGGATGATTCACGTTGTGTTGTCATTAATTGTGTATGTCTCCAGCATGCTGCTGTCACACAGATTGTCACCTCTTCCAGCCTCCATTTGGCCCTTGCTGCTGTCTGTCGGACTGTTTACTTGTTCTTACCTCTTGCTCAAGTTTCCTTTATGACCCTCCTGAACCTCTCTCTCACTTAACTCAAGACCTTGGTGCAGCTCCAGACTCCTCACCCTCAGAAAAACCCCCACTTCCTCCAGAGTGTTTGGCTATGAAGCAGTCTCCTTAACCCTCAACCTGTCCTTCCTATCTCCCCTCATATCCTCACCTCCCTTCCTACTCATGTGGAGGGAAAAGTGGCCCTCCTCTTGTTCAAAGCCAACCCTGTCATTTGTGCCATTATTATTTTAGGATTGTCTGATGAATTGTGCCTGCCACTTTCTGGGTGAGAGTCTTTGTCAATGCTCAGGGCTCCAGATGAGTCGGGTTTTGTTGAAAGAGCTGGATTGTTCATTTGTCATTGCATTTCTGGGGTCTAGTCTGCTGCTGGGGACAAGGAAGATGCCCCATACACATTTATTGAATAAACACCTTTTCAAAAAATCTGGAGACTCTAAACCTTTTCTAGAGCCCCAAGACAACTGTTGAAACCTGATGCTTCATAGGTGATTGATCTAGAGAAAGTAGTTTCCCCTGACTCTGAGTGTGGGCTAAATTTGGAGGAGCTAATCCAGGAGGGAATGACTCTGGCGGGCCAAGGAGTTTCTCCTGGGGCAGGCTGGTGCCATCCAGCTGTTTGCTGTATTAATACCTTCTCCCTGTGTTCTCTGATTACTGATGGCAAGGCTGGCCCTCAGGTACACGCTGAGGAGAGCAGGGGGACCCCTCCACTGCCAAGGCATCACATTGCTCTCTGCCCCTCTGGAGCCATAGGACACCACTATTCCCTTAGAAGATTGTCTTTGGGGGAAAGACAAATTAGCACCAAAACCTTTGACTCCTCCTGTGGCTCAAGATATTTTTTTCTTTTTTCCTCTTCTAAAAGTTTTAAAAAACATTTATTTAAATGGTATTTAAAAAATCCATATAACCATCATATTGTATTTATCTTTAATTCTCTCGTGATTTAAACAAGTATCTCATATCCCTATTTTATGTCTTGCTTTATTTCCCTGTTGGCTTTCAACCTTCACTTATTTGGAATTTCATCTGTTTTAAATTATAGCTGACTTTTAATGTTAATATTAATTACTCTAACCTTCCAGATTCCTTAAGATCTATCTTCTGGCATTAATCTTTATTTAGCTTATTTTATAGCCCATATTATACTTCTGTTTTATGAGCTTTTCCTTATTCTCCTGGTTTTAAACTTTACCTTACTATTTCTAAGGATATTCTTATTTCTTCATTTGCAGCTTTTGCTTGGTGTTAAGATGTCTATAACCTGGCACCACACGTTAATCTCTTGTTCTCTCTACCCTTCCTCTTCGGAACCATCACTTTTCTACACTTTCCCTTTTTTATTTACCTGCCAATTAGTCTAGTTCTGCTACTGACTTGTAAGAAGCACGTTGAAACTGGGAAGTCTTCTCTGCCCCTGCCCCACTTTCCACCAGCCACCACGGTAACTCCATCTTTTCTCATTAAGGTTGCTTTTTGATATAGCATTCTGTGAAATCTTTATTTTCATATTGTATGGTTGAAAATCTATAGATGCTAATTGTTTTAATTAACCTCTTTGATTGCAAGGAACATATTCATTCCAGTTACCTCAAGTGATGGCATTTTATTGCAATAAATGTACAAATAAGGAAATTAGAATTCCAGCTGCTATGTAAGTCAGGCATCCTCTGATTCTATGAGAAAATCTCCGACATACCTGGAACTCTAGTGGAGTTGGGACTCAAAGGCACTAGAACCAAAAAATTTAAGGTTCACAGACAAACACAGGTAAATGTATTATTAATGTGTGAATCTATTTTATACCTTGTTTGGTACCAGGGATTGAACCTAGGGGCACTTAACCACTGAGCCGCATCCCCAGCCCATTTTTTATTTTTCATTTTGAGACAAGTTCTTACTAAGCAGCTTAGAGCCTTGCTATGTTGCTGAGGCTGGCCTTAAACTGATTCTCCTGCCTCAGCCTCCTAAGTCACTGGGATTACAGGCATGTGCCACAGCTCTATAGCTTGTGAATAAAGTTAACTAAATCTACATTCCAAAGATAAGAGAATCTTATGAATGTCCAGGAATAATAAGCAAGCCATCCCAAAGGGAAGCAATGGTCATGTTCGGTAGCCCCACATTCCTTCATAGCCTTGTCTATTATAGAAGACAGAGAAGCAAGATTTAAACTCTTGGTACTCAAAAGTGTGGTGCATGGACCAACTGCACTAGCAGCACCTGGGAATAGAAATACAGAGTCTCAGTGGCTACTTCAGACTTAATGAATCAGATTCTGCATCTTTTCCAGGTGTATAGATGATTCTTCTGTGTATTGAAATTTAAACATCAGTCTACATAGTTCTGAAGAAAAGAAAAATGTGATGTAGTTTTAAAAAATTAACCAAGGAGGTAGTCTAGGATAAAACAACCAATTAGCATTCTCAGATTTGAAGGAACTAAAGCAGTGCTTCTCAACCCAGGCAGCTTTGAGCTTTGCTTGCAACTTAATTTTTAAATTTTTATTTATTTATTTTTGCCCCCTAAGAGAACCTGTTTGGGTAATATCTTTGAGTTTAGAGATATTTGTTTGCACTTTAGAATTACTTGAGGAAATTTTTCTTTAATACTATTGCATGGATTCCACCTTCAAAGAATCTGATTGAGTGGTCTGGAATGATGCCCAGAAGTCATTAAAGTCTGCAGCCAAGAGTGAGAATCACTGAGCCAAGGGAAACCACATCCATGAACACTTATTAAAAAATTACAAAAAAGACGAACACCAGATAATAAAAAAGTGAGTCAAAATTAAGAACTTAGGAATGAAAAAAACTGGTAAGATGAAATTATTGAAACCATTTAAAAATAAATTACAACTAAATAACTGGGAATTTAGGTTTTTAAATACAAGGATTGGGGCCTTAAAAAGCAAATATGCTTTTGTCTTCCCCTACATTTCTATTAATGGTTGATGCACTCTCTCACCACATCAGTCATTTTGGAGGTTTTTAAATCATGGGTTCTCCAGGTTTCAAAAACCTGATCTTGTTTCACGTCCCTTCTTTTTGCTCATCTCACTACTGGGAGGCTTTTCGTCAGACAGAAGACTTGACAATGGAAATGACCTTGCCAGTCTGCTCTCAAACTGGGTTTCTAAAAGGGAGTCAGAAATGTGGGTTAGGAGATGACCAGGGAAAGCTTTGTGCTATTGGATGGAACTCAAGAGATCAATGTGAACTCATCGTATTTATATATCTGCACATCTTCCATCTCCCTGGGGCCCTGCCTTGCAGATCATAGCACTTCAGCTGCCCCAACCTCTGATCTCTTCTTCTTCTACTCCAAAGCACCAACTGCCGTTTTCTACTTGGATTCTGGATTGCTACACTGCAGTCAGGAAAGTTCCCCAGGCAGAGAGCCAGGGTTGTCATGAGGCTTACCTCTTAGGTTTCCCCGCCTTCAGGGATAGATTTCAGTCTTGTGTTGCCTGCTCTGCCTTGTGTTGCTTATTCTCCAATGTCTGATGACACTTGCCTTAGATATTTTGCTCAGTTTTACGGTTAAGGCAAAAGGGTGCTAGTCTGTAAGAAGTTAGCTAGGCCTCAAGTTCCAGATACTCCATTATAGACAAAAGTGGAAGTGCTGGGCTACATATGATAACAGTATTATATTAATGTTAAATTTCCTGAACCTATTATTATACTATGGTTAGAAAAGAACTCTCTATGGAATATTTAGGATAAAGAGTTATGAGTGTACAACTCAGCCTTAAATGGTTCAGTCAAAATACTAGTACAAATACTAACAATATGTAAATGCATGTTTTTATGGGAACAAGAGATATTGGTAAAGCAAATATGGAAAATGTTATCAATGGTGAATCTAGATGAAATATGTATGGGTATACTTATGATCTATCATACTATTTTATGACTTTTCTGTAAGTTTGGAATTTTATCAAATAAAGAGAAAATAAAACATTCCCTTGAGCATAGACTAGACTTACTAATTAACTTTCAATTAGATTATAGAAAGAAAAAAAGTATCTTTACAGTGGAGAAACCTGGCAGGCACCCCCTTAACTGAGTGTTCAAGGCTGGCATCACCAGTGATGTGTCATGTGGGTATCGGGTACCCGAGGCGTTGTGCAATAAGGGTGCTTCACCTCTGCAGTTTTCTCATCCGAAATGTATAAACCAAATTAAGAACTAATGGGTGTCCTTAGTAAACCTTTCCTTAAATACCCTTCCAAATTGGGTATTAGCCACATTACTTTGTTTCTACCTAGGTAAGTGGCATCTGTGTCTTAGAAAAATGAGGATGACATGAGTTTATAGATTTACTTGAATTTTGTAGTCCAGAAAAATTGATGACATTTTTATAATATAGTGGTATTTATTTTTCTTTGTAGTCCTGTTCTAATATAAATGCCAAGGTTACTGAATGAATGCCATTCATAGCATTCAAATGACTTTTAGGGAATTTCTATTTAATATTTATTGCATTTATACACATTTTTATACATACATGTGTATACTTCTTGTCATTAAGAAAGGAAGTAAGAAGACATTTTTCATTAAAAAATACATCCAGCTCCTCCAGAATTGTTATATGCCATTGAGAAGGCAGTGGTAGGAGTGTGGGCCCTGGAGATTGATTGCCAGGTTCATCTGTTGGGTTCAGCAGGAGAACCTTCATCATAGGATACTGTGAGTATTGACACATAGGGAAGTATTTGCTTTGGAGAGAACTGCCCACAGAGTACAGGAAGGAGCTATCAAGGCCTGAACATGATAAGAAATTCTGAAAAATATTAGTTGCTATTCTATCATTGTCTGTCCATTACTTTCAAATCTTATTTGCTCAGATCAAAGAATTACTGAATTCATGGCCCTTGGATAGAGCACTTTTCCTCCTCCAATCAGCTGACCAAGAGAAAGGGTTGTAAGTGCACAGCTTGGATGCCCACTCTCCACTCATGGAGATCAGGGGAACTTTCATGAGGAGGTGCCTGGATACGGGACGGATCACCTGGCACATCTAATGCCTTGGGTACATACTGTGTTGCATTTGAGGCAGACATTGACCATTGGAGAGGTTGGGTAATTCTGAATTGGATTTTTTTTAAGTTGCTTGTTTTCTTCCTGGGTAACTAAATTCTCATTATTTTAAATATATTTTATACTCTTGCGCCACTAAAGATGTCCATGGGTCCTGGGAATACATTACTTTACATGGCAAAAGTACTGCAGATGTGAAATGGGAAGATTATCTTGGATATATAGGTATGCCCAATGTGATCACTTAAATCCTAAAAGTGGAGAATCTTCTCTGACTCAGGGAGAGGGGAGGAGAGCCTCCAAGTATGAATGGGAACTGACCTCTCATTGCTGGCTTTGAAGTTGGCAGAAGGGGGCCCATGATCAGAAAGACTGGAGTCCTCTGGAAGTTGGAACAGCCTTCAACTGACAGCAAAGAGATAGGATTTTACTCTTGCAACCAGAGGGCTTGTATCCTGCCAACTACAGGAATGAGTAGGAAGTGGATGGTCCTATAGAGCCTTGCAAAGGAACGCAGACTGCTGTTTACTGTGACCCACCCTGGTCTTCTGACCTACAGAATTATAAGATCATGAATTTGAGTTGTTTTATGCCACACGATGTGTATATGGGAGTTAATCCTACATATTCTAAGCCCTTAAATTTATGGTAATTTCTTATAACTGCCATAGAAAATTATTATAGTAGTCCCACTGAGAAGGTGAAATTTTAGCAAAGATTTGAAGGAGGTAAAAGGGAGCTATAGCAAGATCTGGGGGAAGAGTATTCCAGGACAGAGAACAGCATGTGCAAAGATCAGGAGGGAGGAGCATGTACAGCATCTCCAAAGTTCAAGGAGCAATCAGGTCAGTATACTTCACATAGAGTTCTCTAACTTCATGTTTTACATACATAATTATATATAACTGAAGAGATTCATAGGAGAGGAGGTCATAGAGGAGGGTTCACCTTCTCTATTTTGAAATGGGACTGACTGTACTTCCTACCCAAACTTGGAGGAAGAGAACCACCTTGACAGTTTTCTGATTGAGAAATAAGGTATTCATCCCACTGTTCCTTATCACCCATTCTGCCGCCCACAGGGGTAATTTTGGAGAATCCTCACTGGCTATTTCACCAGTAGGGCCCACTTTCATACCATACCGTTGGCCTGACTAGACATCCCCAGCCTGCCCAATTTCCAGGAAGTGGTTATCAGACCTGAAGGGTTGGCCTGCCATCACTGGCCACCTTGAAGGTTTGCATGGCTATGCTACTTCATGACTGGCAGTCTTTCTTGTGCCTGCCTTCTGAATTAGGATTCCTTTCCCAGAAAGTTAGTTGTGGCAAAAATCTTGATGAGCTGTTTTTCTTAGGATTTAGCATCATCCTGCAGAATATCTCAGCTCCCCATGTTGTTGGGTTTAAGTCATTTTATCTTTCCAATCGCCAGGAATATATATTTCAGCGCATGTGACTTGACTATCTTTTCATCTGTTAAGCTTCAAAGCACTGTCATCAAGCATTGAAGATCGCATTGTGCTATTTTTTTCCTTATAGTCTTTCAATCTGGATCTACCATAAACTTGCAATTCACTGAACATTGATAGTTTCTGCATGTGTTGTTGGTTTGGAGTGAATGATCCCTTCTTTCTTTTCATGGTAGGAGAATTTGATCTCTCCAGCTTGCCCAGAGAACAAAGTAATGGAACTGGACTAGAGCAAAAAGAATGTCTCCTTATTTCTACTTTTTGAATTGTCCCCCCAAATCTCCCCCTGAAATACTTCTGATGTACTCACATTTATTTTTCCTATTTGTGAAATTATACTGATGTCTAGGGTGGGTCCTGGTTAATTATTAATCCAAGTATCCCATGTACCTAGCATCATGCCTGGAATTCAGTAAATATTTTTAAAACTTCTTTCATTCATCCTTCCACTTCTAAAATTTTTTCTCCAGGATTAGAAACAGGTAAATTTTGGTAGTGTTGACCATTTATTATGTAGTTGAAAAAGTCTTAGATTACCTTTTATTTCATGGTTGAAAATACTTTTGAGGAAGTCGCATCTCAAGGGACCAATAGACTATATTTATTAAAAATTAATAATAAACCCACTAGTTAAAATTAAATTTAAAAAGTGAACTTAGAGGAATAAATTGGTGAAAAATTTTGTTATATTTTATGACTGGAAAAAAAAAGAAGTTTTTTGAGGGATACATTCAGTATCCTGTGAAAATGTGGTAAATGGGTACAAGTAACTGATCCCCAAACTCTTTTTCCTACAGTAACTGAGGCCTCTGGCTATGAACATCCCCTGAGTTCTGCAAGTTTCTTTGGAATGCCTGCCAGACTAGTGAGGCCAGACAGTACATGTCTCAAGACCAAAGGTGAACTTTGGCAGAGATCTATAGAGGTCATTTCCTTTCTTACACTGAACAGTCCCTTAAAGATTCAGCTCCCCTGCCATTCCAGACTTCTAAAGTGCACAATAAGCAACAGGTTACTAGATAAAAGTCATGCGGTATGTCTGCAATGACATTTTTCCTAAAATGCACACTTGTCTTCCAGGAGTGTCTTAGCGTGGGCTGCTCTAACAAAATACCATAGATTTAAGTGTCTGTGGATTAAGCATACAGATGTTGATTTGTCACGGTTCTGGAGGTTGAAAATCCGAGATCAGGGTGTCAGCAGGGCTGGGTTCTTGGCAAGGGACCTTTTTGGAGTTGCAGACTCTTAACTTTTCATTGTGTTCTCACTTGTTGAAAAAGGGTGAATGGTGAGCTTGGTGGGTTTTTTGTTTTGTTTTGTTTCTTGGTGGGGGGGGTACTTGGGATTGAACCAAAGGGTGCTCTACCACTGACCTACAACTGAGCCCTTTTATTTGTTATTTTGAGATAGGGATAGGGTCTCTCTAAGTTGCCCAGGCTGGTCTTGAACTTGCCTTTGGGACCTTCTTGTCTCAGCCTCTTGAGTTGATGGGATTACCAGGTGTGTGCACCACCCCCAGCTTCTTTGGCCTCTTAGAAACACATTAATCCCCTTCTTCAGGGCTCCACTCTTAGGGTCTAATTATCTCCCAAAGGCTTCATTTCAAAATACCATCACACTGGGTGTTAGATTTCAGCATATGAATTTGTGAGGGGCACAAACATTCTGCTGACAAAGGGAGATGGAAAGTTTTCACCTTTTGATCTCTTCTGGGCCTTGGCATCTTAGATGGCATTTGCTTATCAAACCTGGGGAGATTTCCATGTAGCACTGACATGTTGCTTTAAAGACATTGCTTAGACTCAAATGTGCTATCTCCAATATTTAATTTCAACAGAGAAGACAAATCCAGATCATACAAGCCCTTCATGTCATGTAGAATGCACAAACCAGGAAGCAAGTTATCATCAGATAATTCTATCATGTAAAAGCATGAATAAAAGCATGATTTTTGTATGCTGTTTGGACAGAGAAAGCAAAGGGAAAAGTAGGCTGAGTTCTGATCATAGAACTCTACCACTTAAGCTCTGAGTCTAGTAGAGCTCATCCCATGCTATTTGAATATTCCTGCTATAAATTCTACTTAGATTCAGAAGACCTGAAGTTCAAATCCTGGCTCCACTAGCTAGTTTTGTAATCTTGGAGAAATCACTTGCAGATGTTTTGATCAGTTTCCTTCTCTACGTAGTGGGGATGGTGATGAAATAAGGTGTGTCCTAGCTGCTGTGGGGTTCGGAGCTTTGTGAATGCTAAAGCCCTAAGCAAACATTTGTTGTAATTGGTTCCTAGGAAATAGAATAACACAGAGGCCCAGAGCAAGGAATCTGAAACAAGACAGCCACAAGCAAGTTATTTCTCCAGATTTATGTTTGTCTATAAAGATGGTGATTTTAATGAGAATAGCATCCTTGTTGGATAGTTGCAGGGATTAAATGATGTAATGTAAAACCTCCTTGTATTTCCATGTCTTTCTGGGTGAGTTCAGGGATCATGCATACTGTGGAAAGCCTAAAGGGAAGGAAGACAAACGTAGCTTCCATTCTGCATAATGGGCCAGCATGCCCTGCAAGTCAATCTGGACTGGCATTCTCTGCAAGTCAATCTGGACTGGCGTTCCCTTTCTATGACAGTGGTCCCCTATGAAATATGGTGGCCCTGATTTTCCTGGTCTCCCCAGACAATGGGATCAACTTTTATCCACCACTCATTCACTTCACTGGTAGGTTGCAAAACTAGTTTTCTTGGTATCTTGCCATCTAATCAGTTCCCACCTGCATTTTTTTCTGGGTCAGAGGATCATGAGTTCTTGGGTCAATAGCTGTCTATCAGGAAGTTGCTTGCTAATGAGATCATTCAAAATTTCTTCAGGAACTTCAATATGTTTGTTGCTGGGTAGCAAACTCTGATAGCTAATGTCTGTACAGATCTTCAATTTTTCTAACTAGAGCAACAAAATTATAGGAGGAACATCCCAAGAATGCCAGGCTGTCAAACACTCTTAATGGTGCTAGGACTGGTCGCTGTCTCTTATACCCTTAGAGCATGGAAGCACTAAGCAAGTAATTTGTTGTGCAGTCAGGTCAAGGCAATCCTTCTAGCATTAGGCAACTGCTCCCATGAATAAGTTCCATGTTTCTGGTATGGAAAGGAGACATGATAACAACTATTATTTGCCTTGTGTCTCTTCCTATGTATGCTGGGCACTTTTTCTAAGTACATAACATGTACTACTTCATTTAATTTGAAGTAAATTGGATTACTTCAATTTGAAGTAAAATGGATTTCCTACCATACAAGGAAATCCAGGAGCTGGGTGATGTTAGGCAACTAGCCCTCCTAAGCAATTTTGCCTTTTGCTATTTTAAAGGGGGCAGGTGGTGGGGCATCTCTATAGAAACATTTAATGTTTCCAACAACTGCAGAGGACCATTTTTTTCTTTTATTACATTTACTATGAAAAATTTGATTGCAGGTAGTTATGGAAAAGGCCTTCTAAGTCTGCATTTATTTAACGGTTATGTAATTCTGATTCTTAAAATGTATATTTGGGTCAGAAATTATGAGAATCTCAGTATGTCTAATGTGAACTTTTAAAAAAAGTTTTAGTGTTTTTTTTTCCTTGCATATCTATCTAATTTGGCTTATTGGAAACTAACCTGCTTAGTTAGAAAACAAATTAAATGCTTTCAAAATATCCAGTTGACAGTTTCATTCAGCCAATTGTGTTGTCACTATTAAACATCCATTGTCCCCCTGCCTCACAAAGAGATTTTCTTTAGTGTACAATTATTTGGGTGTTTTTTAGACTTTATCTATTTGACAGCAAAATGCCTAAACTTTAGTACTTAATAATACTTAGTGCTACTTAGGTTACTGAAGTACTTAGTACTATGTACTTAGGTACTTAGTAATACTTCATGAATTAAATAACTAATTAGTATATACATTTAATATTACTAATAGCCACATCACATGAGAGTTCTCAGCTTACAACTATCTTTAAAAATTATTAATCAGAATAAAATTAATTTCATGGGCCTAGCTACTGATATTTCTTGTTCCTGGTCATTTCCTCCTGTTTAAGTGGAGGGGTGGGTGGGGAGGGAGAGAGGAGCGGTGAGGAGTCCACATGTGGAAGGGAACCCCTGGAATGTCACCTCTCAAACCTATAAGATCTAAAACCCTCTTTTTATAACAAACATTTCACTAGCCTGAAACAAAATTTGTAGAAAATACATTCTGTAATACACACGATTATAAAAACAATGTAATGCCTTAATTTTAATACAAAGAAGAAGGGCTTGGGGTGTAGCTCAGTGGTAGAGAGCTTTTTCTTTTTTTTAACATGTTGCACGGCCCTGGGTTTGACTCCCAACATCATCAAAACAAATAAACAAATCCAAAAAACCCAATATAGAGGAGAAATTAAAGGAAAGAAATGTATGTATTTAAGCATGGACACACACAGATATAGCTATACCATAAAACATAGTAAAGCAGACCAATGCATAGAGACTGAAATTTAAGAGATAAAGAAATCTTCAGGTTGATTCCTCTTTATGTATTTGAATTCCGAATAAAGACTAAAAGGGATATTGGGATATTAAAATGTATTCTTAAAACCACCATGAATCAAGAGCTATAGATGTGAGTGCCTGTGTGTCTACCAGTGGCTCAGTTCTACAAGCTGAATGGTTGCTGGTGACAAAGATGGCTAACAATTTTTACTGAAGTCCTGGACGAGATAAAGCAGGAACTTTCCTCACTTCACCTGGAGGTTGTACTCCTGGAATACTCCATTTTATTAAAAACATGCTAGAAATAATTTGTGCTTATATGTAAATGGATGCGGCATTAAAAGTTGTAAGAGACATAGGACAATCATTTTCCATTGTTTGGGACTCATCTATGTAACATCTCTGCCTCCCACTGTAGTTTACATTTTATATTATTTTTGATTGACAAATCACGATTGTATATATTTATGGGGTACAATGTGATTATTTTCATTTATGAATACAATATGGAATGTTTAAATCAAGCAGATTAATTATCTATCACCTCACTCATCAATCATTGTGGTGAGAACTTTGAGATTTACTCTTCTCTATTTTGAAATTTACGATAATGCAATAGATTATTATTAACTAAGGTCATCCCGATGTGCAACAGATCTCAAAACTATTCCTTCTGTTTAGCTGAAGCTTTGTGCTCTTTGACCAACATCTCCTCAACCCCTCTACTTATTCCACCTCCAGCCTGTCAATGGTAGCCATCATTCCTAGTCTCTACTTCTATGAGTTCCATTTCTCTTAAATTCTACACATAAATGAGATCACTGGGTATTTGTTTTCCTGTGTCTGGATTATTTCACTTAGTATAATGTCCTCCAAGTTCATTCATGTTGTTGCAAATGACAAAAATAGTATTCCATTGTGTGTGTATATATCACATTTTCTTTATCCAGTCATCTGCTGATAACACTTGGGTTGATTCCAAGTCTTGGCTCTAGTGAACACTGTGAGAGTGAGTGTGAGAGTGCAGATAGTTCTCTAACATACTGATTTTGATTTCTTTGGATATACATCCAGAAGTAGCATTGCTATTCATACAGTGGTTCTATATTTAGTTTTTTGAGGAAACTCCACACCGTTTTCCATAATGGCTGAACCAGTTTAAATTCTTATCAACAATGTACCAGAATTCTCTTTTCTTTACATCTTTGCCAAGATTTATCTTTTATCTCTTTCATAGCAGTCATTCTACAAGTTTGAGGTGATATCTTACTGTGGTTTTAATGTGCATTTTCCTGATGATTAGTGATGTTGAGTTGTTTTTTATTGAGGGGGCTATTGAGTCCAGGGACACATTAGAGCCCCAGTCCCTTCTTTTCCCACATTTTAAATTGGTGCATTATAGTTGTATTTTATGGTTGGAGTTATTATTACACATTTGTGCATGAGCACAATATGACAATATAATTTGACTAATATCACTCCCCAGCACTTCCCCCCTGGACCTTTTTAATTTTTTTTTTTTTTTTTTTGAGACAGAGTCTTGCTGCTGCTGTGGCTGGCCTGCAACTCCAGCTCTTCTTAGCTCAGCCTCCTGAGTCTCAGAGCCTACAGGGATTTGCCACTGCACAGGCAAAAGGAGCTTTTAAAATTAAGTCTTGTCAGAGAGTCTGGAATTCACAGTGGCAGTTTCTTAGCATATTGTTTCATGGAGCAGTCAGTCTCCTTTTTATAAAAAATTTTTTATTTGGAAAATCTTGGTGGAACAAATAAGTATAACTTGTCTGTAGGGTGATGCTCTTCTTCCCTTTGTACTGAGTGACTTTCCATATCTTTGCAAACATACCCATCTTTTTTTTTTTTCTTTTTCAGTGCTGGGGATTGAACCAAGGGCCTTGTGCTTGTGAGGCAGGCACTCTACCAACTGAGCTATATCCCCAGCCCAACATACCCATCTTTGCCAGTTATCTCTTAAGGAGTCTAGACCTCTAGATTCATGTTTATACTTAAGACATTCTAGTTCTTCAATAATTCAGTCCAAGTTTAGTGAGTGGGTGTGTATTTTGTAGTGGTTTGTTAATTTCTTGCCTTGGTAGTTTCCCTCTGAAATCATCACTCTATAAATTACAAAATAGATGCTTAGTGGTCTCAGTGAAATGAGTTGTTCCTTTTGATCAAATCCATAATAAATAAAAAATGACCAGTCACTACTACGCTATACAGAAAACTAAGTTTAAAAAGATCTTTCAGGGCTGGGGATATGATATAGCTCAGTTGGTAGAGTGCTTGCCTTGCAAGCACAAGGCCCTGGGTTTAATCCCCAGCACCACAAACAAAACAAAACAAACAAACAAACTTTCAAACTAGGTGAATTGTCACTCCAGAAATGAGAATGAGGCAAGAATTGGTAAAATGTTTGCTGCGATTTCTTTTTTTGACAAAGAAGCACCTTAAGTCCTTGGAGTAACCCATCCTCGTTCACAAACACTGCAGCAAAGTAAATTAATATAAAGATTAAAAGCAATCTTCTTAGGTAATGAACATGTCTTCATTTTCTCAGGGTGTATTCAAGTAGGGGTTCACGCTAATGCTGCACAGCTTTGGAGCCTTGGAGGGTTGACAGACGGTAGCTGCTGCCCCCTAGTGTAAGATTCATTGTTACTGCAGACATTGGGTTTGAAATAGCCAGGTAACCCCACCACCAAGAGTGGGAAATAACAGGGTGTTTTTTTGTTTTAATGATACAGGTAATTGAGAAAAGTTATATTATTCCTTCAGAATAAATCCCTTAGAACATGGTCCTTTTTGCAGAATAGTAGTTTGATGTTTTTCTAATATTGCTTGAAGTTTGACTTTCTCATTTTTTTCTGCTTTTTCCACTTCTGGGCTGGTCACATAATTTGCAGGACCCAGTGTTCAATGAAAATGTGGTATTCCTGTTCAACAAACAAAAAGAAGTTTCCACTAAAGGTAAAAAAAACAATAGCTTTTCCTTTCCTCTGCAGACTCTCCTGATTTGTCATGGTGTTTTAAAATTTGCAATTTGGTGTCATTTCAAAGAAGAATTAAAAATTTTAATTGTTAGCATGAGTTTTTGCGATTTATCTTTATGTTCTATAATGCCAGTTAGGGCAAATGTAAGGGCAAATGTAAATTGTATTAAATACAAATATAATGTGGAATTACCATAATCACACGATTTGTGTTTTGTGGCTCTCATTCTGCATATGTATTTCATTCTTATCAGAACAGTGAAAATCCTTTACAAAACCACCTCAGCTGTTATTAGCCCACTTCTTGATTCGTGCTCATTTGGTCAATGCTCTTTACCTCTGGCTTACTGATGAGTAAAGAAGGACTGAAAGGAAAATGGCCAGGGTTGCCCCATCCATTCCCCCCTTTGCTTTTACGTTAAAATTTTCAGCACAAGTGGTTGGCTATATAACAGGAATAGGAAAGGATATGTAGGATTTTTTGGTCCTTTCTGTTTCTTAGAACACCATTTTCTTCTATGTGTGTTAGAACTCAATTGTGGCTTGAAAGGTTTCAATGGCCTCTCCAGGCTCTCAGCTCCAGCTTTTTCAGCTGGAGGTGCAACACACTAACTAGTTGATTTGAGCCTTACTGAATTCCTTCACACTGTGGGCCCACCGGGTCTCTGTGTTCTCAGGTCCTTTTGAATGCTATGCAGCTGGGGAGGTAAGGAATAGTGGATATGCAGATTGCCTGGGGCTCTTCTGCTCACGTGCCTTTTCCATTGTCCCATCTAACTTCACTTAAAAGCCCAGATTCAAAAATAAAATGGTTCAGAATTTCATGGCAGTGGCCACAGAGTATTAAGCCAACCACAGGACCCTTTTGAGTTTAGGGCCTGGACAACAGCACAGGTTGCTTGCTCATGAAGTTGGCCCTGTGCAACTTGAGTCAATTCCACAAAAGTACAACCAAAATCTATTTTTGCTTGTTTGGACTTCTGTTAGTTTCAAATAAGAATAATTCAGACTTGTTGGAAGACCATAGAGGGGGTTTCCGTAGAGTATAGCCACTGGTCAATAGTCAGGCAGTAGATGAGGGATTCTATTGCTGGCACCACATGATGGTGTCCTGGCCTCCATGGCACCTTGACTTGCACTCTGGTTTGAGTTCAGAGTCATCGTTTTGAGGAGGGGTAAATATCATTAATGTAGGAATCATGCAAAAGTGTTTACTACATCTAGTGTGCTATGTTTCAATGGACTAGAAAACTGAAGGGTGTTTGCTATAAAGAAACCAGAAACAGGTTTTTGATTCCTCAGTATGAATGTGTGGCAAGAGGCAACATTAAGTTCATTCTGAAAACTTGGTGTAGTTAAGAATAGACAAGTTCTAGGCTTCCTTCAGCTTAACTTCTTTGCAAAGGATGACAGAATATGCCTTCTAGGAAAACTGGTTTTTCGTTAAAATTTATAGATTAATTTTATCAACAATTCAATCACAATGCACATGTTCAGTGAGTGGCAACCTTGGAGGATGTGCTGTTGAACACTAGCAGCAGGAAGTCTAAAGGGAGAAGGTAAAGCTCCTGTCTTCTAGATACTACTGGTTCAGAAGATCTGAACAATATCCATTCAATAATCAGAAAAACAGTATTAGATACATTTTAAAACTTGCATTAGTCTAGTAATAAAATTCTATTCACTTGATTTAGATAAAAATGTCTTAAACACCTCTCTCAGTTCCCTGTGCCATCTGGTAGTATCCTGAACCTAATTTGATCTTTTCTGGATGACTAGCACTAATTGACATTAGTTTATTTTGATTTTAAATGATTTCCTCTCTCTTCCCTTCTTTTTCCTTCTCTGGGAGGATTAATTCTATGTAAGCTTGCTTGGCTCACAGGTGCCCAGATATTACACTAAATAGTGTTTCTGGATAGGTCTTTGAGGGTGTTCCTGGATGGAATTAGCATTTGAATTGGTGGACTGAGTAAAGAGGATTGCCATCCCCAAGGTGGGTGGGCATGATGCAATCCTTTGAGGGTCTGAGTAGACTACAAGGCTAGAGAAGGGGAGAATTCCAACTCTCTGCCCTCCTGCTTGACTTCAGCTCTGTCCTTCTCCTGTCCTCAGACTGGAACTTTAACCGTTACCACTCCTCTGACTTTCAGACTTAGATTGGACTATGTGCCAACAGCTTTTCTCTCTCAAGATTGCTTATGGCAGATTGTGAGACTTCCTAGCATCCATGATCACATGAACCAGTTCCTTGTTATAGATTTTTTTATAGAGATGTAGATACAGATATATCCATCTTCAATCATACTAATGTTCTTTTTATCCATCATACTATCAATTTGCATGCTATTTAGCGTTCTTTTTATCTATCTACATACCTACCTACCTACCTACCTACCTACCTACCTATCTACCTACCTATTCATCCACCTTTCCTTTTACCCTATTGGCTCTGTTTCTCTGGAGAACTTTCACTAATACGTCCTCCAGCATATTTCCTGTTCTCTTCCCTGAGTGTGAGGTTGTCAGCTTGTTCCTTCTCTGAATGATCAGTATATCCATTTCTACCAGATCTACTCTCCATTTCTTCCTTTGTTGTCTCTGATCTGTTAATGAAATCTGTAGAAGTCATTTGTGTTTGGGTAGTTACTATTTCTGGAGCTCTTTTTTCCTTTGTGTAGGTCCCTGTTTCCAAGTGGTATCATTTTCTTTCTGTCTGAAGAATTTCCATTAGCATTCCTTGTAGTATATGTCTCTGGTGATGAATTCTTTCAAATTTATTTCACTATGGTTTTCAAAAGACAACAATGATCTTCAAGATCATCCAGATGTGAGATTCATTTTTTAAGGTATATGCCTTGTTTTAATGAAGTGAATTTGTATTTTCATCTAGTGTCCTTGACCAATCTACTACCATAGAACCAAAGCAGCCATAGCTGAACACGTGTTTGAAGTCCTGTAGTGGATTTTGCTTCATTTCCCCTGCTGTTAATGAAGATATACAGTCCTTCCTATTTAACAAATATTGAAAGCATTATAAAATAAAACTATATGTCCAAACCATGGATCTGTAACCTATAAGAGTTAGAAAGAACCCTAGAATTGTGTTGTCCTATCCCTACTATGTCTCCATGTATGCAACTTTCTTATTTCACAGATGAGGAAGCAGAGGCAACTGTGAAGTATTAAGTCCGTTTGCCAGATGTACCTAACAGAAGCCATATCTTATGTTTAAAAATCATGTTCCTTTGCATTAGGTTATTTGTCTATACCAGGGAGTATACATTAGTAAATTTTGGCATACATTAGGAATGAAGAGGAATAATGCAGGAAGGGGATAGAGAAGGAAAGCTATTTTTTAAATTTAAAAATATGAGCACTGTTATGGTGTAGATGTGAGGTGTCCTACAAAAGTTCATATGTAAGACTGTGCAAACAAATTTATAGGTGAAATGATAGGGTTACGAGAGCCTTAACCCAATCAGTGAATTAGTCCTCTGATAGTGACGAGCTGGGTAGTGACTACAGGCAGGTAGAGTGTGGCTGGAAGAGGTGGGTCCCTGGGGATGTGTCTCTGGGGTATTTATTTTGTCCCTGGAGAGTGATACTCTCTGCTTCCTGGTGCCATGTTCCCAACTGGTTTCCTCTGCCACACCTCTCCATCATGATGTCCTACATCACCTCAAGCCCTGAGGAATGGAGTTGGCCATCTAAGAACTGAGACCTCTGAGTCCCAAAATAAACTTTTCCTTCCCTAAATTGTTCTTACCAGGTCTTTTGGTCACAGTGATGAAAAAGCTGACAAAAACAAGCACAATGACTATGTCATTGTCCTTCATGGAAGATCTGTATGTGATCACTGATCTCTGTTTAAGAGAATGTGACAAGACTGCAAAGCCACAAGCATGACCATTGGAAGGCACAGAACACAAGGTAGGAAGTAAAACAAATGCGTAGCACTTTTAAAAAAGAGCAATATATATTAACAGGGAAGGGTGACCTAGGAGTTAGAGAAAGGTGACGAATTTTCAGAGCTGGAAGAAATTTTAGTTATCATCATGGCCAGTCCCCTATTTATAGTAGATTATACTAAAGCTCAGAGGAGGCAAATGGCTTCTTGAAGCCACACAGAAACAGCAGAAGGTTGCACCTAGAACCCGGTTAATTTTTCACTACAGCTCTTTCTACTCTTTAACCTGGAGTGTTCCAAATGTTTGATTCTCTTTGACATGGGGGAACAAATGAGAATATAGACTTGGGGTAATGATCCAGAATTTAGGAAAACATGAAGGTAATTAGATATATATGCCAAAGTTATTTTTTTGATAAATTAAAATCAATGCATGAGTATCCATATCAGTCCTCCCTCCCTGCCAGTCTGAAAGTCTTTCACGCACCCGAGTTTCTCAGTGTAAATAAAAGTTTTCTTAGTGAAATTTAGTAGCATGAATATAAATCCTGAACAGGCAGGATTCCTGCCTTCAATTCCTTAAACAGGCAGGAATTTGTGGGCTAATTATGGGTAATATGTAGTATCACGAGATCAAGGGCTGATTCTGCACAGATGGAAAGAGCCTAACTTCTGGGAGCTGTGGATGCAAGAGCCAAAATAGAGTTCTCCTGCAGAGGGCATAGGATGACCAGGCAGTGACAGTGCTGCTGCGGAGCAGTGGGAGATCCAGGGTGGAGCCCCTTTCCATCCCTCTCTGTGGGAGAAAAGCAGAATGCCAGTGGCATCTGGAGAAGGAAGACAGGGTGTCAGGCTTTAATTGTGTCCTCTGGGCAGGCAAAGCTCCCAGCCCTTTCTGCACACATTGTGCCGCAGCCTATTTGGAGAATACTAGGCTTTTTCTAAATCAAACAAATGGTCGACAGAAGTTGAGGAAAGCCTGTTGGGAATTTGTTTTCTCTGAGTTGTGATACATAGAACCAAGAAGTAATAGAATTATTAAAAATGACTTTGAGCCATTCAATTTGAGAATTTACTTTGATGACATTTTGAGGTGAAGAAAGGTAGCTAACCTAATTTCCATATGGGTAAGAATATGTTCTTTCTATTTATCTTAAATTAGAGATGTTAAGCCTAATGGACTTTTGAAGGAAGAAATAAGAGGCAGCTATGGGCATGGAAGAGGGAGGGAGGCAAGCAGATTTAGCAGATGGGGTGAACATGTAGAGAAGTGCAGATCCAGGCCAGAGAAGGAAAGTTGAAGCCAAGGACTCCTGGACTTTGGAAATGGACCTAGAGCTTGGAATGGATGGCTCGAGGGCTGACTTCAGATTTTATCACCCAGGTATGTGGGCAAGAGATGAGATTGCTGCATTAGGAATGGGAGGTGATCCTGAATTGGGCCATTGAGAAATACAAATATCATACATTTCCAACTTGAGTGTTCATGTGCTAGAGTCCATGATATACATGAGGGTGGAGGAGAGGAGAAGCAGTCACACCTTAGCACACAGCAGCACCCTATTCTCCCTCTGGTGGTAAGGCCATGGGCCAGATGTTAAGACCTTACACATTCTAACTCAGGAAGTGGGGCCTGGGTAAGGAGGTGCTGAGTGCATATTCACAAAGTCTATACCAAGCATTGGCAAACAACAGCAGAAGGGTAAGGTGGAAGGGACCATGTCATGGCAATGTGTCCTTGTCTTTTGCCTGTCTCCTCTATTACCAGTGCTATTGCCAGGGGACTGAAGCCTAGGAGAGAGAATAGAAAGTCACCAGGAGTGGAGGATGGGCAGGCTGTGGAGCCAGAGAAAGCAGGCTGTTATCTCAGCTGTTAGTGATTTGACTTGGGCAAGGAGTCTTTGTCTTCTCCTAAGCCAGATGGGATTCATTCACTCATCTTTTTATTCAATTCATATTTATTGAAGGAATGTTATATACCAGGGCCTGAAATGATACAGGATGAACAGAACAGACAAAAATCCTTGTTCCGTGGCAATAACAGAGTAGTGAAGCTGGATAGTAAATGACCAGATAAATCACTGTACAATTATGATAGCCGTGTCACAGAAAACAATGGATGCTATTGCCATGTAACAGGTGAACCTAATCTGGGAATGGGAGGAAGGAAGGGAGACTGTTAAGTAAAGATTTTGTTAGCTAAAGCCAGTAGGGATTGAGAATTGGAGGCATAGAGGCCTCTTGTTGCCAGATCAATCTTTGAAAGCCACTGGCAGACACTTGGACCAGGGCACCCTGCCGTGCAGTGTCAGAGCCCTGAGCCAGAGGAGGCTCTGTGTAGTCACACTGAGTGGATCCTCCTGTTAGATGAAGAAAGGTGACCGACCTTTCTTCAGTCATATTCTCTCTTAGTTCTCTGTTTCCCTTGCTGCCATATTGTAGACAATGTTCAGAGAAAAACTTTGAAGAGACTGAATTGACTGACAAATTTCAGTGCTGCCACATTTGTGATTTCTGTTCTTCATCTTCATGATCTTTGAAACTCTACACTTATTGTCTTTGTTACACAGAGTCATGGGGTGCTGGAGCTGGAAAGACTTAGAAATTGGTTCACCTGAGCTCTTCATGGGACAGTGGAAACTGAGGCCCAGAGAGAATCAGTAACGTGTCCAGTATTACATGGCTCCTATGAAATACTGAAAACTTGGGTGTCCACACTCCTTTGTACTTTTTACTCACCATTTTGTTTCCCTTAAAAGTATCAGACAGTTAGGAAATGGGGAATTTAAACAAACATAGAGTTAGCCTATTAGAAACCACAATGATCCATCAGAACTGGCTTATATCAGGTTAAGTTTATGACAACAAAATCAAATAGGCATAAATTCTCCACAGCACTCAGAGTTGAAGCAATATCACATTTGTTCTCTTTCTTAATTGAACACATTATCAGTTAATTTGGGGCACTTTCCCTTCCCTCCCCATCTCCCCATCTTTGGATAACACAAGAATCCTTGGATCATAGTGATTCAGGGCCCTTATTCTCAGCCTCTGTTGTGGGAGACGAATTCAGAGGCAGCAGATTGAGCCAGCAGCTCTGCTCCCTCCTCCCATGCATTCATGTGCACACATGCCCCCACACCCCAGGCCCACACATCCCCTATGCACTCCAGGTAAGAAGGTGTCCCCAGGCCACCTCAATGCTTCAGAAGCACTGGGCACAATGTTCTGCAGCCCATACCTTCATCCCTCTGTGCCTTGGGCAATACCATCCCCAGGTGTGTATGACATCCCTCTTCAACCTTCACTCCCCAGATCCAATCTAGCTCATTCATTGTGTTGACTTATTATCTTTAAAGCAAAATATCACCTGCAGGACAGTCTACCCCTTTCTCAAAATTCCCTTTGTGTGCCCTAAATTTCTGAAAGGCAGCAAGAGCTCAGGTGTTTGATTCCATCATGATCTCTGTTTTCTGGGAATGGGGGCTGGAGAGCAAAGACAGGTCATGTGAACAAGATTCTCTAAAAAAATCTAGAGTTGCTAAAAACAAAATAAATTTTTTTAAAAAAGATGTTGGTTAAATTTGTGTTCATGTCATCATATTCCCTAAGTACAATATTGTCTTATCTACATGTTGTTAGACAGTGACTGCTACGATTAGTGTCTCTGCAAGATTCACATGTCAAAATCTTAACCCCAAGGAGATACTAGTCTGAAGTGGGTCCTTGAGAAGTGATTAGTTCATGGGGAAGGTCCCCCATGAATGGAATTAGTGCCTTCTTAAGGAGGCCTAGGGAGCTTGTTTGCTGTTCCACCATGTGAGGACATGGCAAGAAGGCAACATTGTGAGCAATGGGCCCAGACATCAAATCTGCTGACACCATCTTGGGCTCCTCAGCCTCCAGAATTGTGAGAAATAACTATTTGTTGTTTATGGTGTTTTGTTATCACAGCTTTAACGGACTATGATATAAACCTTTCTCTCAATGCTTTTAGCGTCTTTTTCTTCATGGTCTCCCTCTCTAGTCTTGTCTGTGGGCCTTATCATGGTAGATGTTCCCCCAGCTCCTAACCTTGGCCTTCTTTGGTCTATACCAGCTAACTTGAATGTGCCTATGATTAGCATGAGGAGGTACTCACTAGATGTGTGGTTTGCAAATATTCACTCCTAATTTGCAGCCTGCCTTTTCATTCTGATGATGTTCCTTTGCTGGTAGCTTTCCCTACTTGTTTATTGTTCCTTCTGCTACCTGATCTTTTGGAGTGATAGCCAATCATCTTCCTGTTCCTGTTTCTGAGATTGCCTGATGATCTCTAGATAACACAGGAGGCTATGACAACCAAGAGCTAAGAACTTTACCTCAATTTTATCTGGTTCAGATCTCTGTCCTTTTGGGTTGGAATTTTTTTTTTCCCCTTTCCTGAGGGCCTCCTGTAAATATTCATTTAATTTCACAAAAGACTACCTGACAGTGGCTTGCTTGTTTTTGTTTATAATCTTGAATTAATAAGTACATATTTGCAGGTTATAAAGCCATTAATTTTGGAGGGGCTATCTAGTAAAATAAAGTCTCTTTATATCTAAAGGCTTGTCACTTAGCCACTATTTTGGAAAATAGAGTAAACCAAGTTTAAGTCTAGTCACAGGACATTTTACCCGTGAATTTAATTTTAATTTGGGAAGGTTGGAGGGTAATTCAATGCAGACTTGAAACATTTGTTTTGATATCATTGAAATAACTTCTTCCTGTACTCTCTGAGATTTGAGAAGACTGATCAAATAAATAACTGGTCCAAGGGGTTACAGGCTCCCAACTGGGAAAGGCCTATATGTTCTGAATCACTTGCTTAGAAACAGCTGTCTGCACAGGCTTCCTGGCCTCATGAGTCTCTGAGTCTGATGTGAGGTGTGTGGCCACAGACCTCCCCTCACTGCTCCACGGCCTGCCCACACTTTGAATAAGTCTTCACATCTGTGTCATCTTTCAAGAAAGGCCTTCTCAAGCCACCTCTGGAAAACTGCAGTCCTTTCCCCAACTGTGACACTTCCCATTTCTCTTTAGTACTTAAATTTTCCCTCTTTAGCTCTTTTCTCACTGGTACTATGTAAATTGTTTCCATGGCCAGCATCTGTCTTCCTTTCTAGAATACAAGTTCCACGTGGGCAGGGATTTTGTTCACTGCTGAACTTCTGGTGTAAATTTAGTTAAGTACTGGAAAGTGGAAGCCTTTCTGCTGTTCAAGAGCCTCACCCACTTCAGGGAACCCTTCCCTGGTTTTCCCAGTTACTAACCTCTGTGTGCTTCTTTCTGTAGAATTGTGCACTCAACAAAATCAACCTCATTTTTGACCTAGCTAGCATTAAAGTTCATTTCTCTTCCTTTGGAATTTACTACTTTAGAGATATTTTGATAAAGTAAAATTCTGCACATGTACCCTGAAATTCAACTACATTCATTCAAGTTAGGGAAGATTTCACTGACAGCATAAAATGGGGAAAGACAGGTTTTTAGTCAACTGCCAGTTCATTCATTCTAAGTTGAGGCACTCCAAACACCAACTAAACCCAACTGGCCAACCCACCCAGTTTAGGTTTAGAAGTTACAATGTCCTGTAACAATGAATCAAATCTTCCCTGCTGACCTGATCCAGTCACAGATGGAGTTTGTCATCATCCTGGCTGCAATGTTCAAGACTGGTTGAAAGTATGTTAGAAGAAAGGGAACTGTTTGAGAGAATTAGGAATATTTATCCAAGGAAAGAGAAAAACCAGGGACATAGATATATCTTCAAATATCTGAAATGCTGTCACATTAGTGAGAAATTATTTCTTCTGTGTGCTGCCTTAAGGAAAGTTGAAATGACAAGGAAATCTATTTTGGCTTAATAAAAGGGAGACCTTTTTTCATCTTGTGGAGGTGAGCCTGGATGGTGTGGTCCTTGCGTATGCAAGTGGAGGTTGGCACTGGTGACCTGATGGAGAAGTGGCTCATGACTGCACCCAGTGATTGTCACACAAGAAACCCAACCTGTCACTGCATTGCTCCTGGGGTACATTCTACACCCCTCCTTGCTCTCCCAAGCCTCTCTTTGTGGTGTTTGTTGCTGTGTTCTTTGCTTAGTATCTATGATTTTCTTTATGCTTAATTTGTTACTAAGTATTCCAATTTTTATTTGATTTTCACACTTCCAGCAGTTGAAGGAAATTTGTAAATATTGACTTTGCACAGATAAAGCTTGTATTGGTCCACCTTAATCACATCCTTTCATTCTGGTTTCTCAGTTCCTTCTCTCACCTTGGACACATCCACACGGCAGATGGATGGAAGCAGTGGATAGAGAACACAGTCAAGTTTAATGGTGGAAAAGCAATATCCCAATATACTGGGTGAAGACTTAGATATGGAATATTATATGAAGAAGGGCATTCCTCCACACCCTGCCATTCTTGCAAGGAACATTGTAGGGGCTCTTTGCAAGGGGCAAGCCCAACCGAAAAAACTCCAGGGTACATATTCTACTCTCCTTGTTTTTGTTATCTTCTCCATCTCTCCTGTGCCTGTCTCTTACCTGCTAGCAGACAAGACAGGGTATCTGTGAGTAATTATTTATTGACTCACGGTACCATTTTCACCAGCCACTCAGGGCTGTGAATAGTTGTTAAATACCTGGGATTTCTTTAATTCTTTTGTTCTGCTTCTCATTTAAACACCAAGTCTCTTTGCTACTGTCTACTTAGGATTTCTATAACCTGTCTGATTCTCTTCATTTCCTGTTACAAAAGTAGGTATTCAACAAAAATTCGTTGTATAAAAAAAAATTTGTTGAATAAACTCCAGTAGCTATCTTCTTGGTTCAGGTTACCATCACCTCTGGTTTGACTCCTATAGCCCTTTTAAGTTGTCTTTCTGGCTTCTTGTCATGATCCTTCTTCAGTCATGTCTCTACACTGTCATCCAGAAGCATCTTTATTATATACTGATCTGATCATTCCATTTCCATGCTTGTAACTTTCCTGGGGCTCTCAGGATAAAACTCAAACTCCTTACCATGATAACCGAGGCCCTTCATGATCTGGTGCCTACCTCCCTTCTCTTTTAGCCCTCCCTGCCGGCCCTTCACTGTCTTGCCACAGCTCCATAACTCTTCATCTTTCCATCTTCCAGCCTGGCCAGACAGTCCTTCCTGGTTCCCATCACCTTCTCCAGGGTCTTCTGATACCCCAGGTTAGAAGGTTGGTCCCTTCTAGAGTTTCCATGATATTCTGACCTGGCTCCTTTAATTGTGTTTAACAGGTTGCACTGAGGTTGTCACCTGACTCATTAGACTGTGCTCTCCTTGAGACAGACAGCAAGCATGCTCATTTCTGTCTGGTGTCTGGCCAACAACAGGGGCCCACCAAAAGATTCCACTGACCTCTCCTAAGGTACTGCACAAATATGCAGAGCCAGCAGCAGGAAAAAAGTCAGGTGAACAGATCCTGATTCTTGTGCCATGAAAACACCCATGGTTTTAAAAGGGGGTATAGGATGGATTACTAGAATTCTAAGTCCTCCAAGCTAGGATAGAATAATTGAGTTAAAACTTTTCATTTTAACTTTGCTTTTCTAGTACACTATTACTTTGTATAATTTCTTGATTGAGATTTGACTTCTATTTATAAAAATATTCCTATAAAATTTTATACATTTCCACTGTAGGGAGGTTAAAATGCAGACATTGCACTGCAGAGCTTATGCAGCTTTACCATGGAATGCAGGGAGCTATTCTGGGTCTGAAAGGCCTAGGTTCAAATGCTATGTCAGCCACTTACTGAGTTGAGATTTTGGGGGAAGTTCCCTGGATGGCTGCGGATGTTTACGTGTGACGAGTGCCCCATGTGCCCTGGCACGATGGGCGCCCTTCCTCTCACTTAGGCTTTCAGAGATTAAGAAATAACTTTTTCCTTCACTTTTGAAATAAAAGGAAGGCCTGGTAGTTTCTTAAGTAAGCTTTACTTGAGAAGCAGCTATCTTTTGAGCAATAGGATTCTTCAGGTATAAAAACATCGCATGTAGAAAAATGTAATTGGTGTCACTGGTGTGTACAGACCTATTCTGTCATCATTGAAGGGAAATAAAGTCATATTTAAAAATGTTAAACACATAAGAAACAAACGAACAATAGTACTGCCCCAATGAATCCTGAAAATTTATTATTTGGGGGAATATCAGATATTGATCCTTTGCTTTACAGCTCATGATAATAATCAGAAAATATACATTTCGAAATGTAAGTCAAAAGAAAATAATTACATATAATACATATTATAGACTTTTTATTTGTACACAAGCAAAGCAGTACTAAAAGCATATTTAAAGTCCACAGATAGTGAACATGGTAATTTTCTGTTTAAAGCTGCAGCAACTCAGATCCTCCTAGGGTCAGTGAAGAAAGACATTGAGAAAAACATTTAGGGCCATCACCATGTCTGGCTGTGAACCCATATTTTTAATCTTTCCCCTCCCCCCATATATATGTATATATTTTATTGCCTTTATATTCTGCTGGTTTAATATAATTAGTATACTAAATAGTTATCTGCATTTATTCGATTTCTAAAAATATATAAAATGCATTGGAAAGAGCTCCTGCAGCTTTCAAGCAGTCACCGTCCAGGCATTAAAAGCTTGTTCGGCAAACGTAAAGCAGCAATACTGAATAAATAATGATTGTTGTGTCTTTTGATACAGCTGATGGCCTTCACCCAAAACTCAAACATACTGTAGCAAACAGTAGAAACATGCAACTTAAAAAACTGACATAATACAAAAGTAATACTTATAAAGCTAAATTTTAATTCAATATAGACTAATAAAGACAATGTTATGTAGAAGAGAGATACGAACACAGTGCCATTATATACATATAAATTAAGGCCCAATTTTTCAAAGGCAATGTACAACTGCCCAACTGCCCACAGCCTTTGCATGCCTGAAATCAAGTTTTTGCTTTTTCCACATTATTTCCTCAATCTAATACAGTTCTAACTTGAAAAGGTATTCACAGAAGTGTCTTTCAGTTAAGAGTTCTTTTTCTCTAAAGGCTGTTTTTCTTATTCACAAAGAAAGTTGTCTTTTAGAACAGAGATCCATTTTATTTTTACTGTGGAAGCAAGTGCTTATCTGTTCTTATACATGGCCATACTTAAAATTTCAACCACACATTCTATTTTTTTTTAGTGTATTATTTGCATTTTTAAAACATTGATCAGTCTGGTTTTTGACTAATTTCAACTACAGAACGGACAATTTGTTCATGGGTGACTGGGAATTAGGTGGGCAACTTTTACTAAAACCAATTAAAGTCTCACATACAAAAAATTCCCTGGGCATTAAGACAAAAAACAAATATAAACAAATCAAATTAATAAAGAAAATGAAAAAAACTGAGGTAACCCACTATGTACCATTCTCTGAGGATAATGATATTCAAAAGGTCAAAGAGACTTAATGCTATTTCAAATGATTTCTTGGTAGGAAAAAACCATTTTAATATATTTAGTAGTTGTAGAAAAATCACAATAAAACAGTTTATAGTATGCTTCAAAAAACACACAAATTTGTATTTTAACATTATTTAGAACCTGAATTATCCCTTAGATGCAAAATTTTATGTTTGGTATTTCGGTATACCATTGACTGCTCCCCCCCTCTAAAAGTATCCAAAGATGTGGCACTTAATCTAATTCATTTGTATTCACAATAGGTAAAAATGATCACAAATAGCACTAAAATATTTTAAGATGTTTCTACAGAAATGAGTTTTCCCCTCTGTTTAAAAAAAAAGATTTAAAAAATATTCTTCAGTTATGTGCTTCCAGAAGTAATATGACTGATTAAAAAGTACAACTGCTCAATGTGTTCATTAATTCACATTTATATACTCTTCCCATCCAGGAAATAGTATTTTCATGTGTAACTAGGTCCATGAAGATTATTTGGCAGCTTGAAAATTCTGAAGAAGTCAGAGGTTAACTGGAGATACTAGGCTGGAGAATCCAGGACTACTATCAGTTGGTTCAATGCTATCTTTCTTTAGATATTAGGCTAATTCTGCTAATAATTTGAAATTACTAAGTTAGATACTGACTTTGTGTTCTTCATGGTATACCAAGGCATCTTTGTAATTTCTAATTGCAAAGTGTAACATACTTATAGATTAACATTTTGATTTAAATAGAATACAATTTATAAAATGTTTTTCTTTGTGAATAAGGTCTCAATTTCTCTGAACAACAAAATGACTCAGTAGAGGATAGGACTCTTTAAAAGTAAGGCATATATTGGGCATACCTAAATCATTATTGTCAAAAAAGCTACAAATTATATTTTTAATTCTAATTTTAATTATATGTAGGTATGAAATACATATTGTAAACTGAGAGCAAATGTGTATAGGTTGTGGTTTCTTAGTTAAGAATCATTTTTTCTTAAGATATTTGCAAAACAGTATAATGGCAAGACCAATTTGATAACTCCAAGAACCCAAAGAATAATATGTTCAGTTGAGGTCTACTACTTAGCTGGACTAGAAAAGGCAACACTACGTTACTTTCAGTTCTCTAGAAGCGTCTATATATTTTCATAGCCATTCTTAAGTTTTTTCATAGGAAACCTAAATAAAGCAGCATTCTCAGCATTCATTAAACCAAAATAAGTCAAATGTGTTGAAACATTCAAAGTTGCCTTCATGCATAAGACATATCTTTTTATTGTTACCATGGCAATACTACATTAATCCACTTTTGTTGCATGTAAGTAATACAGAATATATTTTCTTCAGAACTAAAAACTACTTTAAATTTCAGATTAAAATCTTAATTATATTGTACCAAATTTGATCAGAGGGAAAGTAAAAATGGCTAAGAATGTCTGACAGCATCTGTCTAAATATTACTTGAGAATCTCAGTGAAGCCACTACTCATGGGAGAGTTGTGGACTCATTTTTGGCTTTATAAATGAAACAAAATACATACAAATGGAGATTTATATCCTATAAAAGTCAAACAAAAATGAAAATACACTCTGAATTTAAGTTTATTTCCTTGGTAAAATGGAGCTAACTCCAATCTACATCTCAGTGACTGAAGAAAAGCACAGTTGTTCATAAGATACGGAGTAAATTATGTGCAAGCAATAACTTACCTGCGGGTTATACCAACAGACCATACATGAAAATGGGTTATTTTAAAAGATATAATTTAAGCAATATTCACAAAGTATAGTAACCCAATCCTCAGATGTCTATAACATATGTTACATGTTAACTCTGAGGATCCTTGAGAGTAAATGATAAAGCAGGGCAGAAACAGATCACATAATGTTATCAGGAACCCCCATGCCTGTTTGAATAGATATACAACAATTACATTTTTGCTCAATAGTATATGAAAGACTGCAAACTATTTATATGTATAATTTACCTCATGACAAACATTTCTATTATGTGGTTATTCATATATTTGGAAAACCTGTGAAGGAAAGATTAAATTCCAGATTAAAAAGAAATCTGAATTACTTCACCTAATTAAGCAATGGCTAGTACAGGCTCATGAAATTAATGCAAGTGGGTTCTTCTGGAGTTAGTCTGGATGGTGGAGCACCCCATGACACTTGTGTAGTTATAAATTAGCAATGCATGGATGGAGTATGACAACATGCACACTGTCAAAATCACACAATAAGTAACATAATTAAGTCACAGGATAAGTATTAATAAAAATATTAAAATATCAACATTCACACATTAATCAATTACATGGAATAAATTAAACTAAACCAGTCACATATTTCTCTTTACTCTTAATTCATGGTTTATTTATGTATACACGTAGTATAATACTTTACGAATGCTCTCAAATGCTACAAATAAAAATGAAGGCTTTGTATTACAGCTGCTGGACAAAAATGTCAATACTGTTGATGTGTGAAAACACAGTTTCTTTGTTCTTTAGCATCAGTGCACAGGGTATGGCTCCAAGTGGTATGCAATTTAGGAGAGAAAAAGATACGGTGGCTTGTGAAACATGTCCTCTGTTCATCATTGGCACAAATCAAAGTAGAAATTTGACTGTTCTTGGTACTTTTATTGATCTCTCCCCTAAAGACAGATAATGTTATACATATATGCCTTCAGGATTAAAACCAGATGAGATAGGATTTTGTAGAATACGAAGATTACTGGGGAGCTGCCGAGATGAACCAGGTCTCTTCAGGGACCCAGACTGGAATGGTGCCTCTAAAGGAAAAATAAGAGAGTCACTCTATGTACTTTTTTCCTAGGAGCACTGAGCAATGTGGCAAATTAGAATGTTCCCTGCCCTAAAGAACCTGAGAGAGAGAGAACCGCATATAGCAACAACTGCAGACCCCTGTGGGCTCTGAGGTGGGAGAAGGGTAAGACCATCTCACATGGGAGTCTACTTGACAGGCCAGGTTTGGGGATGGGAAGAGTGAATGGTCTTTTTAAAAGGTGAGCACTCTCCTCACCTTTTGATTGTTCAGATCATACCCACATTGGAACTGCCTCTTAAATATCAGCACTCATAGTAATACAGACTTTCAGAAAGGGAGAAAGGGAGGAGGGACATTAGGGAAACAGATGCTGAAATTCAAATTAATACACTATGGCTCATTACACTTCAGGAAAAAGTTTCATAAAGACGCAGTTAAAACAAAACTAAGCAATATGAGATTTGCTGATTACATGATTACCTAAGTAAACAAATAACCAATGTTATTGTTTTTCTCTATAAAAATGGGAAGCATGTTAATTTTTTAAAAAGTGGCCCACTTAAAAATAAGCTATGAATGGTAGGATGATACTTTAACTGAATGCAAGCAGTTTATTCAAAGTTAACCAGTGAGAAAAAAGGAAAAGAAGTATTTTATAAGTCCCTTACCTCTTTCTATGTCTGCCTGTGAGGCCTCTATTTCAATGGGCTCGGCTGGCAAAACAGTAACTTTTGTCCCCGTCTGCTGGATAAACTGCTGGAGATTGACTTGTCGTAGCTCTTTGGTCAACTGCTCCAGTTCTTGTTCTTTGTCCTAAGTGGAAATTATTATTGTTATTTCTTCACCTGAGGCTTTGCTATTGACCAGCTCAAAATGTCCAAGGGCAGTTCCTCTGCTGCAGGGGCTAAAAGCAGCACATTTAACAAATCTGGTTTACATGGATACAAAGGTCACTGGCACTCCGTGGCACAGGCCAAAATGAAACAAATGGAAGACAACAGCTTCTTCAATATGCCCTCTTAATTGCAATACTTCCCTTTGGAACACCACTATGCATTCATACAAAATAAGGCATGTCTACATTTCATTTAAAAAAATTGGTTTCTATCTATCCCAGCATTATAGCAATCTTGTTGAGCTGGTCACAAATTCCCTATTAACCATTTCATAACTGACTGCAAAGGAGTAATAAACTGGTCCAGAAGATTTAGAGTTCTTAGTTTTTATAAGGTGTTAAAATTTTCATAGTATCCATTATCAAGATATATCTTACAGTATGAGAAAAGCAAGATTTCCACAAGAGTCTCAGTCTGAAGTTCTTAAATTCTTGATAAAGATAGTGTGAGAACTATAGAACCCTTAGAGAAGGGGTGGGGGGATCCGGTTTAGACAGCTGGAAAGCTCCAAAAGCAGGATAGGCATGCTGTATCTTTCTGTCCTCTCTCTACTGGACTTCCAGGAAAGGTGGCCTGGCC
Organism: Glaucomys volans; assembly: GCA_020662805.1. Taxonomy (NCBI): domain Eukaryota; kingdom Metazoa; phylum Chordata; class Mammalia; order Rodentia; family Sciuridae; genus Glaucomys; species Glaucomys volans. Next base: position 83,656 of record JAJEJO010052710.1, read on the forward strand.
TCAGCAGGGCTGGGCATGTCTGAAGGCTTTGGTAGATACTAGAAGTGAGGGGTGGTTTTCTCCATTTACACTGAGTGAAAGGTGGTATGTGGTAATGTGTTAGTAATCTGCTATCAGATACTTTTCAGTGGGTATAGGGCTTACCAGTAATGATTGTCATTACTATAACGGCAAAGGCAACATGACTTCTAATGCACCCTTTTTAAATTATCAAAATAAATCCAAATAGTAAAATACTGACAAATCAGAGGCTCATTGACCTAATGCATGAGAAATTCCTAATTTTCAAAATTTTGGTGGCAGTTTATGTCTTACCAGTTAGTGACAGAGAAAGGAAACCATTTTGGTTCTTCTGGAAACCTCAGCTTTCCCAGAGGGACTGTACATATCAATATTAAAGAAGCTCTTCTCAAACTTCAGTGAACTAGGTACTACTTGGGGGTCTCAATACATGAAGATTCCGAATTTTTAATAAGTGTGCCCTGAACTGCCTGTCATGGACTACACTTTGAGTAGAGAGCTTCCAAAACAGAACTTCCTCCCATGATGGAGAAGTTCTGCATCTGTGCTATCCAATCAATAGCTGCATGTGCTATCAAGCACCTGAAATATGGCCATGACCAAATCAGAATTTTAAAATTATTTGATATTTAAACGAATTTAGTGAATATTTAGTTTGATTAATTTAAATTTAAACAGCCATCAATTGTCTTTCTTCCTCATCTCATCTGTTAGCGACTGTTTTATAAATCTTTGTAACTCCCGTATAACTATTGTTTTCAAGAATGGGTATCCATGCTGAGTGATCAGAGTCTAAGTGGTAAAATATAAATATAAAAAAGTGTATATGTATTAGGGAGAGGGAAGGTGGAAGCGAACTCCTCTGTACCCCTCTAATTAGGAAAGTAAAGAGGGGTACAAGACAGAGGAGAGGAGGGAAGGTGACAACCTCAGGGATGAAGCTGGGGCTTGACAATGGAGGAGTGACAGACAAGCGGTCATCCAGCCACACAACCTTGGTCAACCAATCCTTGTAATCTCATTTGGCTTGGGTTTCCCTATCTCTGAAAAGGGAAGGTCAGGTGCACTATCTCATCATTAGTATCCATTCCAGCTCTGGGGTTGTCCTTCTGTATCCAATTATCTAATGCCACAACTGCCACAGTAACAAGCCTCTTCATGGGAGCGCCCATTAGTATGGCATTATATCTGAATCTTTACACACATCACAAAAATTCTTTGAGTTTTAAACAAAACTAGGTTTCTAATTCTTGAAATACATAAAAATTAAGTTCTTTAAAAGCAAGGAAAACACAAAAGATTCCAGAAATATATTCTTTTAAATAGATGAAACATGCTATTAATAAAAATGTTCTTACCTGTAATCGTTTGGTGGCCTGTCCAAGAGATCTTTCCACAGCTTTAATACCATTTTCCAACCTCAAGCTCTGCTGGCCCTGGATGTCAATCTCCCCTTTGACCTTACCAATCTGTCCTTTAACCTCTTCCTCATTGACTTGTGCCTCCTGAACTTCCCGTTGCAATTTTTCTGCTTCAAGACCACTTTCCATAGTCTGGATTTGTGCCAAATAGTCCTTTAATTTGCTTTCACACTCTGTGATTTTCTGTCTTATTTCTTGAAGTTGATCCTTCAGCTGCTTTTCATTTTCCTGTTCAATCTGTAATTCATTTTCCCAAAATTCTTCCTCCTCAATTTCGACATCATTTCTTTTGATCTTTTGCTCCAGGCGGACAATTTCCTCTTCAAGGTTACAATTATATTTTTGCTCCCAAAATCGTATTTCTATTTCATTAGATTCTAACTGCTTTTCAATGGACTGAAGCTTCTCTGTCTGCAAACGAATCAGTTTCTTCAACTCATCTGCTGTTGTTTTGCAGTTATTCAGCACCTTTTGCTTAAATTCAGATTCTTTACTTTTCCCAAAAATGTCCATCAATCCTTTGGCACCTCCTGTAAATGTCAATGATTTTCTTTTAGGTTCTCTTCTTTTGATTGATTTGTCAATTTGAGGCCTCAGTTTGGCTAAAGGGGGGAGACTCTGCCTGTATAAAGTTCTTTCAGGAATTCGAGCCACACTATCTGAAGTGGGTCGCTCACTGAGAGATGGCCCCGTTCGACGCAAAATTAGCTGTACATCACTAGCGTACTGCCCCCATTTGTTTAAGGATATGATAGGATTTTCATGAGGTGCTAAATGTCTTTCGGTATCTCTCCATTTTTCTATAAGTGTGTACCTTCCAGTTCGACCTAGGCAAGAAAGATAAGAATAAATTGTCTAAGTGGGACATGTAATAGATGAATAATGCAACAGAGAACAGCATTTGATACTTGCTTTGATTAGCATCAAAAGGTCAAATTTTAAAGTCCTGTCCATATTATCTTTAACACCTTCACGGGAAGATCACAAGACACCAAACCTCCCAAGATATGTAACAGCACAAATGATAGGATGTGAATCACATAACACTCTGCAGATCTGCTTAGAAATTCAACTTGACACTTTTAACCTGATTGAGACTCACATACTTGTCAAATGCCTAATTGCCTAAACTTCTTATTTGGTACAAGACTGAACAAAGTTTATATTCTAGTCAAAACAAAGGAAGACATTAGAATGCCTCACTCACAGTCACCAAGGGCTAGTCCCAGGAGCTAGCTAGTACTGCTAAACTTGAACAGTTTAGATTTGATGTGCAAGTCTCTTCATATCAGGATCTGGGGAGGTTAGAGATGCCAATTCTCTTGAGGGGAGATGCACAGCCAAGGGGAACCTGTCACTCAGCTCAGATATCTGGAACCTTTCTACACACACCTCTGGCCATAAACAAGTCACCTAATGAAACAACCTTTCAAAGTAACTTCAGGTAAAAAGAGCAGCCTGAAGAGGCAAAGCCCTGCTCGGTCTTGACAAAAATAGTTTCAAGGATTCTTTAAAAAAAATTTAAATTATTTTTTATTATTAAAAAAATAAATTTAAATTAAAAATACATGTTGAATCAATTATAAAATTAGATAAAGTTTTAGAAGACAGTGTAAGAGTCTAAGCTTGAACTAACTTCTAAAAATGTTCACTTAAGGTGGGTGGGTATTTTAATTTTCTTAAAAGTGTACTTTACTACTTAATATTATTACAAGGAAAAAAACCTGACCATGCCATCTAGTAATTATATTGGCATATACAGCTATTGACTTACCTCTCCTGACTTCTTTTTTAAACGTGATGAACTTCTGAGCCAATAGCATTTCCTCAATTATGTGTCAGGTATCTGGATGTGTAAATAGGAACACCCATGTATGCAATTCAGAAGTAGCACATAAACAATGATTTTGTTCTAAACATATGACTATGTTGTTCTTTAAGGAAACCTGAGTTTTGTGTGCAGCTCCAGGGCTCTGGAGGCAGAGACTGAGCTTTAATCCTGGGTGAAATTACTCACTGGATAAAATACCTCACTGATTTTGAATGTCAGATGTAGAAAGTATCTATCACTTCACTTGGCCCATAGGAGACATTCAGTACCTGGCAGCTATTTGACTTTTAAAAAATTCTTCTTAAGCAACTTTCAACTATGTGTAAAGCTGGAGAGAAGAGAAAGGACAGGGCTCATGGTTGGAAGGTTTGTGTTCAAGTGTGCCATCTGCATATATTATTTGTACAAATTATTAAATGCCCAAGCTTCAGTATCCTTATCTGGTACAAAGGTTGTTCTGAAAGTCAAGTAAGAATGTAAAAAGTAAAAATGTGCTGTAAAACTGAAAAGTGCTATATAAATATTAGTTACTACCATCAAAGTATTCAGGTAAACTAAGATAATGGAAAAGAAAACCTTTTCACATGGGATTGTTCCTGGGATACAAAATGTTTCTAGCAATTTTCAGGTTAAAAACAACTGTAATTATCCCAAGAAAAACCACATAACATATCTGCAGGATTAAGACCGCCCATATGTACCAAGTGCTTCATAGGTCTGCTCCTCCCAGGACCTCTGTGTACCCATCAGAAGTTTGAGGGGTTAGATCAGACTGGTTAGAGCCCCCTCCAATTCTATCAGGTCATTAAAGTACCTTTAAAAAGAAAACTGAAACATCACATTATACAAGCTTACTTAAATATTCTAAAGACCCTAACTTAGTCACATTTACATATAAAACTGATTTCCCAATGCTTGATGGTACTGCTTATCCTCTGAGAATGTCGTGGTAGAAGGCTGTGGAGAATTGCTCTTACTGCCAATGTGTTGCCTTTTGTTGCATTATGCACATTTAGTGCCATTAGGCAAAACGAAAAAATTCCATCCAGAAATATAAAAAAACTTTTTCAAAAAAAGGTAAATGAAAAGAAGCTTCTTCTCAGCCAAGGAAACAATAACATGAAGAGAGAGCCTACAGAATGGGAGAAAATCTTTACCACATGCACTTCAGCTGGAGCATTAATCTCCAGGATAATATAAAAAACTCAAAAAACTCAATACAAAAAAACCCAAATAACCCAATCAATAAATGGGCCAAGGAACTGAACAGACACTTCACAGAAGAAGATATACAATCAATCAACAAATATATGAAAAAATGTTCAACATCTCTAGCAAATAGCGAAATGCAAATCAAAATTACACAGATTTCATCTCACCCGAGTCAGAATGACAATTAGCAAGAATAGAAGCAACAACAAATGTTGGTGAGAATGTGGGGGAAAAGGTACACTCATAACTACTGGTGGGAATGCAAATTAATGTGAAGCATCATTATGGAATTATGGAAAGCAGTATGGAGATTCTTCAGAAAACTTGGAATGGAACCACCATTTGACCCAGCTATCCCCTCCTTGGTTTATACCGCAAGGACTTAAAACCAGCATACTACAGTGACGCAGCCACATCAATGTTTACAGCAGTTCAGTTCACAATAGCCAAACCATGGAGCCAACCTAGATGCTCTTCAATACATGAATGGATAAAGAAAATGGGGTATATATACACAATGGAATTTTACTCAGCCTTAAAGAAGAATGAAATCATGGCATTTGCAGGTAAATGCATGGAGCAGAAGAATATCATGGTAAGTGAAATAAGCCAAACCCAAAATACCAAAGGTTGAATAAGTTTTCTCTGATATGCAGATGCTAATTCACAATCAGTCAGGGGTGGGGGGTGGGAAAAACAGAGGTACTTTGCATTAGGCAGAGGGGAATGAAGGGAGGGGAGGGGGTATGAGGGTAGGAGGGACAGTAGAATGAATTAGACATTATTACCCTATGTACATATATGATTACATGACCAGTGTGATTCCACATTATGTACAACCAGAAGAATGAGAAGTTATACTTCATTTATGTATGATGTGTCAAAATTCATTCTACTGTCATGCATAACTAATTAGAACAAAAAAGGGAAATGCATCAACAGATTTGATTTTATTATAGGAATTGGGTTTTAAATATCTTATAAAACAATTAAAATACCCATAGTTAGAAAGGTTCTTCAGATCCTATTTTTCATTTAGGTAGATTCAAATTCCTCCTGTACAACTCCTTTAAGGGAAGGGCATTTAACCAAATGGATATGCTTAGTTCTATCTTGTGTACTGTCTGGATATAGCCTTGAAATTAATAGAGATGAATGTTGTCCAGCTATCTGTCTGTCTACAGCATTTGCTCATTAAGCTATTTTGGCTATCATGAACTGTGTACCACTGTCAAATAGGTGTGACTGAATTAAGTGGTGGTAAATACAATACTGATTATACTTTTAAATAGTGGAAGCAATTGAGACTAATCCTGAGAATCATTTACTTCATATAATGAGCAGACTCACACACAGAGATTTTAATGCATCAGTGGACATTTTATTGAAGACTAACATAAAAGGAAATAGGGTTACAAATTACTTTCACCTAACTTAAAGAAATAGATCACTATGAAGTAATGAAAAATTTGAAAATATATAAAACTCAAATATTTAAATGAATCACTCAGAAATGATATGCCCTTATTTCAACCATTTAAAAAATGACAACCATTTTTACAATAGCTTTTAGAATCATAAAACAAAATTATGACTTAAAAGCCACACCTTATTATTAGTTTGACAAATATATATTGAACATCAAATATTTGTCAGAATTAGTGTCTGACTCTGGAGATACAGGTTTAATTAGATGGCTAACTCTCTTTCTAAGCTTTAGTTTTAACTGATATTTGACTTTTTTCTTCAGGATCAATCCTCCCTATTCCAAAGATGAATACTGTACATAATTTTAAAATACAATGACAAAGAACTTACCCTAATCTCTTATTAGTTTAATGCTAATATACCCTCATGTTTCTGGACATACTACAAATAATGCCAGCAACACCTGACTTGCTTTTACCTATGGTGAAGAAACTATCCTCTAGCATGGTTTTTAAACATCTGGAGCTATATACACTTTGATGAGAATTTTATAAAATATATTGTACATTTTAGTATTCTTATGCAGACTCTAGTGAATATAACTATTTCTTTCCATAATGACTTAGCGAGTTTTATAATGAGTGTTGATTTTTGTAACAGAACTTAGGCTGCAGCACTTTATGGTCTGTAAAATGCTTTGGATGTTTTTATATATATCACCTTCACTGATTCTGTGAGTTAAGCAGTATAGCTATTCTGATTCTCATCTTATCAGTGAAGATGACATGCAGACATAACACAAATGTATCAGTGAAATTTTTTACTGTTTTTATTTATATGTTTACTATACAACATATATATACATATAATAAATATATATTTAGTATAAAAGTCAAGTCCTTAGTGAAATTACTACCTTTACAAAGCACTTATCTTGACAGTGATTTAATAAGAGATTATATTTGAGTACACATCAGCTAGTTTTGCATTTAACCCATAGCTAAATCATTCCCAGTACAGTTTCCTAGTATGTTGAGAATACTATGTAATCAGGAAATTATTGCCTACTCAGGATGATATGATAAGCTTACTACTATTGAAAATAATGAAGCTACTGAGTACCTATGATTTAATAGGCATTATGCTGGTTACTTCACTTAAATAATATTAACCAAAGTAATAGGAATACTTATCACTAGAACCCCAGAAGATTTCGGGGACTGTTTGTTAATGCAGCATAATCTAATCCTTCCTGATTGATGCATGCTATGAATTACTTGTACTCACATTTGGTAAAGTAATCTTTAATATATGTGGAAAATATAGAAAGTATTTAAGATCAAGGATGGTTAGATTATTGTTATAAATACTAAAGCTCTAAATGATCACCTTGGTTATAAAAAGGAAGTGTATTTCACCACTAAGATTTTTATTTCTTCTTTCAGTATAATTCAATCAGTAACTATGTTACCTAACAGTTATCCATGGAGATTATAGGAACACAACTAATAAAACAGTAGTTAAGAGGAGAGTTCTTCAGTCAGACCACTGGCTATGAAAGAATAGTATCTCTGTGCCTCAGTATTACCATCTGTAAAATACAGACAATAATAGTGCCTTCCTCATGAGGTTGTTATGGGAGTGAGGATCAAATGACATGGAAGATTAATTCATGATACAAAAGGTGAAAAATGAGATTTTAAAGCCCTGAAAGATATATATGAAGAGTATAATCTTTTTTATTAAGGCTCATTTACAGAGGCATTAAAAACATTGCTTTTCATGTTGTTAAATAAAATTCATAGGCGGTAATTGGTTTGGACTGAGCTCTTGGAACCAGGTGCACCAGACCAAATCAAAATGGGGTCACTTATGCTAAAGTTCCATGTCACCAACCAAAAACTAAGTTGTTTCTCTGACCTTTTGAAAGGTCAGGAGAATGACAGGTAACAGTCAACCCCTCAAATAAGCTGGTTTCAGCCAGCATGATGAGAAAGTCCCCTCTGTGTTGACGCTTACTAGGAGAGTAATTCTGAAATGACCTATCTGCTTTCTGTACTTTGTTTCTGCCTTCTTTGGTCCCTCTCTGTCTATAAAACCAACCTTCTGTTTGGCTTATCAGAACACTAATTCTACTTTATAGAATGAGGTGTTACTCAATTCTAGAACTGCAAATAAAGGTAATTAAAATTCTTAGACTAAGTATGCTGTATTTTTGCCATTGACAGTGGTTAATTTTTGGAAACAGGATCATGAGTGATTCTTTTGCCTTCTTTGTATTTTTCTAAATTTCAAAATAGTCTACAGTGACTAATATTATTTCATAAATAGATACAAAGTGGATCAGTTTAAAATTTCCATGTGAAGTTAGGAGTTAAATGTGACAATATAAAATATATTCCTTTTCTTATATTTAAAGGAATTAATCTTAGAGATGGAAGGGTCATTGTCATTAGATGGTCATCTTGTTCAGTCTAGGATTTACATACAAAACAGAAAAAAATTAAAAACTCGTTCACTCATTTACAAATATGTACTGTGTACTGTGATACATAATAAGAGATATATTTTTTTTTTGTCCTCAGCTTCTGACGAATAGCCTCAAAAACCCTTGGAATATCCTGAGTAATAGGAGTTACAAGAGCACTTTGTGTATTCATAATGAACCCTCTCAACCTTACCCAAGCTGGTGCCAGTTGAGTGGCTCTTGGTGGACCCCTAGATAGCTTCAAGATGGGAGATGGCTACTAGAGGAAATGAACAAGATAGTAGGGAGCTGAAACTTTCTGTACCTCTCTTAATCTCAGTTAGAGGAAAGGTCTTGGAGACCGAGTTAATCACCAATGGCCAATGATTTAATCAATCCTGGTTCTGTAATGGAGTCTCCATTAAAACCTCCTCAGCAATGGAGTTCAGAGAGCTCTGGGTCAATGAACACACTGAGGTGCTGGGAGGATGGGAGAGGGTATGGAAGCTTTGTACCTTCCTCTTGATCCTCTCCTGCACCATTCCTTGCCCTGTGCATCTCTTTCATTTGATTATTCCTGAATTGTATCCTTTACTATTACTGAATTATAATAATAGACTGGTAATAATTAGGCCCTTTCTTGAGGTTTTTTTTTTTTTTTCTTCTTGTCTTGTTTTGTTTTGGTACCAGGGATTGAACTCAGACACTTGGCCACTGAGTCACAACCCCAGTCCTATTTTTTTGAATTTTATTTAGAGACAGTGTCTCACTGAGTTGCTTAGCACCTTGCTTCTACTAAGGCTGGCTTTGAGCTCATGATCCTCCTGGTGCAGTCTTCAGAGCCGCTGGGATTACAGTTGTGCACCACCATGTCCGGCCCTTTCCTGAGTTTTCTGAGTCATTCTATCACATTATTGAACCTAAAGAAGCAGGTATGGAAACCTCCACTTTATAGCTGGCCAGCAGAAGTACAAGTGGTTTGTGACTGGTGTGTGAAGTGGAGGGTGGTCTTGTGAAACTGAGCCCTTTAACTCACCTGATGCTAAGTAACTCCAGGAGAATGGTCTCAGAATTATATTGGATTTGTTAATAGGTTGGTTTTAAAGCAGTAAAGCAGAAGAGTTCTCATTGCTGAGATGGGTAGAAGGAAGAAATTTGGGGATGGGGAGTGGGACACAGAGGTTGGGTTTTGACGTATTAAGTCTGAGAGTCCAATCAGTTATCCTCTAGAAATACACTGTCTACTACAAGAGTGTTGTCTCATACAAGCCTCACTTAGATTTAATTAAAATTACAAATTCATTGTCTCAGTTACACTAGCCACATTTCAAGTACTTAACAGCTCAATGTGACTAGGGGCTACCATATTGGAAAGCACAGATAACAGAACATTTTTATCCTTGCTGAAAGTTCCACTGAATAGGACTGTCCTAGAAAATAAGTTAAACTGAGAACCCATTTTAGGCAAAAAAATGATGTAAGAAAGACAAGAAAGTAAGACCCTCTAAACTTTAGAGGAGTTTTCAGAAAAGAGAAGTATTGACAGATACTAAAACTAGAGTTTAGTATAAAATGTGTGTGTTTGAAAACTGATTTTGTTGGGGCAAACTATATGAAGGGCTTTTTGAGCAGTCTACCACAACATTTTAGTTCCAGCTCCAATCAAGTTGCTTCTAGGGGGCTGGGGATATAGCTCAGTTGGTAGAGTGCTTGCCTCATAAGCACAAGGCCCTGGGTTCAATCCCCAGCACCGCACAAAAAAAAAGAAAAAAAAAAAAGTTGTTTCTATTCAATGCTTGTTCTGACCCCATTTGAAGAAGATACAGGAAACAGATCACAATAAGTGGGAACAGAAAATTTCTGAATCACTAATACTTTAAATGATACCAGGTATCAAAGCTTTGTGGATCAAAAACCTTTTTCCTCAATCGCCTTTATTTTTTCCTCCATTCCCCTCCTCCCCAGCCCTAATTTGTTAGCTGCACTTTATTTCTGTTAAGCTTTAAGCTACCCGAGGGCACAAACACATCCTTTTCTTATTTTTGGTTTGGGATACTATAAAAGCAAATACATTTACTATAACTTGATAGAGATGATCTGTCAAAAGCTTTCTGTTCATTTACACATCTGAGATGTAATTTGAACTTGGGAATAATGGTACTTCTAGGACAGTTTATCAGGGAAACAAAATAGAATATTTAAATCAGGAATGTTTCAGAAAGCCTAGGATTACAATGACTGAACACACACTGCACTCTGGATGTACAGGTAGTTTAACCACTTCATACAGAGAGAGTATTTTAATCATGGTTTTATTTATTCTGTCTGTCATAATTTGAGAATGTGTCCTACATCCATCACCTACCTGTAATCTGCCAAGGTACTGAAAGATTAGGGTAGAAAAGATTTATTTCTAGAGTATTAGATACATTCAGCATTTTTAAAAAAATTAAACTGGGTTCTCCTTTTAGCCCTTTTCTAATTTGACTTGATTGATTAGAAGCACGAAGACCAAAGATGCTAGCTGTCATATATATTCTCAGATTGCTGGCTCATGTACATATTTTCTTAGTAAACCATTTTGATAGTTTCTGTGGTTTCTTAAAAAGAATTTTAACGATTTGGAGAAAATGACTTCTACGGTACCTCTCCCCCCC
>JAJEJO010052710.1:94792-273854 GCA_020662805.1 Glaucomys volans
CCCCGCCCCCCCCCCCCCCCCCCCCCCCCCCCCCCCCCCCGCCCCACACACAGAATCATCCCTTGGTATTTATGGGGGATTGTTCCAGGACCCTACAAATACCAAAATCTGTGGATGGTCAAGTCCCTTATAAAAAATGGCATAGTATTTGCATGTAAACTATGACATTATCATATACTATAAATCACCTCGATTACTTATAGTACTTAATTCAATGTAAATATACTGTATTGTACAGAGAATAATGAAAAGGAAAAAAAAGCATGTACATGTTCAGTACTAGGTGTAACCACAGTACTTTTGATCCAAGATTAGATGAATCCACGGATGTGGAAGTTCCAGATATGGAGGGTTGGTTGTATACAGTTGACTCAACAGGGCATATATGTAGATGCAAATCCCAAGCAAACAGTCCACAAGTTCCTTCAGGAAGAACTACTGTTTTAAGCCACGGAAATTTTGGGGTTGTTTGTTATAGAAGCAATTTTCTCTAATTAATAAAACCCATATTATTTCTTAAAGTAGAAATCAGAAAAAAGAACTACAAATTTTTTACTTAGTATTTAAACTCTGAAAATTAAAGTCTTTCATTATAAGACAGATATTCAAATATGCATCAGAAGAAAATTGAATTTGATGCTTAGAAAATCTGGCAGAATAAAAGAAACAAGGATCAATAGCTGTTAGTTAGTAGCCAGTTGAGTCCTCAGAATTCTGCATTTAATGAAGTAGTTACAATACAGAAAAAGAGATATGTGGCCAAATTTGGAGGAATATCATAAACATCTGCATTCAAGTTGTCAACTTTTCAAAACAGGTCTTAGTCTGAGTTTTTGTTTTTTTAATATTTTCTTAGCTGTTGATGGACTTTTATTTAATTCATTACTTATATGTGGTGCTGAGAATGGAACCCAGTACCTCACACATGCTAGGCAAGCACTCTACCACTGAGCCACAACCCCAGCCCTTAGTCTGAGTTTTTGAGAGAGCAAAAGATTCAGTTAAAACTTTTTAGCATGTTCACAAGAACATACTTTTTCAAGTGGACACACACATATCTAGTACATGTGGGCATTCTGCCCTTGAAGTTCTGTGCAGAAAATATGGTTACTACACAGACAGATGTGGACTACAACACACTCAACTACTTGACATTTACAAAAATGTTCTTTAAAGTATTGTCCATGGTTTGATTCCCAAATATAACAGAGAAAGTTACATGGACCACTGATAATCCTAGTCTTCATTAAGGAAAAAGGGGGGGGGATCACTAAAAAGGTTGGTATGAAATAATATGAAACAAAATTAAATGCCTTAATCTTCCCTTCTTTAATAATTAAACTTAAGTCTACAAATATTGTATTAATCTCAATACCAGGAAATTTCTCTGGATGAGAAGACCTAGCATTTCCATCCAGCATTCCTTTAATATATTAGAGGGTTACCTCATTTAAGGAAAAATAAAAAATGTCAGTATTAAAAGGAAGTCTCTACCTTGGTAGGGCACTACAACCTCTCACAGTGCATCTACTATAATGCAGGTGGTAAAGTCAAGCATCTCCATCAGATGCTCAGGTGTGCTGGCCACAGTGGCCCCTTTCAACCCTGATCTAACTGGACATGCTTTCAATATAAACTATCAAGACATAAAATAAACTTTTGATAAGGAACTCACAGGCAAAGAGGCACCGAGCATGGTTTTGGAAACACAGTTTCATCATAATATCTGTTTGCTAAATAACAGATTTAAGATGTAAACAGAAGCTTTACTCCACATTACTGGCTTTACTGAGGCAAGAATTTATACCCTCATCATATTCCAACAGGATTTAAGACAACTAATAAATATGCACAAATTATGATAAAGAAAAGCTTAAAATAAATTAGATGAAAACTTGAAATAGGGTAGGAGGATAAGATGAACACAGGAGATGTGGCTAGCAAACATGTACTTGACAACTTCATCTTCACTGTGTAAGATTTAAAAAGTGCATACAATCTTCCTAATAAAGAATGGTGTTATTTCATTCGTTGTATTTGCTTTTCTAAAAGTATTCAGAAATTGACAACAGAATTTTTCCTTATGAGGGTTTCTGGGAACTAGGAATCTGTGTTTGCTTAAGAAAACATCTTCGGTTTCAGAAATCACTGTTTAGGATAAACACCAGAAGAGAAGTTGAATAATACCTAGGGGAGAGGGGTATTCCAAGAACAGCATCCATCACAGATTCAAACACAGACAAAGAGTAGCAAGTAAAAGTGTGCCTGAGATTTATTATGGAACTAAATGAATAAACTCTGCTAGAGACCTATATTCGAACCACACATGTACACAGCCCCCAAAAGAAAAGGTAAAGGACTTTTACCATAGACATCCAAGAGTTCACTTACCTATAGCTTGAGCTAAGGCTATTACAACCTCCTGGCAAGTTGTGACTTCGGTGACCCCACAAACAATCCTCTGAACTCCATCCACCCATACTTTCAGTTCCATGGTGCACTGGCTAGTCACCCAAGGCCCTGACAGTGGTCATTAGGGTCAGGTCATGTCTGGCTTCAGGAACACAGAGAAGGCAGAGACTGTAGTCAGCTAAAAAGAGAAAAATACCATTTTTTAATAAGGTAAATGCTAATATTTCTTACATATCATGTAAAACATTATATGAAACAAATTTTAATATATCATAATCCTGCTACTATAAAAGTCCATATAGACTTATTTTACAGAACTAAAGTCAGCAGCACAAATGCAATTATAGCATGACACCTAGCATGACACTGTTTCATGTTATTACTACTTTCATAATAATGATTTTAGTTATGTGTCACTATGTTAAAAATTCTTATTTACTTAATCAAGTCTTATTGCTCAATATATATGCTGTTTTTCTGTCCCTTTCCCTCAAATTCTTTTGTTAGGATAGTTTCTGAGTTAAAAGAAATAAAAGAGAAAACAGTTCCTGTCATTCCTAGAATCATAAATGACTGAACCAATCCCACAGGCTTGCCAGTACTGAATATTAACATTTGTTAAAAACATTTGTCAATGTGTCCTGCTAATGCAAGTTGCACTCCTTTGCTGAGTGTGTGCCTGGCCTCCCCACAAGACTGAAGGAATGGTCTTTACCACTGAGTGCTCCCACCAAGCATTGCATGAGGACAGGTGTGCAAAAAATCTCGGTTGAAGGAAATGAATTCTTTGGGTGGCTGGCCCCATGTGTGAGCTGCTTATCCTTTTCTCATAGCTGGGTTTGCTAATTTTACTAAATAAGAAGACTGATATAAACAGACCATCACCATTTGTTGTACTTGCTGTGCTAATCCAATGCTTAATTTTTTATTTGGATGCAGTGTGTGCCAAACATTCTCATGTCATCAAATCAAATGCCTTGATTTCTTCTACTTGAACTGATTTGAATGGTTTTAGTCTATTAAAAATAAATTATGCACAATTCTTTTCTTGTGAGTTTTTAAAATCTCAACTTTTCCTGTGTTAAATATTTTATCAATCTAGGATTTATTTTGTTTATCCATTTTTTTTTGGTCTTCCTATTTCTTTGTTGTTTTAGAAAAGAGCATTGAAGTTTATGAGATGCAATAAACATTGATTTAATTAAGAGCATACTGGGATTCGTTTTAAGGTTTATAATGGTACTGATGTTTCACAAGAAAAGACTTTTTAAAAAGCTGAGTAAAAAATACTAAACACTTTTCTTAGAAAGTAGTGTTTACTATGAATAGTAGCTTTGCCCCTTTTACATTTTCTTCAAGGACCTAAGACAGTTATCGGCCACCTAGTCACCCTGGTGGTAAATTAGAACACATGCAATGTGAAGGAGAATAAATTATATTACTTCTTCCAGAGAAGGTGCAAAAATACTTTTTGCATTGTGAAAACAAGAAAGGACTGACTGAGTAATAACTTCCTAGGATGTTGCTTCAGCTCTCGGCCTACAATACAGGGCAAAAAAAGTTTCAGAAACACCTATATTTGCTTTTATTGGTTCTTTTTAGATATACATGACAACCAAATATGCTATGACATAATTACTAAGGCATGGAATACAATTTGTTCTACCTCAGTCCCCAGTATTTCCCCTCCCCTCCCTTCCTCCCATGCCCTGTTTCCTTCCCTCTACACTCTACTATTCAGAAACCCCTACATTATTCAGAGAAAGGGCTTCCTTCCAATGACCAGCTGATTCCCATAACTGTGTTCCTAGTTACGAGGTCCTCTGAGATTTTAACAGTCAGTACTGAGCAAAAGGGTTCCAAAGTCAAAGAAATGTAAGAAATTCCATAAACAAAGTTAAAAGTTTCTTTACAGCTAGACTTCTCTGAGCCTCCAAAAGGCTGTGAGCACTCTAGGCTTCAAGAAGGAGCTGCACATGCAGTTGTCCCCACTCACCTGGAGGACACACAGGGAAAGGAACCAGACAGTTCTGACCCTTAAGATTCTGACTTACGAGGTTCTCTATTTACTAAAAAAAGAACATGCATTATTCTTTCCTGGGAAAAGATTCAGGTATCAAAAAGTGGTCAAACATTAATATGTTGCTTTATCACATTTTTTAATATCTCATCCCTTATTTTTCATTAAAAAATCCTGAACTTGAGAAAACTACCAAGAAAGTCCCCCTCCCTCCAAACATTTAAAAGAAACCTCTGGGACTCACTGTTTTTTTGTTTTTACATAGTAGAACACTTAGCACATTTTTGAGTGCACAATATAGCACTGTTAACTGAAGGCACAATGCTGCACAGGAGATCTCCAGAATTCACTAATCTTGTATAACTGAAACTTTATACCCAGTGAACAGCAACTGCCAGCTACTTCCAGCTCCAAACCCTTGACAATCACCATTCTATTTCCTTTTTCTTCAAATTTGACTACTCTAGATACCTCATCTAAGTTCTATATTCTTATTTAGACCTTAGCATACTACCACATACTTTCTTATCTGGATTATCTGTTTCACTTTGAACTCTTAATCATTGAGTGAATATAAACAAAACATAAGTGTCATGCACATCTGTTACACATTATATAGTAAGTAATCTTGTGGGAAACACTGAGCATAAAGAATACTGTTTATTAATATAAACTTGCAGGGTATTCAAGTTTTTGAACAGACTTTCTATCATAGCTCATCAAACCAGGAAGACCAACATCTGCACTTTTGTTTTGTCTTTTATACTTGGAACCTTAAGGAGGGTAGGAAAGGTCTTACTGGGTCAGGTCAATGGTCTGGCCTGCCCCAGGTTTTATTTCTAGGAGAGCCACTATTTTTTAAGAGAATACAATTTCTGTTGGGTTTTAAGTTGTACTGATAATCATCCCTAACTTCCCTAAAAATCACAGTTGTTTTATTAGTCATCTGAAGAACCTGCTTCTCCATCCTCTCAGAAAAAGCCTGTAGTGCTCTTCTCTAGGAGCTGTAGCCTGTCTTTCCTTAAACCCTCTCAAGTCCAATAGCTCTTTTCTTCAACACTTTGAAGTTCCTATTGCTCTATCCCCAGCCACAGAACTCCGTCAGAGGGGAAAATGAAGTCCTACACTGTAAGTGCACATGGTAAACCAGTCATCACGAAAACTGAGAACCTGGAGAGCAAAGGACTTCAGCATTCCAGTTACAATTTGGAAAACATTTGTCCATGACAAAATAATGTAGTTAAATGGAAATGGAAAATGATGTAGTTAAAAGTAAGGTTCTGCTGCAAGGGTATTAATATAGTGCACTTAGTGTTTCCATCATGAGGTTTCTATAGTCAAATCACCATTATTTTAATGATTTTTATTCAAAACAAGCTATTAGAAAACAAAGGTTCTTCAGCTAAGAACCATGTATCATTTAAAAGCCTACCTGGATTAAGCACCTGCACTTGTGGAGACATTTTTCCCACAAGATCAATGCTTTAATTAAGGAATAATAGTCAACTCTCTTTATGTCCAGATTCTACATTTGTGAATTCGCCTGCTTGCTAAAACTCAATACTGGTGCTTTCATGGTTATTCAAGGATATGTAGGGTAGTGAAAAATCTGAGCTGCCTGACACATTCCCAGCTGAGACCAAACCAGAAGCCACTCTGCCTTTTTGCTTTTCTGCTCTCATACTGTCAGTAAGTGTCCTTTTCTCAATAGATTGAGTGCTATATTTGTGTGTGTGTATATGTGTGTGTGTGTGTGTGTGTGTGCACACACGAGCATGTTTTGGTGATTTTTCTGTTTAAAGTGCCCTCCTGCACAGTGCTGGAATGCTGTCTAGTGTTTACGAGGCAAGGAAGCTATGATGTGACAAGGAAAAGTGCATGTAAGATAAGCTTTGTTAATGTATGAGTTATAACGCCGTCAGCTAGGAGTTCAATGTTAATGAATCAACAAAATGTTAAATACATTGTCTTTAAACAGAAAAACATCTAAAACACAGGTATGTATTGATTAATTTACAAAAATGTTGTGACCAAAGGTTCCCAGGAAACTATTTTTTTTGAGAAAAACCAGTTCAGTACTCACTAACTGACTGTTTGAGCCAAACTTACAGGGTAATACTAACAACTATTTATATACATATATAAAAATATATATGCATAAATATATATTTAGAATATTTATAAATATATAATATATTTTTATATTTATATATATTTATGTATGCATATATATGTGTGTGGACAATCACATATATATGCATACATAAAAATATATATCTTTTATATATATCTCTATTGTAGATGAGAGTGAGAGCGAGAGAGAGAGAGAGAGAGACAGAGAGCGCATACCATAGTCCCAGGTTTTCAAAATATTTTTCAAATTTTGAGACAGGTTCTCACTAAGTTGCTTGGGGCCTTGCTAAGTTGCTGAAGCTAAGGTCTTGAACTTGTGCTCCTCCTGCCTCAGCCTCCTGACTTGCTGGGATTACAGGTATGCACCACCATGTCCAGCTTGACTGTATATTTTTAAATATTATAACTTCCTTGTAATGGCAATGATAAATCTGTTGAGCAAATGCCATGATTCCCTGAACACTAGAAGCAAATACACAAGCAGCTTATGGTTGATTTAATACTCAGGGAGATAAAGTCCAGTAAGACAAAGGTTCTGATACTCCACAGCAAAGTCAGCCAAATTGTTAACCTTATCCAGCAATTTGGTGTGGGGGCATGATGTGTGGAAAAGGGACATAATGCCTATATAATATGTTGCTGAACTACAGGATACAAACTACCATCTTTTGCAAACTAAGCCTATATATAAAATGAGAAACATGTGCCAGCCCCCTAATGCATGTTGAAGGACCCAGAAGTGATGATGGCTACACTATTTCAGTTTTACTTATAGGGACAATATAGAACAAAGGAAAAAAATTAATAATCTAGCTTTTCCCTTTCCCTATGTAGAAAGTCATCATTGCCATCAGTAACCCATTTTTCCTAAAGATGGGTTTGATATTTTCTTTTAGAGATTTGTCTAAATCTTAGGATTTCTTTTTTGATGGTATGTTTTTAACATTCTCAATTCTAACCAATCTGTGTTTACAAATTATTAAATAAAATAAACCCATGCTTCTTTTTTAACTCTTCATCTTCCTCAGGTGACAGCATTCAAATACATTCAATGACTTAACAGTGCTACAAAATATGAATGATCAAGTGACTTCTGCAATTATGGCAACTGCCATAATTGGCATGAGTACTTTCCATGTACATGCCAGCAAATTGAGTATCTGATGGCCATATTTGTTTTTCAGGACCAACAAACTATTCTTTCATTTTTGGAAAATTATGTTCGGCTTTATTTTGACAGTCCTTAATAAAGTATATTTGAACATAAAAATGAAATAGAGTATGTTTGATTATTTTAACTCCTGCTTTAAATTCAAAAGCAAAACTTCTTAGAGATTTCCTGCATTTTCTTAAGATTTGAACAGCTAGAGATTATGTTGTAGAATAAACCATTTTATTTCAAGGCAATGTTGATCAGTGGAAACAGTATGCTCTGAGGTTCCAATCCTAGACTCTACTTACTATGGGATTTAAGTCAGGATACATGACTTTTCAGGTGGCACTTGTGAGAAATGGAAGGAGGAATGTCTTTTAAAAGTATACCTAGTGCAGGGTTTGGCACACAGTATGAATTCAAAAGCTATTTTTGAGTATGGAAATGGAAATTGTAACTTTTAGAAATTATAAACTTTCTTAATGCAGGGAAGGGAAGATGAATATCAAAGCAAAATTCTGAATAATATCATGTCTCTAAGAAGATCAACAACTTCAAAAATTTTAAATGGACATTAAAAATGGTAATCCATATTTAAAAGTTTCAATCACATTTGGCATGAAACATGCTATGAGTCCAGATAGAGTTACTTGCATGAGAATACTGATCCTTTTATTAACAAGTATATTTTCCCCTTAAAATAAACTTTTTAAATGAATATAACTAGTAACTTTAGTTTCTTACTTAGCAAGAAATTTAGCATTACTAGGGTTATTACCTTCAGTGAAGTTCTTCTTTCAAAACTTATCACCTGATAGCTTACTGGAGATAGCTTGCTATTTTCCTAAATCACATACTATATTAAAACCCACGTCTACAACTTTGAAATAGAGACTTCTTCCATAAGCAGAGATATTAACCAACAGTTCTCAAAACAGTTCAGACTAACTAAAGGATGACACATTTCTATATTAACAACTTGGGTAAATACTGGCTAACGAAGTCTCTGAGTAGACATATGGGATTTTTATGTCATAGGTATAATTTAAGAAAAATGAAAATCTTTACAATTATCCATTTTAAAAAACAGATGTGTTTTCAGTAATCAAGATTAGTCTAAAAACTTAGCTCTACTTCCAAATAACTCCTCTTACTAGTCTAATATATTAACTGACAGCATTAAGAAGTTATTTACTCCCTATTCCTCCCAAGTTACTTTTTATAAATTCGTTCTAACATCCTAAGGGAATCTAAGAACATGTTCATTACACTGAATTCTTCTTTGATTTCTGACAGAGGAGTACTAATAAAGCAAGTAGTTGGCTTGGGATTTTAAGCCTGAAATACCATACCTAAGGGGATGGGTGAGGAAGGCACAGAGGGAAGCCAGGGAGCTGTGGGTGGTATGCGGCAACAGCCACTTCATAGGTGAAGGAATGTCATGAGTGTTACAGAAGGAAACAAAGAACAACACAGAGATGCACGATGTGGCCTAGGCCAAGGCCTTTGACTGCAAGCAATTCCTGATGGTTTCAATCACTCCAGCAGTGGTAACTCTGAGTCAACTCTAACTGAAATGCCACCATTTCACAAATGTCACTATCCTCAGGACATGCCATCTTTCTTCTTTTCCTTCCTGTCTACCATTCCAGCTTTGCCACACTCTTCTTCTCAAGTCACATGCCTATCAACAAAACCCCCAAATCCATTTGCCTCTACCTGGTGAGAGCTTGAAGGAAGCTGTGGACTCTTCATGCTTAAGATGTCAGAGATGGGTGGGCAGATGATACTACTTTCTTCAACCGTCTAAAGGTTACTCTACTAGTCCATGCTGTATTAGCACAGTGGAACACTGGGGGCAGGCTAACTTTGTAAAGAAAAGAGATTTATTGAGCTCAGAGTTTTATGGGTACAAAGTTCTGTATTGGGTGGTTCCATGGTTTGACTTCTGGTGAGGTTCTTCCTGTGGATGGTGTCACATTAGGTGGGAGGATGAGAGGAAGAAGTGATCACATCTGGAACTAAACGAAGCACGAGGCTGGGTGGACTATGCTCTAGCTTTTGTAACAGTCCACTGGTTAGAACTAACCAGAATCCCATAAGCAATACCTTAATTTGTTTAAAGAATATGTCCTCAATTGATCAAAGGATCTCCCACCAGAACCCATCTCTTAAAGGTCCACACTGTCTCCTGATATCACTACCCTGGAAACCAAGCCTCTGTATACAAAAGATGGTAATTGCTCATTTCAGAGAGTTCACTGAAACCACAGGGATAAGACAGCTTGCCTTTCACAGCTACCAATGTACTGGCATCCACTAGTCCCATCCAATCATTTCCCAGGCCATGGAAGGCTGAGGCCTAGCCAGATTATATCACTGGAACAAGGTCATATGAACAAGTATTATCAGAGCCAATCTTTGAAATTAATTTAGTTATTCAGAATGATGAAGTTAAATAATTGTTTTATATATACTGATATATAATCCCTATTTCAGAAGATGCTGAAGAAGCTGTTTTTGTAAAGACTTATTATAAACATTAGAATGGCAGCATGAAAAAGCTATGTGTCATCTGGTTTTGTTAACTATTTATGGAAAGTGAAATAACATGAGACCTTAGAATTTGACTTTACTGGCACAAAAGCTTTTAAATAAGGAATATAAACATAATACATCACTGGGTTCCATTTCTTGATGTAGTTTTTTAAAAAAGGAATATTAAAAACCATCTGTTTCACTGTTATACCTTCTGTTAGGGTTCCCATCTACTTTGTGGCCCTCTAGAGATAGTGTGAGGCCTGCGTGTAGTGCCAAATTCTGTGATGGTTTAACTTCCATTAGTGCTTTCAAAAGCAGGATGAGAGACTAAACCCTAAACCCTTAAAGAGCATTTTTTTTTTTTGATGCTGTAAGTCCACAGATCATACTTTTTTTTTTTTAATTTTTTTTTTTGCCCATTTTATCTTGCCCCTAATGTTTTGTTTTCTTTTTTGGTTAATTATTATTTTTTTATATTTTGATTCATTGAACACAAATGGAGTACAGCTATTGTTTCTCTGGTTGTACACAAAGTAGAGTCACACCATCTGTGCGTTCATGCATGTACACAGGGCAATGGTATCTGTCACACATTCTGTTATTGTTCTTACCCCCCACCCGCCCCCAC
This sequence comes from Glaucomys volans, assembly GCA_020662805.1. NCBI lineage: Eukaryota > Metazoa > Chordata > Mammalia > Rodentia > Sciuridae > Glaucomys > Glaucomys volans. Next base: position 105,680 of record JAJEJO010052710.1, read on the forward strand.
CCCTTCCTTCCCTCTATGCTATCTATCCTTCCTCCATTCTTGCCACCCTTCCACCCCACATTATGCCTCATCATTCACTTATCAGAGAGACCATTCGGCCTTTGGATTTTTGGGATTGGCTAATCTCACTTAGCATAACAGTCTCCAACATCATCCATTTACCTGCAAATGCCATAATTTTATTCTTCTTTATGGCTGAGTAATATTCCATTGTGTATATATACCACAGTTTCTTTATCCATTCATCTATTGAAGGGCATCTAGGTTGATTCCATAATCTAGCTATTGTGAATTGAGCAGCTATGAACATTCATGTGGCTGCATCACTGTAGTAATCTGATTTTAAGTCCTTTGGGTAAAGGCCAAGGAGTGGGATAGCTGCGTCAAATGGTGGATCCATTCTGAGTTTTCTAAGGAACCTCCACACTGCTTTCCAGAGTGGCTGCACCAACTTGCACTCCCACCAGCAATGTATGAGTGTACCCTTTTCCCCACATCCTTGCCAAAACCTGTTGTTACCTGTATTCTTAATAAAAGACATTCTAGTTGGGGTAAGATGAAATCTTAAGGTGGTTTTGATTTGCATTTCTCCTATAACAAGGGATGTTGAACGATTTTTCATAAATCTGTTGATTGCTTGTAGATCTTCCTCTGTAAAGTGTCTGTTCATTTCCTTGGCCCATTTATTGATTGGGTTATTAGTGTTCTTGGTGTAAAGATTTTTGAGTACTTTGTAGATTCTGGAGATTAGTGCTCTATCTGAAGTGTGTGTAGCAAAGATTTTCTCCCACTCTGAAGGCTCTCTCTTCACATTGCTGATTGTTTCCTTTGCTGAGAAAAAGCTTTTTAGTTTGACTCTATCCCAATCATTGATTCCTGCTTTTATTTCTTGCGCTTTGGGAGTCATATTAAGGAAATCTGGTCCTAGGCCAACATGATTAAGATTTGGACCTATTTTCTCTTCTGTTAGGTGCAGGGTCTCTGGTCTAATTTCCAGGTCCTTGATCCATTTTGAGTTGAGTTTTGTACAGGGTGAGAGATATGGGTTTAGTTTCAATTTGCTGCATATGGATTTCAAGTTTTCCCAGCACCATTTGTTGAAGAGGCTATCTTTTCTCCATTGTATGTTTTTGGCTACTTTGTCAAGTATGAGATACCTGTATTTATGTGGGTTTGTCTCTGTGTCCTCTATTCTGTACCATTGATTGACCTGTCTATTTTGGTGCCAATACCATGCTGTTTTTGTTACTATTGCTCTGTAGTATAGTTGGAGGTCTGGTATTGTGATACCCCCTGCTTCCCTCTTCTTGCTAAGAATTGTTTTAGCTATTCTGGGTCTCTTATTCCTCCAAATGAATTTCATGATTGCTTGCTCTAATTCTATGAGGTCCGTCATTGGGATTTTAATTGGAATTGCATTGAATTTGTATAGCGCTTTAGGTAGTATGGCAATTTTGCTATATTAATTCTGCCTATCCAAGAACATGGGAGATCTTTCCAACTTCTCAGACTTTCTTTAATTTCTTTCTTTAGTGTTCTGTAGTTCTCATTGTAGAAGTCTTTCACCTTTTTTGTGAGATTGATTCCCAAGTATTTTTATTTTTCTAGAGGCTACTGTGAATGGTATAGTTTTCCTGATTTCTCTCCAGAGGATGCATCACTTATGAATAAAAATGCATTAGATTTATGAGCATTAATTTTATATCCTGCTACTTTACTGAATTCATTTATGAGTTCCAGAAGTTTTCTGGTGGAATTTTTAGGGTCTTCTAAATAGAGAATCATGTCATTAGCAAATAGGGATAGTTTGAGCTCTCCTTTTCCTATTCGTATTCCTCTAATTTCTTTGATCTGCCTAATTGCTCCGGCTAGAGTTTCAAGGACAATGTTGAACAGAAGTGGAGAAAGAGGGCATCCCTGCCTTGTTCCAGTTCTCAGGGGGAATGCTTTCAATTTTTCTCCATTTAGAATGATGTTAGCTGTGGGCTTAGCACAGATAGCATTTACAATGTTAAGGAACGTTCCTACTATCCCTATTTTTTCTAGTGTTTTGAGCATGAAGGGGTGCTGTATTTTATCAAATGCTTTCTCTGCATCTATTGAAATAATCATGTGGTTCGTGACTTTAAGTCTGTTGATGTGGTGAATTACATTTATTGATTTCCAGATGTTGAACCACTCTTGCATCCCCGGGATGAAACCCACTTGATCATGGTGCACTATCTTTTTAAAATGCTTTTGTATGTGATTTGCTAAAATCTTGTTAAGAATTTTTGCATCTATGTTCATTAGGAATATTGGTCTGAAATTTTCTTTCCTCAATGTGTCCTTCTCTGGTTTTGGTATCAGGGTGATATTGGCTTCATAGAATGAGTTGGGAAGGGTTCCCTCCTCCTCTATTTCATGAAATGCTTTGAGGAGTATTGGAATGAGCTCTTCTTTGAAGGTCTTGTAGAACTCGGCTGTGAATCCATCCGGTCCTGGACTTTTCTTTGTTGGTAGGCTTTTGATGACTTCTTCTATTTCCTTGCTTGAAATTGATCTATTTAAGTTGTGTATGTCCTCCAGATTCAGTTTGGGTGGCTCATATGCCTCTAGGAACCTGTTGATGTCTTCCAGGTTTTCTATTTTGATGGAGTATAAATTTTCAAAACAGCTTTTAATTATGTTTTGTATTTCAATTGTGTCTGTTGTAATGTTTCCATTTCCATCACGAATTTTAGTAATTTGGATTTTCTCTCTCCTTCTCTTCATTAGTGTGGCTAAGGGTTTATCAATTTTGTTTATTTTTTCAAAGAACCAAGCTTTCATTTTGTCAATTTTTTGAATTGTTTCTTGTTTCAATTTCATTGATTTCTGCTCTGATTTTAATTATTTCCTGTCTTCTACTACTTTTGGTGATGATCTGTTCCTCTTTTTCTAGGGCTTTGAGCTGTAATGTGAGGTCATTGATTTGTTGACTTTTCATTCTTTTATTGAATGCACTCCATGCAATGAATTTTCCTCTTAGCACTGCTTTCATAGTATCCCAGAGATTTTGATATGTTTTATCTTTGTTCTCATTGACCTCTATGAATTTTTTTATTTTCCCCCTAATGTCTTCCTTTAACCATGCATAATTCAATAGCATATTATTTAATCTCCAGGTATTGGAATAGTTTCTGTTTTTAACTTTATCGTTGATTTCTAATTTCATTCCATTATGATCTGATAGAATACAAGATAGTATCTCTATGGTTTTGTATTTGCTAAGAGTAGCTTTGTGGCATAACAAATGGTCTGTTTTAGAGAAGAAGCCATGAGCTGCTGAGAAGGAAGTGTATCCCTTAAAGTCTTAATGTGAAAAATCCTGAACTCTGGCATCAATTAAATCATGTGTTCTCTACAGGTGCTATTACAAAGTTCTCTTTCAGTAATCATTAGAAAACTAGCAGTGAGAAATAATGTTACAATGTGCTTCTACTTAAATTACTCAAACTTGGAGATATTTAAAAGGTAGATTTAAGTACCAATAGACTTGTGGTATTCCTGCTTGAGCTTTGGTACCTTCATTGTAAACCAGCCAATCAAATGGCAATGAATTCCTGTTTTTACTGAATGTATTAACAACAAGAATAAGTAGTTAGGGGCTGTGGTTGTAGCTCAGCCATAGAGCGCTTGCCTAGCATGTGTGACGCATGGGGTTGGATCCTCAGCACCACATAAAAATAAATAAATAAAATAAAAGTATTGTGTCCATCTACAACTAAAAGGACTTAAAAAAGAACAAGTCAGAACTCCTACTAGGTGACAGATGACATATTAGCTATTATTTTATACACATACATTTAATCCTTTCAATACTCATTTGTAATTTTCTGTGACACGAATTATTGTTAAACAAATGAGGAAACCAAAGCACATAGAAACCAGTTGCTCAGCCATGGTCATCCAGTCAGTAAGTGGTAGATCCAAATCTGATAATGCTCACAATCAAAGTTACTTATGTTTATGAAGTAGTTATTAGTAAAGTTTACAAGGATATTAGTCATCAATATTCCTGACTCAGGAAAGCAATCAAGTAGATGTGACCACATTAGCTATAAATTCCAACAAAGTGGAATGATTGATTTAGTCTCCTTATTGCCACAAAACTGAGAAGCATACAGTTCATTCAATAATCAAATCAGACTTAATAAGAAATATATGACTCTTGAGGTTCCTGATGAAAACTCCTCCTAATATCCCTCAAATCAACAAAGCAGGAACTAGAGCTAGAGTCTGAATCCAAATGTTATCTGATTCCCAAAGTCTAGGTCCTTTCCATTATAAGCTGCTAAAGCCAAAACCATTTTTATCCTTCACACCTTAACTGATACAGGCCACTTCCTTAGTGACTTTTATGTTGGAGTGATGGCAAATTATGTTCATTACCTTATAGTCACCATTCAGATATAATAAATCTAGTTTCTGAATTCAATATTTAAAATAAATTTTAACATTCTGCAGTGAAACTCAACACTTTACATAATAAGGAGGATGACAATGGACGTCTCATTCCTGATGTCATATATATGAAGTGATCAGTTCTGACTAACAAGCTCATTTTTATAATACCAATAAAGCAAATGTAAAAACTTCCAACAAAATCTTCTTCTTTTTTTGTGTGTGTTTTTTTTTGTGTGTGTTTTTATGTGTGTGTTTGGTACTAGAGATTTAACCCAGGGATATTCTACCACTGATCGACACCCCCGCTCCTTTTATTTTATTTTGAGACAGGGTATCACTAAGTTGTCCAGGCTGGCCTCTAACCTGCTATCCTCCTGCTTAAGCCTACAGAGTCTCTGGGATTACATGCATGTGCCACTGTGCTCAGAAACATTGTTCATCCTTAAGACTAGAGTGTTGATTTCAAATAGCCAAACCTCATATGCCAAAACATCTTTTTTGGAGGTATTTATTTCTGAGCTAAATTAGCTCAGAAATAATTACTAAATAATTAGTAATTATTTCAATAACAAAATAAAATATTTTTGAGGAAAGAGTAACAAAACAAATACACATGACTGAAGAAAACTGGAGCTCTTGAGTCCTGGATCGTTGTTGTTGCCCATAATACTTCTACTAAACTTCATTTTAAGATTTAATTAACACAGCATACAAAGTATAACAGTTTAAATGTTTCTTAAAATTTCATTATTATATTTAATCAGTTGACAAAGTACTAAGTATTTTAAGAGCCTGGAAACCAGAAGTTATATTTGGCCAAAGCAACCATGCAAGAATATTTGTTAAACTGGAACTATTTCATTTCACTGAGAATTTTAAAAAAGCATTCATCTGAACAAGTTGAAAGGACAAGTTTTCTGCTAATCTTTAAGAGGAAAGAATAATTTTGCTTATCCTGTTGTTTTCTGAAGAAAATCTAAGTCAATTAAAAAATCTCCAAGTTACATACAAAGAAAGGTGTATCCTTAGTGATATTTTAAATAGGTATTTTCCATTACATCAAAATTTACCAGAGGCTAATTAGTGTAATGAAATAATGCTACTGTTCCCCAAAGTCATACTTTATCCTTCATATTACCCTTAGTTGCCATTCTCTTTAAAGATATACTGTGCGCTGCTCTGCAACTAGTTGGGAGTGTTTTGGATTTCAAATGATCTAGAAAGTGTTATACAAATTTATGGGCATTCAATATTACTAAGGAAGATAGATGCTAAGTTTGAGATGTGCACTGTAAAATTTTAGGGCAAAGAACCTGATATTCATTGCAAATATCATCACTGATGCTGACTAAGTGGCATTCTAGTTGATAATAACCTATTGACAAAATTGAGTTTTGGTCTAGTCATTGCCTTCATTGAAACTTCAGTGTCAGGTGAAGATGAATGTGTCCTGTCAATTAGCAGTCAGATTAAAGGAGGAAAGCTACCCCAATCTCCAGAAAAGGAATAATATGAATGGCTCAGCTGTAGGGTACAAATGCAGAATCAATTTAAATACCAGCACACTTTCCAAATTAAACTGCTTATAAAAATGGGGGAAACCCTAGTTTTTGCTGTAAATAAATATATTTGCATTTCACTAGTATATCCATAATATCTTTCCACTTCATCAAGTCCTACATTTTCAAGTAGAAAGCAAAGCTCAAGCACTGCTAAAGCAGACATCTTGGTAAAGGTTGCCTGGAGGAGAAACATCAACCCATGGATTATGCCAGTAGCCACTAATACCTCCAACTGCCTCTGTGAGTTGCAAAGTGGGAGGGACAAATAGCTCAGTAATAAGTGACTATTTAGATAGGAAGGGGACAGGAACAATATTAGAATAGGGTACATACCTAGCATTTGACAAAATTGAATTTTATAGAAACATTTTAATTGAAATATAATGTACTATAGAAAAATTCAGAAATACTGTGTCATGAACTTTCACAAAGTGTACACACCCACCTAATCACCTCCAAGATCAAGAAGAACCTTTCTCTTAGTCCCAACCTCCCCCGAAGGCAACAACCCCTATGATCTCTATCATCAGACTAGTTTTGCCTGTTTCTCAACTCTGAATAAATGGACTATAACATATGTAATAGTGTTTGGTTTTGTTGACCTAACACTGAGTTTGCTGAGTTCATCCATGTTGCTGTGCATAGCAATAGTGCATTCTTTCTCACTGCAGTAGGGGTTTTCATTGCATAAAGCACCATAATTTATTAATCTATTCTAGTGTTGACTGGGTACACAAATAACTGTTTTAAACACTAGTACCTTGGAGCAAAGCTGTGGCATGTTGCAAATGTAGGCTAACTGATCTCCCTGCCTACCCACCCTGCCTTGCACATCTACTTTGCACATAACAGCTAAAGGAAAATCTTTTTCAAGTAAAAATCTGATTCCACACTACTGCTCAGAATCCTCTGCTGGCTTTCCATTGTCTATGAGTTAAGATTCAAACTCCTCACAGATCACTGATGTATTTACTACTCCTTGATTATCTCAAAACTTTACTCATTTCCATTTTACTTCTTGAACCCCTTGGCACAGTGGGGACAGAGTATATGCACCACATGTATCTGTTGAATAGCACAGGTATTAATTGCACAGGGCAGATTTTCACACAGTTTATGCTCAACTAGGGGAAAGAATAGTACCAACAAGAAAAGTGTGTGAGTTCAGAGGTGGTTAACTGGCATTCAAGTATGTTAAGCTCAGTGAAGTCTTGCAGTATTGATTTGAATTTATAGAATAAACATTACATCTTATCATTAATTGATGTTATTGTGGATATTAAATACCACATGGTAAAATTCTAAAATATTTTCCAAGGCAATACCTTAAGAAAGCACGCTATTAGAGAATCCAAGACGGCGAACTAGAGGGAGGCTGCATTCCTTGTTGTTCCAATGACTCGGGATTCAAGCAGAGGAAATCTGTTTCTACACTGCCCCCCATCCCCTGTTGTTTGCCCACCCCACCCCGCTCATCCACTGCCGATCATCTGCCATTTGCCTGTTTGCCTACCTTTTGCCCGCCCATCACTCGCCACCCAAAGTCCACCACTGATCACCCACTGTTTGCCTGCAGACTGCCCACTGCCCGCTGCTGCCTGGAAGTCCATTGTGAATATACCCACAAGTTTGGTTACACACAGCTGCCACCATCTTGGGACACTGGCCAGGGTCTGGGAGTCCAGGGCCAAGGGGCCTGCAGGTTTGTCACCGATACCTCGGCCATCTCAGGGCGTGGCTGCCTCAGTCTGGGGATACCAGCCAGGGTTTGGAGATATATTGTTGGGGTACATGCAGGTCTGGTTGCACCTGAAGTCTTCCTGCTGGGTGTGCTAGTGGCCACCATCTGGCTGCCTCTTTGTAGGATTGGCTCCTTTGTGCAAGCACATCCCTGGTGGTCTCTCTGCAAGTTGAAACAGCATTGAGATTGTGGGATGGCAGCAAGACAGAGCCTGGGGAATCTAAAGCCCAGATTCCTCAGATTGCAGCTGGGTCTGCATGGGCCAGTCTGGGCCTGGACCTGGAAAATCTGTGGAAAGCTGGAGACTGGGAGCAGTTCCCCCAGGGGGAGCACAGGTTGGAGAAACTAGAGAAAATTGGGCTGTCTCCAGCTCAGTGAGCCCTGAAGGGTGTGGGGATGAAAGGGGCCAGCTACAATGGGTGGGAAGACTGGAAAAGGGTGTTAGGGCATCTGGCTATTGGCTCAACCAGACAATCAGTCTGGCATCTACCGGACTGGAGGTACCATCAAACTTCAGAAAACCCCAGAGGGGAAGTTGAGAAAATTTTTGAAAGGCAATGGAAGCAATCATTCAATTTTCCATTGAGATTTTCCTTTTTTCTCTCTCTCTCTTTTACATTTCTATCATCTTTGAATCCAAATATTTTTCATGCATCAATTTATTGAGGAATGGAATGTCTGAATACTATATTACATTTTGTTGTGTACTCTTATATTTTTACTTTTTTAAAAAACACCTGCCGATATTTTTTCTCTCACTTATCTGTTGCCCTGGATTTTCTTTCTCACTTCTCATGCTAACAGCCAACCTCTATTAATTCCTCCTTTGCTCTTACTATAAATTTTTACCTCTATCTTCTCTCCTTCTCTGTTATAAACATTGCATCTTACACTACTTCTGTTCCTTCTTTGTCCATCATTTGAAATGGTAAACCCTTTTGGCAAACTTACTGTTTATATTGTAGACAATAATTGAACACATTATTACTGTTTATTGTGACAAAACTGTAGATGCCTTAATAGGAGCTATTTGGTTTAAGATTATATATTGTTTGCATTGGGTGCTGTTAATATTGGTTTCCTCCTTAGTGGTGAGGTACTGGAAACCTTCAGGAACACTATAAAATTACAGGGTAGAAACTATACTGACTCAGATCCACTGCTAGATGGGAAGACATACAAACAACATGAAAAAACAAGGGAACAAACTGCCTTAAACAAACAAAGATGATCTTTGAAATGAAGGATGGTATCAGAGAGAAAACACAGGAAGTGAAAGATCACTTCAACAAAGAGGCAGAGACTATAAAAAGGAATCAAACAGAAATCCTTGAAATAAATGAAATAAACTAAATTAAAAATTCAATGGAAAGTATCACCAACAGACTAGACCACTTAGAAGACAGAACCTTAGGCAATGAAGACATAATATATACTCCTAAAAATAAAGTTGACCATAGCGAGAAGATGGTAAGAAACCATGACAGAACTTCCAAAAAATATGGGATAACATGAAAAGATGAAATTTAAGATATATCTGAATAAATGAGGAAGGCGTGGAGATATAAACTAAAGGAATGCATAATCTTTTCAATGACATATCAGAAAATTTCCAAATCTAAAGAATGAAATAGAAAATCAACTACAAGAGGTTTATAGGACCCCAAATGTACAAAATTACAGCAGACCCTCACCAAGGCACATTATAATGAGAATAACTAACATACAGAATAATGAGAATAACTAACATAAAATTCTGTCCTTATTCTTAAGGACAGAATTTTAAAGGCTGTGAGAAAAAAAATCAAATTACATATAGGGGGAAACCAATTCAGACTTCAGCTGATTTCTCAACCCAGACACTCAATGCCAAGAGGTCCTGGAATAACATATACCAAGCTCTGAAAGAAAATGGATGCCAACCATGAATTTTATATCCAGCAAAACTAAGCTTCAGATTTGAAGATGAACTAAAAACCTTCCACGATAAATAAAAGTTAAAAGAATTCACAATTAGAATATTCCATGAGGAGGAAATGAAAAAAACAAAACAAAACAGTGAAAACCAGCAAAGGGAGGAACTACACTACAGGGAAAGTCAATCACAGGGAAACTAAGTCAAGTTAAAAACCAAAAATAAACCAAAATGATCGGAAATACAAATCATATCTCAGTAATAAGCCTGAATGTTAATGGCTTAAAACTTATTAATTCAAAGATATAGACTGGCAGACTGGATAAAAAAAAAAAAAAGACCTAACAATATGTTGTCTTCAAGAAACTCACCTCCTAGGAAAAGACACCCAGAGACCAACAGTGAAAGGATGGGAAAAAACATATCACTCACATGAACTGCCTAAACAAGCAGGGGTCTCCATCCGCATTATCAGATAATGTGGACTTTAAACCAAAGTTAGTCAAAAGGGATAAAGAAGGACATCTCAAACTGCTTAAGGGAATCACACATCAACATGACATAACAATTATAAATATATATGCCCCAAACAATGGAGCATCTATGCACATCAAACAAACCCTTCTCAATTTCAAGAATCAAATAGACCACAACACAATAACACTGGGTGACTTTAACACATCTTTCTCACCACTGGGTAGATCTTCCAAACAAAAACTAAACAAAGAAACTATAGAACTAAATAATACAATCAATGATTTAGACTTAATGGACATTATATAGAGTATTTCATCTATCATCAAGCAAATAAACTTTCTTCTTGGTAGCACATGGATCCTTCTCTAAAACAGACCACATGGTATGTCATAAAGCAACTCTTAGCAAATACAAAATAGAAATACTACCCTGCATTCTATCAGATCATAAGAGAATGAAACTAGAAATGAATGATAAAATGAAAAATAGAAGCTACTCCAACACCTGGAGACTAAATAACATGCTAATGAATGATGAATGGATAGCAGAAGAAATCAGGGAAGAAATTAAAAACAATACTTAGAGGTAAATGAGAACACTAATGCAATATATCAAAATCTCTGGGTCACTATGAAGGCAGGGCTAAGAGGAAGAAAGTTCACTGCATTGAGCTCATTCATTAAAAGAATAAAAAATCAAGAAATGACCTAACATTACATCTCAAAGTCCTAGAAAAAGAACAAATCAACACTAAAAGCAGAAGAGAGGAAATAATTAAAATAAGAGCTGAAATCAATGAAATTGAAATAAAAGAAAATTCAAAAAATTGACAAAATGAAAAGTTGGTTCTTTGACAAAATAAATAAAATTGATAAGCCCTTAGCTACATTAATGAAGAGAAAATACAAATTACTATAACTTGTGATGAAAAGGAAATATCAAGATGGACACTTCTCGAATACAGAAGATAATTACAAACCATTTTGAAAATTCATAATCAAACAAAATAGAAAATATGGAGGACACGGACAAATTTCTAGAGACATATGATCTACCCAAACTGAATCAGGAGGACATTCACAATTTAAACAGATCAATTTCAAGCAATGAAATAGAAGAAGCTATCCAAAGCCTAACAACCAAGAAAAGCCCAGGAAAAATGGATTCTCAGCCAAGTTCTACAAACTATTCCATGAAATAGAAAAGGAGGGAACCCTTCCAAACTCATTCTATGAGGCTAGTATCATCCTGATACCAAAACCAGGTAAAGACACATCAAGGAAAGAGAACTTCAGCCCAATATCCCTAATGAACATAGATGCAAAAATTCTCAATAAAATCTGGCAAACTGCATACAAAAACATATTAAAAAGATAGTGTACCATGATCAAGTGGGGTTCATCCCAGAGATGCAAAGTTGATCCAACATACAGAAATCAATAAACATACTATATCACATCAATAAACTTAAAGACAAGAATCATATGAGTATCTCAATAGACACAGAAAAAGCATTTGACAAAATACAGCACCTGTTGATGTTCAAAGCGCTAGAAAAACTAGGGTTAGGAAGAACATGCCTCAACATTGTAAAAGCTATCTACACTAAGCCCAAGGCCAACATCCTTCTAAATGGAGAAGAATTGAAGGATTCCCTCTAAAAACTGGAACAAGATAGGGATGCCCTCTTTCATCACTTCTAGTCAACATTGGCTTTGAAACTTAAGCCAGAGCAATTAGATAGATGAAAGAAATTAAATGGATACAAATAGGAAAAGAAGAACTCAAAACATCACTATTTGCCAATGATAGGATTCTATATTTAGACGATCCAAAATTTTCCACCAGAAAACTTCTAGAACTCATAAATGAATTCAGCAAAGTAGCAGGATAGAAAATTAATAACAGAATGTGTGACAGATACCATTGCCCTGTGTACATGCATGAATGCACAGATGGTGTGACTCTACCTTGTGTACAAACAGTGAAACAATAGCTGTACTCCATTTGTGTTCAATGAATCAATAAGTAAATAAAAGAAAAAAAAAAAAAAAAAAAAAAAAAAAAAAAAAAAAAAAAAAAAAAAAGAAAATCAATACCCATAAACCAAATGCATTTCTATACATAAGCAATGAATCCATTGTAAGAGAAATTAGGAAAACTACCCCATTCACAATAGCCTCAAAAAACACCACCACCACCACCACCACCACCACCACCAACAACAACAACAACAACAACTTGGGAATCAATCTAACAAAAGAGGTGAAAGACCTCTACAATGAAAACTACAGAACACTAAAGAAAGAAATTGAAGAAGCCCTTAAAAGGTGGAAAGATCTCCCATGCTCTTGGATTGGCAGAATTAATATTGTCAAGATGGCCATACTACTAAAAGTGTTATACAGATTTAATGCAATTCCTATTAAAATCCCAATGATATTCTTCATAGAACTAGAAAAAGCAATCATGAAATTCATCTGGCAAAATAAGAGATCCAGAATAGCCAAAGCAAGCCTTAGCAAGAAGAGTGAAGCAGGACACATTACAATACCAGATCTTAAACTACACTACAGAACAATAGTGATAAAAGCAGCTTGGTATCGGCACCAAAATAGACACGTATACCAAAGGTACAGAATACAAGACACAGAGACAAACCCACACGAATACAGTTATCTCCTACTAGACAAAGGTGCTAAAAACATACACTGGAGAAAAGATAGCCTATTCAACAAATGGTGCTGGGAAAACTGGAAATCTATATGTAGCAAAATGAAATTAAATCTCTATCTCATCCTACACAAAAATCAATTCAAAGTGGATCAAAGACTTAGGCACTTGAACAGAGACTCTGGGCCTAAAAGAAGAAAAAGTAAGTCCAAATCTTTATCATGCTGGCTTAGGACCTGACTTCCTTAACAAGACTCCTAAAGCCCAAGAAGTAAAATCAAGAATCATAAATAGGATGGATTCAAACTAAAAAGCTTCTCAGCAAAGGAAACAATAACATGGAGAGAGAGCCTACAGAATTGGAGAAAATCTTTACCACATGCACCTCAGATAGAGCAGTAATCTCCAGGATATATAAAGAACTCAAAAAAACACCAAAAAAAACCAAATAACCCAATCATAAAATGGGCTAAGTAACTGAATAGATACTTCACAAAAGATATGCAATCAACAAACATATGAAAAAATGTTCAACATCTCCAGCAATCAGAGAAATGCATATCAAAACTACTCCATTATTTCATCTCACTGCAGTCAGAATGACAACTATTAAGAATATAAGCAATAATCACCATTGGTGAGGTTGTGGAGAAAAAGATACACTCATACAATTGAAATTTGGTACAACCATTATGGAAAGCAGTATGAAGATTTCTCAGAAAACTTGGAATGGAGCCACCATCTGACCCAGCTATCCCTCTCCTCGGCCTAAACCCAAAGGACTTAAAATCAGCATACTATAGTGATGCAACTACATCAACGTTTATAGCAACTCAATTCACAATAGCCAAACTATGGAACCAACCTAGATGCCCTTCAACAGATGAATGGATAAAGAAAATGTGCTACATATACACAATGGAATATTACTCAGCTTTAAAGAAGAATGAAATTATGGCATATGCAGGTAAATGGATGGAGTTGGAGAATATCATGATAAGCAAAATAAGCCAAACCCAGAAAACCAAAGGCAGAATGTTTTCTCTGATAAGCAGATGCTGATCCATAATGGGGGTGGGTAGGGAAAAATGGAAGAACTTCGGATTGTGCAGGGGGAGGAGGGGAGAGGGTGTGGGGATGGGAAGGACAGTGGAATGAAACAGACATTATTACCCTATATACATGTATGATTACACTACCAGTGTGATTCTGCAGCATGTACAGCCAGAGGAAAAAGTTGTGCTCCATTTGTGTACAATGTGTCAAAATGCATTCTACTGTAATATATAACTATTAAAACAAATTTTTTAAAAAAGAAAGAATGCTATTGCTTCTAATCTATGATCCATAGTTTCCATATTATCTTAAATCTTAAATGAAACAATTAACTGAAACAAGTTTATGGATATTATTTTTTAAATACTCAGTGAATGGAAATGCTTGAGTAAATCACACTTATGAAAGCAGACAGAAAAATAACTGCAAAACAATGTCTAATATATCTTAGAAATGGGGGGAAATCAATATAGTATAAAGTTCTACTGACACAGTTGTTTTACACCTTATCACCTAAGCAAAGCTTTTTCCTCCCTAAAATAAATGAATTAATCAAAATAGATTAAATGTCACCAGTTAAGAAAAAAGACATGCTCCACCCTACGAACTGAGGGTTAAGAAAAAAAAGAATGTGAGGAAACTATTGAAATCAAAACACAGGAATTGATAAAGTAAACAGCAGAGACTTTCCAAGCCATTTTCAAATTCTGGTTTATAAATTACTACCTGAAAACTTGTCTAAGATTATGAAGACAAGCAGACCCATTGATGGGCCTAAAATTAATATTCTTTCTCATTCTTTAGCTTGTGAATGTACAAAATGAACATAACCATGTGCTCCTTTTCCAATCCTTTCTTCAAATATGTTATTTGCTTACTTAGTTGACAAATTCTTAATTGTTGTTTTTCCCTTTAACTGGAGAATAGATAAAACAGCCTTTTCTGATTTATAACTATATTACTTCAGAAAACAATTATGTTAAACTCAGTGAAAGAAGATCCTCACAACATATTCAGGGGAACAGAAAGATTAAATAAATTATTAAATTTTTTACTATAAATATTATAGTAAAACTGTGCAAATTATAGTCCAACAAAATGAACTCAAATATTCATGTTAGTTTGAAATAAATATATTTAATGCTTATACAATAATAAAATCATAGTTCAATAAAGAGTCAGCAGATACCCAGTTTCATTTTAAAAACCATATTCTTTAATTTCTAAAACATTTACTCTAGCAATTCATTTTCTCAGTAAGGTTCTTCCATAAATAAGAGAAGCTGATTCAATTTTGGATATTTTGAATTGGTAAGGGAAATATATATTTCTATAGAGCTGTCCAGCAAAATGTAAAATTTGCATCTAGGGGTGACATAAAGCTATAAAATTCACTTAAGTATACTCTAATTTTGCCTTAAATAGAATCTCCTCAGCATTAATATACAAATTCATATCAGATTGCCCCATGATTCCATCTTTAGACTGATCTAGGCTTGAAATTTAGTATTTAATGTGCATATCCATTTATTATACATATACACACATAAATATATTTATATATGTAACCATACAGTATGTGTTGTGCACACACACACTCTCTCTCTCTCTCTCTCTCTCTCTCTCTCTCTCTCTCTCTCTGCTTTCCTATCATTAAAACTAGAAATAGGATTTTCCTTTTTTCTTTACAGCTCCTGGTCTCTCTTCTTAACAGCTCATTAAATTAACTGAATTACCCAACAGATAAATTGTTCAAGTTATACAACCATCCGATGTTAAAGCCATTTCTAATTTCCTAAATTTTCACAAATTCATAATATTAATCCAACTGAGCTCCCAAAGAATAATATAGAGCTCTATTAAACAAAGTAAACAATGATAAACTCTAGAGGCTGTACATAGGCAAAATAATTTAAGAAATCCTCAAAAACTCATGGCTTGTGTCTCCATGGAATAGATACCAACATATTCAGGAGACTAGATACAGATTAAATAGAATCATTGAATTTTAGACTATGAAAAGAATCAGAGTAAATCTATACAAATCATAGTCTATCAAAATGAACTCAAATATTCATGTTAGTTCTATACAAATATAGTGCTCTGAAAACAATGAAAATTCACAGTTTCATATATGGAGTCAGCAGTTACCTTATTAACAAAATGGGAATCAAGGATTCAAGGCTGAGGAGGTAAGTGGGAGAAGGGGGAATCATGGAAGGCTTTAGTGTATGGCCTGGGACAGATGCTTTCACACTCAAGAGGTCCCACTTAGAAGATCAACTAGCACAAAGTTCCCAGACCTTGTAGCACAAGTCCATCAGAAAAATCATTTCCTACTTTTTCTATCCTTCCAAACTTCAGATAATTTCTCTCCTCTAGGACAGGATCACTTCATCACTCTCTCTTGCCCACCCCCGACTCCTGACCTTCTTCAAAAATCCCATCTCAATGACAACCCATTTAGAAGTTTCTCCATTGCTCAGAATTTATCTCATAGTGGCAGAATGATTAAGAGAATAAAGTCACTAACTTTAAAATTCAAATCCAAGGAACCAATTATCTGTGTTTAGCTAAATAAGCCCAAAATGTTATAAGGAGATATACAACTTTGTAATTTCTTTAAAAAAAAATCAAGAATGCTAACAAAGTTATGATTTAATAACTAAAAAAGCAAAACACAAGAGTATCATTAAAAAACACAACAAACCAAAAAGCCAGTGTTTAAGTGAATATAATACTGAAATAAATGTGCTGAGAGAATGAGGGTCAATGCATGCTGTATGGAAGTATGACAGTGAATTCCATTAACAGGTACAATTACTGTGCTAATAAAACAAATATTAAAAATGAAGCTGATTAAATTTTAAATACATGCTGTGATTCATAAGCCCTACGCTAATTATCACAAATGGGAGATCAGACATTTTGCAACACATGATTATTTAGAAAAAACATAAATGACATTCTTTTTCTTTGTATAGTTATTTACTAAATCTAAACAGATGGCTTGATTTCTCTAAATCAAGTCATTAGTTATAAGTTTTATTTAAATAAATCTACTCAAGAAGTAAATAAAGTTATTCCTTCAACTCCAAGGTCACAGGTGAGTCCTTTAAAAGCAGGGTAACAATACTAAGTGAAAATTCATGCTATTAGAAAAATCAATGGACTATGACCTGGAAATATCAACTACTAGTACTATTAACATACCATGAAGTTTCATACAACGAGCAATGAGTTAACAATGTAAGAATAATTACAGCTCTGAGATAATGCTTTCTGTTTTTAACATCTGGAAATTCAAATAGTGTTAACAAGTGTTTAGCTAATTTATCAACTTAGGTAAAGTAGTTATCACTATCATTTTGTAACACCCCTGAAATCAGAACTCTGCCCACTTGGATCTCACCATCCTCTCAGATTCATCACAAGGGAATGAAAAGCAGCAAAGAGGCCAGAAATCCAAAGAACTGTCTAAGGAAAACTGAAGAATGGAGATTTCCATATACTTAGCAAAGTTAATTCTGTAGATGCCATGAAAGTCACCTTAAGAATTCATTTTCTGAGCCTGACCTGAGCAATATGCCAAATTTCACAGGAATAGGCCCCCACTGAAATTACCATTTGTAGGCCACGTTATCCATCAATCACAGGGAACATGCATGATGTCCCTTCACATTTTGAGTGCCAGTGGGACAGTTAAAAAAAAACAAACAATTTAAAAGCAAACTTTAAGAATGTAAACAGTTTCTAGAAAAATAAGGGAAGAGACCTACAATTCTGAAGCAATTAATGTCCATGAATGTTCCCTGAAGCTCTAAGTAGAAAAGACTCACAGACCTGAATGACTAGAAGGCTCTGTGCTTGAAAACAAAGGAGTAATTTATCAGGGCAATAAAAATTCATTGTGAAGACACTAAAGTCAAACCAACTAAAATCAACAAGAGACAAAGCAACGTCCTAGTTTTGGGCCCTAGGAGCTAAGGCTTCAATGAACACTAATTATGTCTGGTTAGAAACCAAGTGAATTAAATGTTTTCTTTTCAACTTTTTAAAACAAGAACATTGGGCTGGGGTTGTGGCTCAGTGGTAGACTGCTCACTGAGCATGCATGAGGAACTGGGTTCAATTCTCAGCACCACGTATAATAAATAAAGGACATTGACAACTAAAAAAAATTAAAAAAAAAAAAAGAACATTTTATGCCTGTAATCCTAGCACTTGGGAGGCTGAGGCAGGAGGATCCCAGCCTCAGCAACTTAGCGAGGCCCTAAACAACTCAGTGAGACTCTGTCTCTAAATAAAATACAAAATAGGGCTGTGGATGTGGCTCAGTGGTGAAGTGTCCCTGGGTTCAATTCCCAGTACCAAAACAAAAAAAAAAAAAGAAAAAAAAAAAAAAACCAAAAGAAAAAAACAAAAAATAAGAACATTTTAAAGAACAAAGTGTTTTGAACCATTTCCCAAAATCAATCTTAGGAATTCAAGAATTGATTATACAAGTTTCTGTTTTTGTTTGTGAATATGCCCTGCGTAATAGTGATGAAGGTATATGTTCAAGATAGGTTTGGACTTTTCAACATGCCTCGGAAATTGGGGTTCTAAATGTAAAGCATAAAAATATGTAAGCACCTCTGTCAGATCTAGGGTGTTCATAACTGAGAATGTTAAATACTTTCAAGAAACTGGCAAAACCACGTTTTTTAGCTTATTTATTTTTGTGGTCTTCACTGTATTATTATTATTATTATTATTATTATTATTATTATTATTATTATTATTTTACATCTAAATCAGTTCTATTTCCAAAAGAACTAAGGATGTGATACTTTGAAACTTTGATCTTGAATCAAAGCTTCATTCTAAGAGTAAAGGTCCAGAACAGTAGAGATGAAACTATTCTGAGCACAAGTTATTTTGTTTTAGTGATATTTGTTCACTCAAAGCACAAAAACCACACACAATCTGTGTCCAATTCAGAAGTCTATAGATAATGACTGCGATGGTGGAGGTGTACACCAGGGCAAAATGACAAAAGAGCAAAGAGGAGGTGACACTGTCAAGTGTACACATGGCATAGCATTCAGCTGGGTCCCTGGGCCCCGGGCTGGCTGGAGAATCACCTTCCAGTAGTCTCAGACTCAGGAAATAAGCCTGTTGTGGTAACTGTTCGGTACAGTTCTTGGTTTTGGGGAACAACCACATCTCTGAAGCTCTTTCCTCTGCAACCCATTCCAGTAGGTTTTTTTAGCACACAACCCACCCAGACAAAAATCTAGAGGGGCCATGGAAAGAGTCATAGAGTTTGCTTTTGAAAATAATTCCCTGGATTCATTGTGCTAAAGTTATTTCATTGTTCGTCTGTTTTCTGGTTATAAATATGTAATAAAAAATCCAAGAAAATTATTACTTCATTTGGCAATTAATGTTTACAAATGGGATGAAGATTTTGATAAAAAACATAAAACTGGATTTTGGTAGTAAAAAAATCCAAGTTTTTCCCTATTTCTAAAAATGCCAAGAAAGTATACAAAATCCTCAAATTAAACAAAATAACTAATGTGAAATTTAAAATTTATAAAAAGTTCACTTTTTAAATAACGTAGCAAGTGGATGAGGTGTGGGGTTGGTAGTAGCAGAGATCTACCCAGGTGAGGAAGAGTATTTGATCACTAATATTGTTTAGATTTCTGGAACATGAAGAAAAGGAAGGTCAGTTTTTAGGACTCCTATCATTTTGCTATTGTTTTTGAATTCTGTATGGACAATGCATCCTCACTACCTACTCCAGGAAACCTCTTTTTACTGGCCTGCCCTTGACAACACTGTCAAGGAGTTATCCAAATTCAGTCTTTCTGGTTTTTATATTCATTGTGCAGACATTTCCCATACAATTAAAGAGGATTTAAAAAAATATGTGGCAACTAACTGATGTTGTTAGAAAAATAGGATAAACTAAGATATAAAAGGGAAAAAATAAACTTCCTATTGCTTAGTTAGTACATAATTACACACACTGTAATATATGCACAAACAATTTTAAAAATCCAGGTTACCCAATCTGGGCTGTATTAAATATTAGTTTCATAGTCTTCTTGGTTCTTTTCAATTGAAAATAAATGAAAGAGTCCTTAAATTTAAATATTTAAATAAAAATTGTTATTCCAAACAGCCTATATACGAAAATAACTTTCTAGGGCTGGGGTTGTGGCTCAGTGGTAGAGCGCTTGCCGGGCACCTGTGAGGCCCTGGGTTTGATTCTCAGTAACCATAAAATAAAATAACAAAATAAAGGTATTGTGTCCATCTACAACTAAAAAGTATATTTTAAAAAAGAAAATAACTTTCTAAAAAATACTAAATATTGAAATAAGTGTCAAATTTCCAATAGTAGCTGAACTTTAATTTTTTATTAAATAATTTTGTTTATTTCTTAGTAAGAATTTTTCAGTTCAAAAAACAGAAGCCATTTTGCAAAAAGGTTTAAGATAAATCTATAAACTGAGTCACAGTTTTCCCTCCTGATGTGCCCTGCTATTATAAAGGTGTGATTCACAAAGAATATTCAGACTGTTTCTACATCAGCTCATCTAAAAATTCATTAAGTCAGTCGTTTCTCACTCCTGTCAGAATGTGGGCACAGAAGCAAGAGTGAAACACCATGGGAACCTATAATGAACATATCAGGTATCATCCAAGTTAAATGAAGACACATAAATCAATACCAAGTCTCTGCACATTTCACTCGTATTTTCCATATTAAATTAACTTGAGAGGTTGATGTGGTTTCTCACCTTTGTTTTGGTCCTTTTTCTCCCTACTGCCTACTATAAGAATGCCATTTAACAAACTGAGGAAAACAATGGTAGGCTACACTTGGCAGACATAGCTTCCACATCTGGTATTAGTCTACCTTAGTCTGTACTTCAGAGTTCTGTTCATAACTCACTGAACACAGATGAAAATAACTAGACTAAGTACCGAACACCATTTGAGATATTCTCTCATTTACTTTACCTTAGTAATTCTTTAGTAGTGGCTACAAGCATCTGCATCTAGGCCAGGGATGCTCCATCTGTTTTCTAACCTCAGCACCACATGGACAAGACTCAGCTTTAATGAACACAGTGACAAACTAAAATAATCACAACCAAAGTGGGTTTGGGGGATAAGAGCATAGCAGATAGGGAAGTGTCAGACTCCTGAGTATACAGCAGGATGAAATAGCTCCACTCTCCATCTAGGATAGTTATTCATACTGCTTCCAAAAATTAAAACTCATTTTACCAGTGGGAATGATCAAGCAAATAATCTTACAGAAAACTCTTCATTATTATTTTCTAACAGGCTAAGTAATCCCTATTTCTTTTCTTTCAACATTTACTTCCCATATTTTAAAACTAAAGAAACTCCTGCTTCTTACTTAGATCCTTACTAAAATGCAGAGGGAAGGGAGAGAAATCAAATGAGGGTGGGACAAGATCCAAACACAAATTACTTTATTACATCTTAAAAATGTAATGTTCCTCTTAAAATTCATGGTATTGTATTAAGAATTTTTAAAAAATCCCATTTTACTGAAAACACCATTCGATAGACCCACCAACAAGTTGTAGATACACTCTAATTGTCATAACCTATTTTTCCCTAAGTACTGTGTATTTATCACACCATTTTGGCTTTAGTTCCTATGTGCACTAGACCCTATAAATTTTATCTTATTTTTCAGATTTATGACAAGTACTTTTGGTGTTTCCCTATAAACTTCAGTGGCATTTTTCCAATTGTCTAATACCACTGATAAAAGTTAACTCTGGCAGTAAGATTAGTTAAGAAACTGCTTCCCCAGGCTATATCAAGGCACTGATCTTATTGTTGTGGACAGGACTTTCCTGCCAGTTTTACTCTTGCATAGGTGTATAGCCTGGTGTAAGAGAGTTCCTATCTACACAGTTGGCTGAGAAGAATGCCACCTAGGCTAGAAACAGAAGAACTGATTCATACAGTTAACATTTCTTTTCTTTTTCTTTGTTTTTAAGAAAAGAAGTGTTCATTGTAAGGGGTGGGGGAAGGACTCCCAGAATACACTGAAAAAATGAAAATGTAAAGTCATCCATAATTTCACCCCTCTGTTCAAACTTCATCCAAAGAGCAGATATCACGGACAACCTTTTCGCATTAATTTCTTCCCTTGGCCTAAATCTATCCAAGAACAATCTTGTTCATTCCCATGGATTCACTCACTCAATATTAATATATATCTGGGTGTTTCTTGTTTAAATCCATGAATGTTCCAGCCTAACTTCAGGATAAAATCCATAGTTCTATCACTGTCCACTTTACTCCAGCCTCTTCATTAACTTACTCTCTGGCTGCACAAGGAAACCATATCTCCCAGCCCCACCTTGTACTGTTCTCTGCTAAGAACTACCCATTCCAGCAGCAAGCTCCCAGGTATCTGGCTGGGTCCGAGACAATGAGGTGGTGGTGGGGAGGAGGCACAATATACAACGAGTGCTTCCTCTATGCCAGGCACATATACAATGTCTCAAAATAATTCACTGAAGTAATTTTATTATCATTCCTATCTTATAAAAAAAGGACCTGGAGGCTTTGAAATGTTAACTAACTTGATAAATTATAGCTCCTACAAGAATGGAATAGTGATTCATACCGAGATGGAACAGAGAGTCCTTGTTCATAACCTTACCTGGATGGTACCAGGCAGGTTTGCATGTTAAATGCAAAGAAATAGTCTCCACCTCCACAAAGAAATACCCTTTTTTTAAAAAAAATCTTTAATACATGGCCCTTTATTTCCTTCTGAGAAGATCAGTAATATTCACAGTTTTATTAAAATTAATTTTCTTTTTCCCTCTAAAATGTCAGAATAATCATATTAATGACATTGTTCTAAAGAAAACATTTACATTCTGGATAATTTTAACAGGCTTAAGGATGAAAGACTGAAAATAATACCTTAGTAGGCTTAGACAAATAATATCATAGAAAAACATAAAAGGATATGAAAGATCTAATTGTTCCTGTCATTTTAAATTGTGAAAATAAAAAATGCTACAACTAACTTGTGGTTTTTCTGTTATGACCAGAAAAAAATCACAGTTTTTACTTAGTGATTCAATACTTACTTAAATAGATATCAAATTCTTTTGACTAAGGGAGTTCCACTGGGTTGGGGGGTGTAGCTCAGTGGAAGATCATGTGCTTAGCCTGGGAGACCCTGGGTTCATCAAACAAACAAACAAACAAAAACAAACAAGAAAAAAAAACCCAAAATAAAAAAGGAATTACACCATATTCCGTAATGGCCTGAGAGCTGGGGTACTTGGCTTGAGTAAGAAATTAGTCTCCAAATGAGATTCATTATGTAGTATTCATGGTTCAACCAAACTCTTCAGCAAGGTTTAACCATCCTCAGTTTTTCCCTTAGAGAACAGGCCCCAGCTGAAGGGTGGCTGGACTGTCCTACGTGTTTAGGTGCTACTTTAAAGCACACAGGTTTGCTTTAAAACAAGATCACACATGAACTGCTCTCTGGAGTATATCTGTGTGGATAAGAAGCTCTTTCTTTTAACTCATTAGGTAATAGTTTAGCTTTAGAATAAAAGATTCCAGATGTTTACTCTAACAGATTTTATAGACACATGGGATTAATGTCAGACACATAATCGCTGGTTTTGGAGCAGGGCCAAACGGTGTTGATATGCTGTTTAATTATGTTGGCACTCCAGGCATTTCAAACATCAACATAATTTCTCAGCTGATATTCCCATGTGGACTCTTGCTTTAAATAATTATAGAGGGGTAAATAAATTGGGAGTTGTACATGCTAATGAAATCTATCTAGCTTCTACTTTTAATGGATTTAAAGGTTTTTATGAATTAAAAATCTCCGAGGCTATAAATAGCAGATAAACACACAACCAAAACTGCCAGGACATATTTTCTTATGAATTCTTTGCAGCACACAAATGTAGTGATTTTCATTCATGTGTCCCTAGGGAACATTTGACTAAGCCATTAAAGATTCCCAGGAGTCCCAGAACTTGACTATTGGATATCCTCCACACAATCAGTGCTAGAAGCTTATTTTGTATAGACATTCCAAAATTCCTTGCCTAGTGCTTTTGAACAACCTCCTATGAATATAAAACCATACCAACACAGAATTTTGACTTATACTTATGACTCATATTTCTCCTGCTTCCTTTTAGGAAAAGTTAAGCATCAACAATATATACTATTCAGACAAACTTTCTAAAAGACATTAAAAAGTTTTTTATGAGAAAATAAAAATAAGTAAATCATCATAAGAAAGGATGAACTGGACTAATAAAGTGCTATTTTGTAAGAAAGACCTTTTCAGGAAAGCAATGGAAAAATTCCTAATCCAGAAATTTTCCAGATATAAAATTTCCAATCATCGTAAGACCCACACTTAAGTTCCTCCTCCACTGCGATATGAGAAGTTTCTTTCATTTACTGTAGGTTGCTGACATTATGCACATACACTTAAACTGAACACACAGAAATATATATTTCACTAAAATAACTTGCAAATGATCATAAGAAAATTAAGGTATTTTGTTAATTTTATTTGGAACACATTTATAAATAAAACATACAGGTTAGATGAAGTCACTGAAGCATCAACTTCTTAGCTATTCCAGATTTTTCTGAATAAGAACTTTTCAGTAATAATAGAAAGATGTAGTTTTACATTTGTGGCTGCTTTTGAAATTAAACCCTCCTCTTTTCCTAAGCTCTCCTACTCCCCCACTCTGATCCATAAACCCCTACTTAACAAGCACCTTTAGGGGTAGGCAGGCATTTCCTAGTCTTTTATTTAAAAATCTCTCAGACCATCAATTGTTAGTCATTCTGCCTGCCAACAGCAATAGTTCAAAACCTTCATTATCACAGGTCCTCATAACTTTATAGCTGCTCATGTCTCTGCAATCCATCTGATGCACTGCCACCAAATGCTGCATTTCCCTCAGCCTGGTGCAAATTCTGTTTGTACCTCTACTGTGCATAAGACAGAGACTTAAACAGTTGCTGATTCAGTTCAGGAACTCTACATAGACCTCATACCACCGGGATGAGGAAGGATGGGTCCCAAGTGTAACGTAAAGTACACTTTGCAAATTCAAGTAAGTGATACAGTTTAAAAAAGAAAACAAAAAACACCAAAAGACTTAATGATGTAGCATTTTGGGGTGCTGAAAATTTAAAGGTCTAGTAGTTGGCAAAATCAAAGTAATCCAGAAATCTAGCATAACACAACTCCTAAAATTTGACACCCAAGATCTAGTAACTGTAATGTTGGCAAACTCAAAATAATACAGAAAGTAGCTTGTCATTTTAAAATGCTATATTAACTTAAGAACTGGCAGAGTAGTATAAAACCCACAGACCTCAAAAACTGAGGAAAAAAGTCTATGAGTAAATTAATTTGACCTAAAGCTACTAGATGTGAAATAGTTTACTAGATTGTAAACTCAGAAATTATATCACTGTAAAAAAAAAAATCTTCATTTATACTGAAAGCATCAACACCTAAGTTGGTTGGAAATCAACCATATATAAGAAATGCCAAATCACCCACTACACCAACTTGATATTTCCAAGATAGTCTTGAAGGGTCTACAAGTTATGGCCTGCTACTTATTTATGGAAAACAGCCAGGCCCATTCATTTACACAATGCTCATGGCTGCTTATGTGCTATAGAGAGCTAAGTAGTTACAAGAGAAACCAACTAGCTTGCAAAGCTTAAACAACTTCCTATCTGACTCTTTCTGGGAAATTTTGTAGGCCTCTGGCTGGGTGACATGGTAGAAGGTCACCCTGATAGTCCTGTTGCTCTAGCAGAAGATGCTGGCTACACACCCAATCAGAAGGGAATCCCTGGGAGGCATTTTCCCAGCTTCATGCTAATGAGCACAGAGTATTTCCCAAGAGTATCTTTTAATAGTGAATGCTTTTGATAAGGATATACAACAATGTGATTAAAATACGAAGGTTACTTTTATTTTTAAAATTTCTGTAAACCCAGTACCTGGATGTATGCTTTCTACATACTGTGTAGTATTAGTGTTATAGAGATTTGTATTTTACAGATCATCTCTATGGTACTGAATACTCTAAAAACCACACTTGTGATTACTGAGTACTTAATATGTTCTTTCTATAATCAACTCTAGAATACCTGTTGTTTTATTACCATAGACACTAAAATATTATGTTTCTATAGGAAATAATATGTTAAAATAGTTATTATGTACTTCTGGAATTAAGATGCATTAATTAGCAGAAGAGTGATTAATAGTCCAGGAACATATTAATTAAGCATAATCATATATATTTTATATTGCTTTCTTTGTGCCATCATTTAGGTACATTTTGTGATACACAACTAACCTTGAAAACCACTTTTTTATATTGTATGTTTGAGGAAATACTTTTTGAGTCCTAACTTTGTTCCAGACATAATTCTGGAATTGCTTATCTATTATATTAAAATCAAATTTTGTGGAAAAAAGAAAAACTCACAGATGTCTGGTATAAGAGAAATATTCACTCAAATAATCTTTTCTACTACATTTAGGGTCACATGGGTTTTTGTTTCATACCTAATGTCTCAGTATTGTGCCTACTGTATTACTAACAGTGTTGGAGAGCATCACAGGCTGGAAAAACAATCCTATGTGTGACAGACACAAATTCAATACTGGATTATAAAAAAATACAGTCTATCTGATCTGGACAAATAGTTTTGAAAACTAATCCTAGTGAACCCTATAGAACTTTCTCTGAAAACAAATGCAAGTATGTGGATTGGAGTCATTTCTGCTTCTATCTGGGACTGTAAATCATGAAAAACAAAATAGACTTTCACTGTCACAGAAAAATGTTCTCCTGAATAAAGTATTCTTTTGATCACTAATAATTATTTTATCAGTAAGTATAACTATACCAGTTAAATCACCATGTCATCTATCAATTACATTTTAGAAAATGAATGAATTAAAATTAACTTTGAGACAATTTAGACATTTTGTAGTATAATCTATAACCCAAGAGAAAGAAAATATCTTTTACCCCATTTTTGTTTTTAAACCTGGTAACTTTGTTTTTTAACAGTATAGGCCTCTTTGTAAGTTGCCCTAAATCCTTTTTAAACAAAGTGAGGCACAAATAACCAAACCAAGACTCACAAAAAAGCAAAACTGACAATCTGGCTTCCATTTATTAACAAACACAACAAGTTACCCCTGAGGGAGCCACCCAATTATATGTTGGTTAGATAGCTGAATCAAAAATAACAGTCAGGAATATACAAAAGACAGTGTAGCTTGAGACTGATAGTTTAACCAGTAGGTAAAATTTTCCTCTAATTAGAATGGTAAAAATTTTAACCAAAAGGGAAACTTTAAGTTTTAATATCATATGAGACTGCCAAGGAGATGGTCTTACTAAGAAATAAATTGTTATGAAAATATTTTGGATCTGGAATTAAGGCCTATCATGAATACAGGAATAACTGAAGAGTAACCAGAGATGCAGTATATAAACATGATGGCAAAATATACTGTTTTGTTTGGGATGAGTACATGATATATTATAAGACAAGATATGAATACAATTTAGGCAGAAGCGAAGTGAAACTTTTTGTCTCTAATTTGGAGCTATGGTTTCAGCCACCAGAGGCCACTCTTCCCCAGAGAGATGTAAGCTCTGTGGTTCTCACTCACTGTTAAAGGGATACAATAAAAGATATACATGTTGGCAATATTATTCTTTCTACCCAAAACAAATCTGAATATTGAGAAAATTGGAGAATAGAACTGAAAGTTGCCTGAGAGGCTAAAATTATGTTCATAATAGAGCTGAGTCAAGTCGCTGAGGAGTGGGTAAGGGATATCGTTCCCAGGGAGAAGAGAGATTTGTGGAACAGCTAGTTGCCAAGCTGAGAGAGATAACGGGGAGAGCTGGAAAAGGTTTCTGGATTTTTTTTTTTTTATTATTGTATTATAACTACAACCTCCTGCACATTCTTCAGCTCAAGACTACATAACAAATTGTTTTTTTCCCAATTAGCTTTGCCTGTCAAATCTAAATTTTATGTACCAAATTTGGCTTTAAGGAAAGAGTAAATTAGCCAAGGCTCCTTCAGGGTTCAGCATACATATCAACAATCGAACAGAAGAGAAAAAGGCCTTAATCCCTCACAGTGACCCGCACAAAGCACACTCAGCAAATACCTTCCTTGCTCACCCCATCTTACATATATTATAGGAAGAAGCCAACAACTCAAGTTTCCAACCCATTAGTTAAGGGAGGGCCTCATTCTCTATTGCCACTAGCTAAAACCACAGGTAGAAGTAAAATTCAAGAGTCACAATTTTATGTATGTGACCAAGGGGCAATTTAGCATAGACCCTAAGAATACCAAGAGACCAAGCATTTTTAAAATACAGTATTTCTTATTCCATGCAGCAGGACAGGAAATTTCAAAGAAAGGGTATTTAGTAGCCCAGATATCCTTAGTGGTTTCTTCATGAAATACTTATTTAGGGTACAGTTTTGTATTCTAACATTCTGGCAAATCAGTTTATCACACATCATTGTATCTTCTGGATACCTATTGACTTTCCCAACTACAAAGGCAAAATATATCACTATGAAATATTCAGAAAATAGATAAGACTTTGAGAAAATAAAATCATCTACAATCCCAGAGGATATAAGAAAGAAGTTTGGAGTGAAACATATTTTACACACACACACACACAAATTTACACAGTTTTAATTTTTTTATGTTATCATTCATCTACATTCATCCCCAAATCAACTATCACTTTCCTGCCCCATTTCCCAATGAAAATAGTTCTGACAAGTTCACCAAAAATCTGAGGCTGGGTGGGCCATGTTTTCACAATTTACTCTTCCTTTGTACCTTCTTTGTTGTCTCTGTAGCATCTGCACTCTGACCATTCTTTTGCAAACATCTTAGGCTCCTCCCACCTATCTGGTCACCTTCTGTCATCATTTTGGACTGTTCTTTTTCAGGTCTACAGTAACTACTAAATTTCTGGTTCCATACTCTATGCTTTTCATTCTACCCTCTCCCCCTGGGCAACAGTAGTTGCTCCCATGGTATCAACTACTAACTACATGGCTGTTGTGCCTAACATACAACAAATGCTAAAAAATTTTGAATGTTTATTAATGACTTAATATTAATGATTTTGACTCTAATCTCCAAGAAGTTCTCAGTTCCAAGGCCAGACAGAACCATATAGCAGAAACCTCTTATCTACCACAGTTGGGACAGGTAACTGGCTGGTTAATCATAAGTCTGTTAAAGCAGTGAATGATAAAAACAAGACAAATAAGTATTTTATACACTGAATTTTAATCAAATAAATGCCCATTCATTAGCCCATAATGTTAGAGTTACAGCCTTCTCTTTAAATAAGCATCTGCTGATTCTTCAGTGTTTTTCTTGACTAACTTGCAGCCATGGTAAACTGTTTTTCAGTTTCTGTTTATTTGATAATCAGCTTTATGAGATATCATAAAACAAGCCATACAATTCACCCACTTAAAGTTCACAACTTGACAGTTTTTAATATATTCACAAAATTGCACAATATCACCACAATCACTTTGGAAAATTCTCATTACATCAAAAACAAACCCCATATTCATTAGCACTCACTTCATATTTCCCATCAAAGCCCTGGCCCTGGGCAATCATTCATCTCCTTTCTGTCCCTATGAATTTGCTTACTCTGAACATTTCATCTAAACAGAATCATGCAGTATGTGCTTAGCATATAGTTTTCGAGGGTCATCTAGGTTGAAGCAAATAATAATACTTGCTTGTGTGATTATACACACAACTCTGTAGGTAAGAAAAGATATCTCATTTTGATTTTGCTTTGCATTTCCCTGAGGAACAATAAATAAGCATATATTCATTGGCTTATTTCTCTATATCTTCTTTGGAGAAATAGCTATTCAGAGTCTTTGCCAATTTTCTAATCAGGCTAGTGTCTTTTTTATTGGTAAATTGAAAGAGTTCTCATGTTATCTAGACACAAGTCTCTTCACAAATAAATTATTTGCATCCTTTCCCTTTATAGAAAAGTTGTCTTCTCACTTTGACGGTGTCATTTGAAACATAAGTTTTTAACTTTGATGACATCCAGTTTATCTATTTTTTTCTTTTGTTGCTTGTGCTTTTGGTGTTATATCCAAGAAACTACTGTCTAAATAGTTTCAAGAGAATTTATATCTTTAGTTTGCCTCTAATAGTTTTACTTTACTTATTACATCTAAATATGAGGTCTATTTAATTTGAATATATGAGATATAGAGACTGAATTCATTCTTTTGCAGGAGGATACTGATAGATCCATAAACATGGGATGCCTTTTATTTAGTTCTTTTAAAATTCCTCTTAACAATGTTCTGTAGTTTCTGGTGTCTTTTTATTTTATTTTATTTTATTTTATTTTTTATTTAATTTTCTGATTCATTGAACACAAATGGAGTTCAGCAATTGTTTTTCTGGTTGTACACAAAGTAGAGTCACCCCATCTGTGCATTCATACATGTACACAGGGCAATGATGTCTGTCAAACATATTGTTATTATTCTTACCCCCCAACTTCAACCCTACTTCTCCCTTCCCTCTATGCTCTCTATTCTTTCTCCATTCTTGCCATCATTCCACCCCGCATTATGCCTCATCATTCACTTATCAGAGAGACCATTCGGCCTTTGGATTTGGGGGATTGGCTAATCTCACTTAGCATAACAGTCTCCAACATCATCCATTTACCTGCAAATGCCATAATTTTATTCTTCTTTATGGCTGAGTAATATTCCATTGTGTATATATACCACACAGTTTCTTTATCCATTCATCTACTGAAGGACATCTAGGTTGGTTCCACAATCTACTATTGTAAATTGAGCAGCTATGAACATGGATATAGCTGCATCACTGTAGTAATCTGATTTTAAGTCCCTTGGATAAAGGCCAAAGGAGTGGGATAGCTGCGTCAAATGGTGGATCCATTCCGAGTTTTCTAAGGAACCTCCACACTGCTTTCCAGAGTGGCTGCACCAACTTGCACTCCCACCAGCAATGTATGAGTGTACCCTTTTCCCCACATCCTTGCCAAAACCTGTTGTTGCCTGTATTCTTAATAAAAGACATTCTAGTTGGGGTAAGATGAAATCTTAAGGTGGTTTTGATTTGCATTTCTCCTATAACAAGGGATGTTGAACGATTTTTCATAAATCTGTTGATTGCTTGTAGATCTTCCTCTGTAAAGTGTCTGTTCATTTCCTTGG
This sequence comes from Glaucomys volans, assembly GCA_020662805.1. Lineage (NCBI taxonomy): Eukaryota > Metazoa > Chordata > Mammalia > Rodentia > Sciuridae > Glaucomys > Glaucomys volans. The sequence continues at coordinate 136,928 of JAJEJO010052710.1, forward strand.
CCCATTTATTGATTGGGTTATTAGTGTTCTTGGTGTAAAGATTTTTGAGTACTTTGTAGATTCTGGAGATTAGTGCTCTATCTGAAGTGTGTGTAGCAAAGATTTTCTCCCACTCTGAAGGCTCTCTCTTCACATTGCTGATTGTTTCCTTTGCTGAGAAAAAGCTTTTTAGTTTGACTCTATCCCAATCATTGATTCCTGCTTTTATTTCTTGCGCTTTGGGAGTCATATTAAGGAAATCTGGTCCTAGGCCAACATGATTAAGATTTGGACCTATTTTCTCTTCTGTTAGGTGCAGGGTCTCTGGTCTAATTTCCAGGTCCTTGATCCATTTTGAGTTGAGTTTTGTACAGGGTGAGAGATATGGGTTTAGTTTCAATTTGCTGCATATGGATTTCCAGTTTTCCCAGCACCATTTGTTGAAGAGGCTATCTTTTCTCCATTGTATGTTTTTGGCTACTTTGTCAAGTATGAGATACCTGTATTTATGTGGGTTTGTCTCTGTGTCCTCTATTCTGTACCATTGATTGACCTGTCTATTTTGGTGCCAATACCATGCTGTTTTTGTTACTATTGCTCTGTAGTATAGTTGGAGGTCTGGTATTGTGATACCCCCTGCTTCCCTCTTCTTGCTAAGGATTGCTTTAGCTATTCTGGGTCTCTTATTCCTCCAAATGAATTTCATGATTGCTTGCTCTATTTCTATGAGGTCCGTCATTGGGATTTTAATTGGAGTTGCATTGAATTTGTATAGCGCTTTTGGAAGTATGGCCATTTTGACAATATTAATCCTGCCTATCCAAGAACATGGGAGATCTTTCCATCTTCTCAGATTCTCTTTAACTTCTTTCTTTAGTGTTCTGTAGTTCTCATTGTAGAGGTTTTTCACTTCTTTTGTTAGATTGATTCCCAAGTATTTTATTTTTTTTTTTGAGGTTATTGTGAATGGGGTAGTTTTCCTCATTTCTCTCTCTGAGGATGCATCACTTATGAATAAAAATGCATTAGATTTATGAGCATTAATTTTATATCCTGCTACTTTACTGAATTCATTTATGAGTTCCAGAAGTTTTCTGGTGGAATTCTTGGAGTCTTCTAGAATCATGTCATCAGCAAATAGGGATAGTTTTAGCTCTTCTTTTCCTATTCATATTCCTCTAATTTCTTGGGTCTAATTGCTCTGGCTAGAGTTTCAAGGACAATGTTGAATAGTAGTGGCAAAAGAGGGCATCCCTGCCTTGTTCCAGTTCTCAGGAGGAATGCTTTCAATTTTTCTCCATTAAGAATGATGTTAGCTGTGGGCTAAGCATAGATAGCCTTTACAACGTTAAGGAATGTCCCCACTATCCCTATTTTTTCTAGTGTTTTGAGCATGAAGGGGTGCTGTATTTTATCAAATGCTTTCTCTGCATCAATTGAAATAATCATGTGGTTCTTGACTTTAAGTCTGTTGATGTGGTGAATTATATTTATTGATTTCCAGATGCTGAACCAACCTTGCATCCCTGGGATGAAACCCACTTGATCATGGTGCACTATTTTAAATATGCTTTTGTATGCGATTTGCTAAAATTTTGTTAAGAATTTTTGCATCTATGTTCATTAGGGATATTGGTCTGAAATTTTCTTTCCTCGATGTGTCCTTCTCTGGTTTTGGTATCAGGGTGATATTGGCTTCATAGAATGAGTTGGGAAGGGTTCCCTCCTCCTCTATTTCATGAAATACTTTGAGGAGTATTGGAATGAGCTCTTCTTTGAAGGTCTTGTAGAACTCGGCTGTGAATCCATCTGGTCCCGGACTTTTCTTTGTTGGTAGGCTTTTGATGACTTCTTCTATTTCATTGCTTGAAATTGATCTATTTAAGTTGTGTATGTCCTCCAGATTCAGTTTGGGTGGCTCATATGTCTCTAGGAACCTGTTAATGTCTTTGAGGTTTTCTATTCTGTTGGAGTATAAATTTTCAAAGTAACTTCTAATTATGTTTTGTATTGCAATTGTGTCTGTTGTAATATTTCCATTTCCATCACGAATTTTCCTAATTTGGAGTTTCTCTCTCCTTCTCTTCGTTAGCGAGGCTAAGGGTTTATCAATTTTGTTTATTTTTTCAAAGAACCAACTTTTTGTTTTGTCAATTTTTTGAATTGTTTCTTTTGTTTCAATTTCATTGATTTCAACTCTGATTTTGATTATTTCCTGTCTTCTACTACTTTTGGTGATGGTCTGTTCCTCTTTTTCTAGGGCTTTGAGCTGTAATGTGAGATCCTTGATTTGTTGACTTTTCATTCTTTTATTAAAGGCACGCCAAGCAATAAATTTTCCTCTTAGCACTGCTTTCAGAGTATCCCAGAGATTTTGATATGCTGTATCTTTGTTCTCGTTGACCTCTAAGAATCTTTTAATTTCCCCCCTAATGTCTTCTGTTATCCATGTATCATTCAATAGCATATTATTTAATCTCCAGGTCTTGGAGTAGTTTCTGTTTTAAACTTTATCATTGATACCTAATTTCATTCCATTATGATCTGATAGTATACAAGGTAGTATCTCTATGTTTTTGTATTTGTTAAGAGTAGCTTTGTGGCATAACATATGGTCTATTTTAGAGAAGGAACCAAGAGCTGCTGAGAAGAAAGTGTATTCACTTTTTGATGGATGGAATATTCTATATATGTCTGTTAAGTCCAAATTAGCGATTGTGTCATTGAGTCCTATGGTTTCTTTGTTCAATTTTTGCTTGGAAGATCTGTCCAACGGTGAGAGAGGAATGTTAAAGTCTCCCAGTATTATTGTGTTTTGGTCTATTTGATTCCTGAAATTGAGAAGGGTCTGATTGACGTACATGGATGCACCATTGTTTGGTGCATAAATATTTATGATTGTTATGTCTTGCTGATTTATGCTTCCTTTAAGCAGTATGAAATGTCCTTCTTTATCCCTTCTGACTAACTTTGGCTTGAAGTCTGCTTTCTCTGAAATGAGGATGGAAACTCCTGCTGTTTTACTCAGTCCATGTGCATGGTATGTTTTTTCCCAACCTTTCACCTTTAGTCTGTGGGCATGTTTTTCTATGAGATGAGTCTCTTGAAGGCAGCATATTGTTGGGTCTTTCTTTTTAATCCAGTCTGCCAGTCTATGTCTTTTGATTGATGAGTTTAGACCATTTACATTCAGGGTTATTATTGAGATATGAATTGTATTTCCTGCCATTTTAGCTTTTTTGGGGTTTTTAGCTTAACTTTCTTTCTCCTTTGATTGACTCTTTCTTTAGGGTAATTCCTCCCCATGTTGACTGAGATTGTTGTTTTTCGTTTCTTCCTCTTTGAAGATTTTGTTGAGAATGTTCTGTAGGGCAGGCTTTCTCTTTGTGAATTCTTTAAGCTTTTGTTTATCATGGAAGGATTTTATTTTGTCATCAAATATGAAGGTAAGTTTTGCTGGGTATAAGATTCTTGGTTGGCATCCATTTTCTTTCAGAGCTTGAAATATGTTGTTCCAGGCCCTTCTTGCTTTTAGGGTCTGGGCTGAGAAATCTGCTGATATCCGTATTGGTTTCCCCCTGTAGGTAATCTGATGTTTTTCTCTCACCGCCTTTAAAATTCTATCTTTGTTTTGTATGTTAGGTATTTTCATTATAATGTGCCTTGGTGTGGATCTGTTGTAATTCTGTGTGTTTGGTGTCCTGTAGGCCTCTTGTAATTGATTTTCCATCTCATTCATCATATTTGGGAAATTTTCTGATAATATTTCATTGAACAGATTATTCATACCCTTGGTTTGTATCTCTGTGCCTTCCTCAATCCCAATAACTCTTAAATTTGGTCTTTTCATGATGTCCCATATTTCTTGGAGGTTTCGTTCATGATTCCTAACCATCTTCTCTGTTTGTTCGACTTTGTTTTCAAGATTAAATATTTTATCTTCATTGTCTGAGGTTCTGTCTTCCAAGTGATCTATTCTGTTAATTATGCTTTCTATTGAGTTTTTCACTTGGTTTATTGTTTCCTTCATTTCCTTGTTTCCTTCAAGGATTTCTGTTTGTTTTTTCTCAAAACTTCTCTTTATTGAAATGATTTTTTGCTTCCTGCAATTGCTCTATTAGCTGATTATTCATAGCCTGAATCTGCCTTCTCGTCACATCATTCTCTTCTCAGATCATTTTAATTATGAACATTCTGAACTCCCTTTCTGTCATTCCTTCTACCATGCTGTCTTTGGGTTCTCTTGATGTATCATCTAGGTTTGTTTGGGACACTTTCTTCCCGTGTTTCTCATGCTGCTCATGTATCTTCCCCTCTAGTAGTGCAAATCAGAGGGACTACAATTTCCCTGTAAAGACTTAAAGTGTCCCTGCAGATTTCCAGTAACTCACCCGATGTTTGAAAGGTGCTTGATCAAGCGGTGACCCAAGACAGCTGCTGTCCCACTACATCCAGATTGGGAATGATCAATACTTCTGGGCAGAGGCAACCAGCAGTCGCAGCACCGTGGCCCCACTGGAAGACCTGAGCTCAGCTCCGAGGACTCAGGCAGCCGAAGATGGTCTCTGTCTCCGCCAGGGAAGCTGCAGAATGGCACCAAAGGGCCCAAACTCCCCGTTGGAGCCGACAACTGCCTCTGCTCCCAGCCAGATCTCACCTGGAGCCGCAGCGCCGCGGCCCCGCTGGAAGACCTGAGCTCAGCTCGGAGGGCTCAGGCAGCTGAAGATGGTCTCTCTCCACCAGGGAAGCTCTGGTGTCTTTTATCTTTTGTGAAATATATTCTTACACTTTATTCTTTTTGATACTATTTTTTCATTTCATTTTTGGTTGTTCATCACTAATATATAAGAAATAAAACTGATTTTTGTATGAGTCATGTATCTAGCAAAGTTAAATAGTTTTAATAGTTTTTTTTAAGTGGGTTCCTTATGATTTTCTACATATCAGATCATGTTTCATGTTATTTGCAAACAGAGGTAGCTGTCCTACTTTTTTTTTCAATCAGGATGCTTCAGTTCATCCCCCCCGCCATTCTCCTAGCTAGAAACTCCAGCACAATTTTGAATACAAGTAAAAAGGTAGAAATCCTTGTCTTGTTTCTGATCTTCTACCATTAAGTATGATGTTAGCTTCAAGTCTTTCTTAGATGTCATTTTATGATAACACAGTTTCCTAGTTCTATTCCTAACTTGTTGAGTATTTTTATTATGAAAGGGTATTAATTTTTTTATTTGTTCTAATTTGTTGTACATGACAGTAGAATGCATTTATACATTTTGATAGATCATACATAAATGGAGTGTAATTTCTCATTTTTCTGATTATACATATTGTAGGATCACATTGGTCATTAAATTTTCTCAAATGCTTTTTCTACATCTATTGAATGATCACATAATTTTTGTTATTTCTTCTATTGATATATTATAATAGATTGGCTTGTTTTTGTATGTTGAATCAACCTTATATCCATAGGAAAAGTCTCATTTGGTCGTGGCATAGGGTATTGGCACCAAAATAGACAGGCAGACCAATGGTACAGAATAGAAGACACAGAGACAAACCCACAAAAATAGTTACCTCATACTATACAAAGGAGCCAAAAACATACAATGAAGAAAAGATAGCCTGTTCAACAAATGGTGTTGGGAAAACTGGAAATCTATATGCAGCAAAATGAAATTAAACCTCTCTTACCCTGCACAAAACTCAACTCAAAATGGATCAAGTACTTAGGAATTAGACCAAAGACCCTTCACCAAATAGAAGACAAAGTAGGCCTGAATCTTCATCATGTTGGCTTAGAATAAGACTTCCTTAACTAAGACTCCCAAAGCACAAGAAATCAAAGCAAGAATTAATAAATGGGATGGATTCAAACTAAAAAGCTTTTTCTCAGCAAAGGATACTATCAATAATGTGAAAAGGGAGCCTATGGAATGGAGAAAATCTTTTCCACACACACTTCAGATAGAGCACTAATCTCCAAAATTTATAAAGAATTTACAAAACTTTACACCAAAAATATAAAGAACCAAATCAATAAATGGGCCAAGGAACTGGACAGGCACTTTACAGAAGAAGATATACAAGCAATTAATGGATATATGAAAAGTGTTCAACATTTCCAGTAATTAGAGAAATGCAAATTAAAACAACTCTAAGATTTCATCTTCAATTAGAATGGGTATTATCAAGAACACAAACAATAACAGATGTTGGCATGGATGTGTGGAAAAAGGCACACTTTTACATTGCTGGTGGAGTTGCAAATTGGTGCAGCCACTCTGGAATGTAATATGGAGATTCCTTAGAAAACTTGGAAACAGTTTCTAATGTCTACAAAATTTTGTACCATATTGCCAGATTTACTTCACTTCCACAGCAGATACTTTATGTCTCATTATCTCCTTAGCATCACTGAAAACGTCATTCTCTTTTTAAAAAAAAAATCTCATCAATCTCTCTGTGAAGTGTTTTCTCTTATGGTTGGTTATTTTATATTACACTCATTTTTATATTTGTTTCATCACTAAGAATTAGTTTCCTGGAGCTACTGTAACAAAATATGACAAACTGGAGGACATAAAACAACAAAAATTTTCCTCTCAGTTCTGGGACCAGAAGTTTAAGATCTGTTCCACTGAGCTAACTCAGCAGGGCCATTTTCCTGCCAAAGGTTCTAGAAGGGACAACTTTCCTTGCTTCTTTGAGTTTCTCATGGCTTCGGGTGTTCCTTGGCTTGTGACCTCATCGCTCCAATCTCTGCATCTATCTTAAAAGGATAGATGTGATCACATTAGGACTCACTAAGGTAATGAATGATAAACTTCTCCTCTCAAGATCTTTAATTGATTTATTTTGTCATGTAGGGTAATAGTCACTATTTCGACATACGGTGTTCGAAAGTATACTTAAAACATACACCAAATGTGGTCCTTTTATTCATTCTTCTTGTTAATAGCTTAAAAAAATGGCACAGAACTGTAAAGTTTAAGGTACAGCCCAAAGGTACCTCCAAAGACACACAAGTTTAAAAACCATTATTAAGCAATGGACACCAAGAAAAATAAATTCCCTATTTAAGAGAATTTTCTAGAAAGTCACAGTTAAAAATGTGGTGTTAAAATCTAAATACTACATTTTTCACTAATTCAAACATTATTTAAAAGAAAAAAAAATTGAGTATCCCTCTGCAAAATGAATCTTTGACAATCACAAACCTTTTTAAAATTCAAGTTTTCTTTTAAAGTCAATTTAGTAATATGAATACCCATGCCCACCCTTCCACATAAGCCTATCCAGGAAGAACATTCATGTTATTTAGTCTGTTTGGGAGGCATAAGAAAATTTGTTTTTTGCTGCTCCTAAGCCATTTCTAAGAGTTATGGCTATACTATAATGAGACTACATTTTCTTTAACACATAATTTTGTATCTTTTGCATGCAGAGGGTGCTGTAGTCATTAAGGTAGGCAAATACCTTAAGTCATTAAGGTAGGGAAATATACACATTCATATTTTGCTTCTTCTCAAATGTATTTGAATTCCTCTTTTATAAATATCTTCTACATCAATTTACTACATCCACTAAACATGATATTTTAATAGTCATACTTTCTTTATTCCTAAACTATAAATAATAGTTGAACTCAAGAACTTTTATTTTTAAAAAGCAAGCTTATCCCCATGTGATATGTTTTTGCTATTACTGATATTATTTTGAAAGAAGAGAACACAACAGAGTATATGCTGCACAATTCCTATGAGCAGGGCCATGACTACAGTGGGCATACTATACTCTGTAACCAAGCATGACAAACAGATCTGCAGGTCCTACTAGAGACACTCTACAAACGACAGTTACAGCCACTCCATGATAACCTAAGCAGACCAAGTCTCAGGCCACCTTTGTGTAATCCATTCCTATGCCACCTGTAACCCAAAAGACCTCCTCTAAACATTCACTTAATTACAGGTCGACACACAACTTCACTGCTATGGCCAAACCAGAAAAATGTGGAAGTCAAAAGTCTCAGGATGCCATGATGCATAGGGGTGGGGGTGTTTTGGGGGGAACAGATTCACTAAAATTTAGGCCAGTTCTTGAGAAGAGAACTGATTTTTGGGCAGTTTGGAGTAGCTCCTCAAGCCACTCATGAATGATTATTTCATATAATTTGACTGCTCAAAGAGGCCAACATCAGCTGGAGGTAGTGGTGCATGCCTGTAACTGCAGCGGCTCAGAAGGGTGAGGCAGGAAGATCGTAAGTTCAAATCCAGCCTCAGCAAAAGCGAGGCACTAAGCAACTCAGTGAGACCTTGTCTCTCTAAATAAAATACAAAATAGGGCTGGGATGTGGCTCAGCGGTCAAGTGTCCTGAGTTCAATCCCCAGTAATACCCCCGCTACCCCCAAAAAAGAGGCTAATATCAGACATCAGGTCTGGGGCCAGGAAGAATTTGCCAATGAACTGAAAGACACTATGGTAGGCAGGTCACTGGTTTTGCCTAGGATCTCTCCAACGTCCTCTTTCCTCAGAGAGTGGTATGAGATGCAGAAAGGACAACAAAGCCTCAGGTACTGCTCCCTTCTGGTTCTCCCAACCATGTAATTTCTGGTCTGTGATTCTAAGTGTTAAGTTTAGTTTCTATGTGACTTTATCATGCTCTAAGAGAATAAAACTACACTCTTTGGCTAATACTGGGACCTATATTTGGTTTTTAAAATGTTCTTGTTTTAAATCTTATTATCTTAGCATATGAATTTTATTTGTTTTTCAATAAGAATAATGCTTAAGTGGAATGTCAAATTCTAGTATAGTTCTGTAATGTCAAAATTTTTTAATTAAAAAAAGGATTTGCTTTAAGAAAAAGTAACCAGGCCCTAGAACTATTTCTAAAAATATTTTAAGCAAGAAAAAGGTCATCATAGGTGGACCACAGTATCTATGTTTATATGCTAATGGATATGGCTAAGAAACATGATGAAAGCAAGTCTTCAAAAAATTAAAGAAAAATTGGCTTTTGTAAAGTGACATGGAGATTCTCAAGACTACAGAATAGGCCAATTAAAAAGCATTAATAAATTTCATTAGAAGTCGAAAAAATCAGTCTAAAAATTCACGTATCTTTTACAGACATTTCAGCAGAAATGAGATCAAGTTATCTCACAGACTATCAAAGACCATGTGAAAAAGAAAGTATTTTTCACCATAAAACATCTGTCAGGATATGTTTATTATCAAAGATTGCTTCTGAGCTCCAACTTCATCCTTTTTTGCCTGCTTTAGGAAAACAGATTTGGGCTCTTAAATATTTTGTTTTAGATGGTAATGCCATGTGAAATTTTTGTCAAAGGGACACTGGAGAGGACAGTAGGAAAGGGTTCTGTTTCTTGGTGTGCTTGCTTGGCAGCTCTTGAGCATGGGTGGCTTTCTCACTGTGCAGGTCCTATGGCAAATACAGTTTCTCTAGAGCCCAGCTGCTGCAGTGTGCAAAAACCTAGCAGTGACTCAAGAACACTTATCGTGGGTGAAATTTTAGTGGAGTGCCACTGGCAAGACACCTCCCCAGAAAGTCATATGATCTCAGCCTTAGTAGTAGTAGTAGTAGTGGTAGTAGTAGTAGTATAAGATTAAATAATAGTAAATCTGCTAGTCCTATAATATTTAGAGTTCTCTTACCTCCTATTTATCCACATTAAATTTCCAAACCCCTGTTATATTTATGGTCTTTTATATTAAATTTTCCTGTTCAGATTACCATGTTTCTCTCTTCTGACTGGACCCAGATTAATACTAAAAACATGAAGCAAATACACTCAGGAAGCAAGTATGCTCATACTTGTCCAGTGTGTGTACAGAAGAGAAATTAAAGAATTATGTCAATTTTACAAACCATTTGAAATGAAAAGAAAAAAGGAAAGGTCTCAACTAATGAATGAACATCAGAGAATATTTTCATTATCTTGTCTTGTTAATGTGAGGAAAATTATATAAATGAGCATCTATAAAATAGTATGGAAGCAAATTAAATTGCATTATGCAAGAAAAGGGGAAGAAAATATTTTCACACCTTATTAAATGGACTGACATGGACAACTGCCAGCAAACAACTTTCTTTATAAACAACTTAAACTCTGAAAAAAGTCTTCATTAATTTTTAAAAATTTATATTTTATATTTATAATTACCTAAAACCAATTTGCCTGTTCAATATAAAACCTGTACATAACTTTGCTATTTATAAACTTCTTTCTCAAAAACCTTTACTCATAGATAAATATGTCAACTAAAAAGATATTTCCCTTTCAGTGCCCCATATCCCAAATTGTGACTTTTTATAACAGCAGAAATAGGCAAATTAAGGTAACACTGCAAGACAAAATCTAGACATAAGGATTACAGTCCAAGATTACTGAGAAATCCTAAAATCTTGGACCAAGGAGAGGCTAATTTTCAATCTAAATGACCACTGTAACAGAAGCAAAAAGAGGCAAAGCCAAGCACTGGTTGGACTATAGAGTACAGAAGATTAGCTAGATAATCCAAAACAACATAAAATGAAACAAGAATACCAACTGACAAAAAGGAAACAAAACCCAAACCTACTCTTAATATCATCTAGGTTTTTAAAAGTTTAAAACAAACAAAACTAAATGAATTTTCCATGTATTTCAAGGGGAAATAGGGTCTTCCTGCCTCTAATCAAACAAACTCATTAGCTGAAAGTCCTGACCTCCAATTTTGGAGACTATGACTGCTTGACAGTCAAAGTACAGGATGAAAAGAAAGGTAATTAGTGACTTGGTAACACATAAACTCCAACTGGTCATGGAGTACTGGTAACAGTCTGCCTTAGTGAGGTCTGGTCACAGAGTTACAGAGGAGCATTGTCTGTTTTTACACCTTGTATAGCTAGGACCATAGCAATAAAAAGAAAAGAGAAATTATAGTCCTGAGAAGAGAAACCGTAAAACTACAGAAACACTACTACTGAGTAATTTCCCTTAATTTCATTTATTTTTACAAAGTACATTCAAATCAGTATCTCTTACAACTATATACAGTCCAACTTCAGGCATTATGTATCTTTTCTCTTACAATCATTTTTACAAAAATAAGTAGGAAAAAGTTCTATTTCTTTGTGAATTGAGATAAGTAAATTAAAATACAATCTCACTTAATTTTAAATATAAACACAAAAGATAAGCAGTTTTCCATTGCCTCACACATTACTTTGGACTAAATCTCGCCTCAATCTCCTTGTTGTCCAGGTAGTCTACCAATGGAAATATATTTGTGAAAATTATTTTCTATTTCTCAGAGTTGTGTCTCGGACTTCATAGGGGACAATGGAAGAGATTATTCTCCATAAATAAACACTAAGCAACAGACAGGCATGCAAATTTATTAGTGTACATATTATTGGTCTTTGCAAAAATCCTCCAACTTTGCAAAAGTTGCAAAAATCTGCAAAAATCCTGAACTTTGTGCCAAGGTGCTTTTCAATAATCCTATGGTGGGTATAGACCCTGAGTTCAAGGATCCAGAGAGAGACTAGAGCACCTACTTGCCTATATATGGAATTTTTTTTTTAAATGCCATCTTTTACTGAAGTAGTAATAGTCTCAAAGAAAAAGGTCACGAAAACCCCCTGTTGTCCTAATCCTAAAATGTTTTTATATCCACAATTACAGAACTAGCATGATTTTAATGCAATTCTTGAATGATCAATATTTTGATCTAACATTAGAATTTAATGAAGACTTTAGAGTCACTTTCTGCTAACTGTATAAAAGAGCTCCAATCTCATTATTATAAATTCTATGAACACTGTCACAATTTGTTTCTTAATTCAGTTATCCATTTGAGAAATAATTTTCAAATAAATACATGCTATGAATCAACAATCAACTTGCTTTGAAAAAATTTTATATGGTTATGACTTGAATATTATTAAAAATGGAAATGACCTGTACTAAATTCAGTTGTCCACACCAACTAAGACATACAAAGAAAAAGGCTGCATTCTTCTATTAAACAAAGCAATAATTTACCTTATTTTTTTCACCCTACATACTGGCCCAATTTCAACACACTACTGGAATTTAGGAGAATGTTAAACATAGACATATTTAGCATCAAGGACAGCACATATGCTTTATACTGCCCACAAAGTCTCACTGACTACAGACGCCAAGAATGTGATGCTGAAAAGGATTAACAGGCTTAGCATGAACACACAGCATCAATAATGTTTACCATGGGCAAAGGTAGCATAACGTGACATATGTACCACAGCTAGTATTAAAGTCGTCCATTAACACATTTTAGTTCTCAGCAGCCTTGGTTCAAATCCTGGCTCTACCACTTATTAGTCATAAGACTTTAGATAAATCAATAGTTTCCTGGGCTCTAACAAGGGAATAATAATCATTAAATTTGTCAGTGCTGAATAACAATGAACATGAACATTTAAAATGGAGCCTGGGGGTTGCTGTTGTGGCTCAGTGGTAGAGCACTTCCTAGCATGTGTGAGGTACTGGGTCTGATCCTCAACACCACATAAAAAAAAAATAAAATAAAGGTATAAAAAATAAAAAAAGAAAACAGGGCCTGGCATGCTATAATTAATAAGTAATAGCTCTTATTTGTATTACTATATAAGTTTAAGCTTTTCAGAACTTATTACTGATGATCACTGAATCTGTCTTGCTTGAGACAGGCTGATCTCTGCTGAAGTTCGTGGCTCACACAGTAAGCCACTGGACACGTGGCAGCAGACAACTGTGGCTGAACGTGCTGAGCAGAGGCACTGCCACACACACAGGACATGAGGATGCAACTTCCCAATGCAAACAAGGCTTCAACCAGTGCTACAGTTCTGCATTTTGTCCAAGCAATATAAAAATGTGCCATCTAATCTGATGAGGTTTAGAAAAATTATGGTTACAAAAATGGAACCATTTTATTCTTCCTGGGACTACTCACCTACCTACCAAGTATAGAATAAAAACTGGTAGTTATACTTTTCTAGGAATTTCAGAGTCCTAATGTAGGCCTATTCAATGTTAATCACATTAAAAGAAAAAAGACTTCTATCACATGAAACTTACTTTAATGACTAAATATATTGGAAAAATACCTTATGACATGTAACAGTAAGAATAAACAACATAGCTAAAAGGAAAGTTTTAACAGCTAAGAAGTACCAGATCTTATGATACCATTTGGAAGTCTAACTCCATAATGACTTACAGTTGACAGGCTTGGCTACTACTCCAGGTCCTATTGCTACGATTTTACTGAGTTGAGTGAACTGATAGAAGCACAGTAAATTTGGAAGGACACAGGATTTGAAGAGTCAGCAGACCAGGGCTCATTGCTTTTTTTAACTGTGTAAACTGAACTCCCTTAAATGCATGGAGGTTCATTTCTTCTTCTACAGGATGCTGACAAGAGTATTTTTTTGTTGGTTTACTGGAACATCAAACTAGACTCACTGATTCAAAGGTGTCTTATACTGTTAAGTGCGATCCCACCAGATAGCCTTCAGTGTGGAGAAGCCACAAAGCCCAATGGGTTTATGAAGTAGATGCTCAAAGAGAAGTTGGCAGGGCAGCCCTGCAGCCACCACATGAGGAGAACGCTGACCCACTTACTGAACTGCTGACTTCTGAGGGCAGAGCCCAGGACGACCAAGAAACATGCTATGGACTACGTGGAAACCTAGTCGGTTCTGTATTTTGGGAAATATGTTCTTCTTCATTTTTATTCTATAAATTTTGGTTCAGAAACAGAGTAAGAAGATGGAAGAAACTGCACAGCTCTTAAAACTCACACAAAAGGAAACACCATGGATACATGATGCTAAAGTGGGGGAAAAACAAATCTGGATGCTAATCATGGTCCCCACATATTTTTAAAAATTCAACTCACATGATTAGCTATAATATAAAAATACATGAGCACAGTTTTGTTTGTGCCAAGTGTGATATACTGTTAGGAAGTTGGACAGAAAGACAATTACTATTCCTCCATCATAAGAAACACAGAAAGCTGTTTGCTGCAAAAAGGTTAAATAACTACAGTTCACACAACCAACACTCAAATATTCACTGCCAATTATAGTGCTATTTGAGGAACAAGTGGAAATTTGGTTTTCTCACTTTTAAAACATTAAATGCCTGACAGTTTTTGTTTAAGTCATTTATTAAGTGCTTACCAGATGCCAGGTACTGTTCAAAATGCCCTGAATGTATCAATTTTTATTTAATTCTCATAATAATCTTGTGAGGTAGGTGTTATTATTATCCCCATTTTTCACGAGAGGTTGCCCACAATCACACACCTCTTTAGAAGAAAAGTCAATACTTCAGTCTACACATTCTGGAACCAGGGCTTTAACTAATATACACTCTAAGAAAATAAATAGTTAGGTAGACTATACAGGGTACCTAATGGTTTCAAAAAGCATTTACTAAAGGCCTATTATCTGCTATGCATATGATAAATACTTTAAAGACACTATATTTAAACAAGTTCATGGGTCAGTGTCAGTGCATTTGGGCTACTATAACAAAATACCATAAAAGGGTATAAACACCCTTGGTTTATACACAACAGAAATGTATTTCTTATAGTTCTGGAAATTGGGCAGTCCAAGAACAAGGCTCCATCAGATCTGGTGTCTGGTGAGGGTCTACCTTCTTGTTCACAGATGGAACCTTCTTGCTGTGTCCTTGCCTGGTGAAAGTGGCAAGGCAGCTCTCTGGAACCTCTTCTCCAAGGGTACCAATCCCACTCATGAACCCTCAAGACCTAATCACCTCCCAAAACCACTACATTGGTGGATTTGGTGAATTCTGGGGGAAGCACAAACATTCAGACCACAGCAGTCAGTCTCAATTAGTAATGTTAAGTCATCATATTTTCTTTATTAGGTGTTTATGGGATTGAAGGTAGAGAAGGAAATAAGGCCTACCACTACTATCAAAAATAATATTGCTCATCAGGAAGAAGAAAGTTCTTCTGGGAAACACTGACTAATCTGAATTTCTGAGGAAATTCTCAAAGAGGACTGATCACATAATACCAGTTAGTACCTATTATTTTCAATGGGGATCGCTTTCCATGGACACATGGGTGACTCAGTTCTTAGACATAACTGGAATGAACACAAACCAAAACAGCATCAGGCCTCATTTCAAAGAAACTGCAAAAAAACTTCTGCCTTGAGAATTCTTTTCTGGGTTCTAAAGCTATAGATATTAAATATTTAATTTCTTGAGATTAAAAAGAAATTATCAAGAATAAAAAGCATGAGTAATTTTTCTATTTACAGAGAGATGTGAAGTTGGTTACTTCAAATTGTTAGTACTTCTCTTTGTCCTTCAACTATAACTTTGTTGACTTACAAATAATTTTCATTTCTTCGATTCCCTTAAGGCCCGCTCAGTGCAGCTAGAAGAAAAGGTTATTTCTATCAAAACAGAGTAAGAATGCTACTTCTAAATCAGACATCTCTGGAGGCTCATGCACTTATCTACACCCAGGTGAACTTGTTTTTCCCTAAATACACTGGCCTCCATGTCTTTCCAGGTGTTGCCTAGACCACTTCCCACATGTTAAGGCCTTCTAACAATCCCCTGAAGACCTCTCCCCTCTAAACATTTGGCTTCAATGACATCTCCAAGAAGCCTTCCTTCACTTCTGCCCAAAGTATCTCCCCATGGCACCTTCTTCATTGGGCTACTGTAGAATTCATGACCTAACCGAGATCATTTACTACTTGTCCTCCCAACTCCCATCCCACTAGACTCCTACAAGCCGAAACAGGAGGAAATCCCAGGTCTGAATGCAGATTTGCTAAGGACAGGAACTATGGAAGATGAAAAGACCTTGATCCTTTTATATGGTGGCAGGTGGGGACTGGTACCAGAGATGCTGTACCACTGAACTACATCCCCAGCCCTTTTTATTTTTTATTTTGAGATAGGGTCTTGCTAAATTGCCCAGGCTGGCTTTGAACCTGGGATCCTCTTTCCTCAGTCTTCTGAGAGTCAGTGGGATTCCAGGTGTGTGACCCTACACCTGGCCTGTTGGTATTACCGTTGGAAGTTATTCATACATCATGAGAAAACTACGTCTGGTGAGTATATTACCAATTATTCTATCACTTTTCAAAGTTCATATAGACTTTCTTGCCAGGTAGGAAATCCACTGCATAGTTGTGTACAGAAAGTATACACAACTATGAAGTCTGCACATTAAATTCACACATGAAATATTTATAAAACAATATTTTAACCATTTACACAACAAAAGGAAGGATTTACCGGCAAAAAGGGAAGTTTATCAGGAAAATGGGTGTATTACTGAACACTATGACTCATACCTTTCAATGTCAAAAAGTACTTAATTGAAAAAAATATAGACCAACCCTCCACTGAGAAATCATGTGTGCAGCTAGCTATGATTACTACCTCTCAGAATGACAAGTCTATACAATAGAATGGACTACACAGATACACTAAGAAAGTGTAAGCAGTACACAATGCAGCAGAAACATCTATACACAAAACCTGGCCATAAGCAGCTAAGGCAATTTGCAGAAATGGAGGAAGGGACTAGCAGGTGTCCAGTTTCTAGACACTGTACCTTATGAGAGAACAATTTCATCTAATTTCTACAGCCATCTGGAGATAGGTATTGTTAACCTCAATTTAATGAGTAAGAACTAAAGTTCAGAAAGATGAATGTGCCCTTGCTTTGTCCCATATGCCCACTACTCCACAATGCCTTACTCAGTGAACAAAGGACTCCTGTCTCCAAGCAGCCATCGTAAGTTAAAAACTAGAGGTATATACGGAGTGAACATGAGTCCTGGAACAGTACTGGAATGGTATAGTTTACATTGTTATCCCCACGTAATTATCAATGATACCTTATATTTCACTCTCCTAAGTGTCTTATTTGAACAACTGTCTGTAAGTATAAAGAGTGAAAGCCTACTTACATAAAAAACAAAAACAAACAAAACATGTAGCCTGTCTACATCAAGATTGAAGTTTTGGGGAAAAACTGTACTATTTTAATAAAAATGATGACTTTATTAGTTTATATGCCAAGTTCTTTTCATATATAATTTAGTGTTCAAGCAACCAATGAAACAGATATTCTTATATCTAATATTTTAAGTAAGAAGACTGGAGTTCTTAGAGACCTAAGAGAGACCTTTATGAAACTAAGCACATAAAGTCAACCATTAATTAACTTGAGAAGCCAACTTATACCAGACTGATGATCCCAGATGATACATGGCAATTTCTGAAACTACAGAACACAGACAATGCACCTTGGGACATCCGGAAAGGTAGGGATGAAAATGAGGATGAATGATAGGGATAAAGCCAGATGCCAGGAAGAAATCAAAGCTGCCCTTCCTGCTGCAGTGTGTGTCCCTTTTCTCTCTCAGATCCTTGGTAAATCTACTAATTGGGGTGTGTGTGTATGTGTGTATGCCCATGCATGTGTGCATGTGTTTAATAGAAATGAAAGAGAAAGGTTTAAATGGACAAAACCAAAGACCATATCTGGTGGCAAGTCAAAGACAGATGAGGAGTGCCCACTTGAGACAGAACTCTGGTCTCAGCAAGATCATGGGGAGACTATCACAAGCATTGAGAAGAGAGGTTCAAGACATGTTTCCCTAAACTTTCTAAGGAGCAAGTTACCCTAAATGAAATCTAAGAGAGAAGAAGAAAAAAAGAAGGAGTGTGAGAAGGAGTGAGTGTGATGATTGGTATAACAAGGTATTTATAAGGCAATTAAAAACCATATTTTCTCTATCTTTTGTGAACCTTCTTAACAAAGTGATATTAAATGTTCTGAAAAGGGAGAAACTATGGATTCCACCTATACTACTTTTATAACTTTCATGAGATCCACTTTAGATGAAATATATAACCTTTGGGCTGAGATGTAGCTCAGTGGTAGAGTGTTTGCCTCGCATGTATGAGGCCCTGAGTTTGATCCCAGCACCAGGGGAAAAGATATCACCTTTGTGAAGTTATCTTATTAGATTTTACAGAAATGATTTTGTATTTTAATTGTTTTATATTTTCCCTACTGCACTCAGGTAGAGAGAGAGACCTTTTCTCAAAAGCCAGGGATAGAAACCAGGCCATAGAATGATTTGACTAAGATGAGAGTCACTGGTGCAGTCAGGAATTGAATCAATTGTTGTCCCATGTCAGACAGTTACATACTGACCTTATTTTTATAAACTCAGTCAAATGTAAGAATGCAAAGCAACAAGAAACATTTACTGAACACTCACCTTTTCAACCTACAATCTAATAATCTCACCTGCCTTTAAAATTGTTCTGGCCTGTCAAAATACATTCTACCATCATGTGTAACTAAAAAAACAAATAAAAAATTTAAAGAAAGGTTATTCTGGTCATTGAAGGAGTAAATCTGTAATGAATCTAGGGTAAAAGAAAGACAAACATACACACACACACACACATACACACACCCTATCACTATAAATTTAAAGACATAAGTATATGTTGTATGTATGTATCTTCGCAGTGAAAAGATACCCAAGAAACTACTAACAATGGTTACCTTGCAAGGAAACAAAATTCTGAAGGAAGAGGTAATTTTATTTTTCGTTTTATGTCTTTTTTATATTTTAAACTTTCCGTATTACTATTTTAAATGAGCAACTGTTTTACTTAAACAATGTCTAATACTTTGCTTTTACTAAAAACTTCTTTTCCAGAATTTTGAAAAAATACAAGGTATCAGATATGTGTTGCAAATTTTCTTGAGTAATCAATCTTTGCCTTCTAAGGAGGAAACCAAATCTGGAAACTGTTTCAAGTAGTGTAAAATCAAATTTTATTTAAACTTAAAAGTGGTTCATATGTAATTAACTGCGACTCTTTAGAGAACAGACCAAGATGCTCACCTTGGCAGTCTACACCCTGTGATGAGACAGGTTCAAGGTTGTGCTGGGGTGGCATAGTTCGACCATTCTAGGGTTTTATGTACCAGAGATCAAAGTTAAAAACTGGTCACAACCTAGTCACAAACTTGTTGCAAATGTCTGAAAATCCATACATACTACTAGAAAAAGACCAAGATCCTTTTAATAGCCATGTTCAGGAAGACCACCACAAACATATTCAAGAAAGTAATACTTAAACTTCGAAAGCACAACATCTCACCCTGGGTATATTTCCTAAAAATTCCTTGCCTAGGTGAAACTGCTCATCTTAACAATGGAGTCGGGATGGGAGGCGAACAATAATGCACTAAAAGACTGTGGAATTAAAGTAACTGTCCTACTTATCCCACTTAATCCATGAAGACTTTGCAAGTTTGTTTCAATGTCATGGACAATCAGAATTCGAAAATTTAAACTATAGTGACACTGATATAATAGGTACAGGGAAAGAGACAGAAATTTAAACACAGAGATTGCCAGCACCTGAATGTCTCCCCTCTAAAACTCATATTGAAATTTAATTACCATGTATCAGTATTAAGAGATGTGACTTTAAGAGGGGATTAGGCTCTGATGGTTCCACCATCACGAATGGAGTAGGCTGTTATTTCATTCAGGAGTGAAATAAATAAAGGTGAGTTTGGTGCCCTTTTATCTCTCTTGTTCTCTTTCATTTCGCCTTCTCACATGACCATGAACCAAGGATGTGCTCTACCTTGATCTTGGTCTTCCTAGCCTCCAGAACAGTGAGCCAATAGCTTTATAATCATTACAGGTTATCCAGTCTCAGGTATTCTGCTATAGGAGAATAAAACAAACTATGATGGGGACAAACTGCTCTTCATCATTCCCAGGGTTGCTGGGCCCATACATCCAGAAGCACGACACTGGTTACACAGGTATTCATCACAATATGAAGACTAAACAAACTTTAAGTCTGTTATTTGTATTCTTTCTCTGAATGGCAGCTTAGGAATTCAGTCTGTTCAGTACTACCCAGAGACTCTGATGATTCTTTTGCTATTCAGTTCTGTGAACAGCCCCTTCTCAATAAATAGATCTTTATAATAAATGTTTTTCCCCCAAAAAAGCATATGATGAAAACTTAAGACATTTGGTCAACTTTATATATTTTGTGGTCTACTTAAAAGAATATAAATACATGAATACTTTCCCGGAGTAATTGTTTGCCTTTTTGTGATGTGATATATACAAAATTTATTTATTTTAAAAGTAATTACATACATGAATCACTCCCTTGTTTTCACTTTTGCTTCTGTATTTTACTACATCCTTCCCACACCCAGGATCAGATGTTCATGTATATTCTCTTCTAGTATATTGTATTTTTATATTCATTACTTGCATTGGCATTTTTAGCAAGTCAACATTCCTCTGAGCTTTCTATACTGCTCCAAGTATTTACATGTTTTATCAGTATCACACTATTTTTTATTTTTGTGATTTATTTTTTGGGTTACTGAGGACTGCCCCAGGGCCTTGCACATGCAAAGCATGTACTCTACCTCTAAGATATACCTCTAGGCCCCTTCAGTGCTAAGGATCAAAGATCAAAGCCAGGGCCTTATACATGCTGAGCAAGTGTTTCACTACCAAGCTACACTCCCACACTTTTTTTTCTTTGTGGTGCTGATAATCAAACCCAGGACCTCACAATCTCCTATTTTTAAGTTATTAAGTAACACTGCAATTTCCCCTTCATTATTATTCTTTATAATCATTTTTGGCTCTTATTTATTGTATAAAATGAAATTTGTAATAACTGACCTGTGAAAAATCCCTACTGAGATTTTGATTGTAATTGTACTAAACATACAAATCAATAGTTTTATTAAAAGTAACAAACGAATTGTTTTTCTATCCAGAAAGTCTCCTCATCTTCCAAGAATAGTACAATAGTTTCTTTCCATAGGCAATCTGCATCTTATCACATTTAATCCTTAGCATATTTTTGTTGCTCCTATAAACAGGCTCCCTTTTTCTCACTTTCTAATTGGTTATTGTTACTACACAAAAGAGATCATGATATTTATGTTATTGAACATAACATAAATAATTGAACCTTACTAAACTTTGTTACTTTTTGTTGTCTTGAAAAATTTTAAATGGAAATAGCTTATCTTCCTTCCCAATAGTTTTGTTATCCTACCTGCCCCCAGCTTTTTTTCTTTTTAACTTAATACACTGGCTAGATATTTCAGTGTTATTTTTAGATAGCAGTGATGAAAACAAGCACAGTACTGATTCTAACAGTGGATAAAATTCTAATGTTTTGCTCTCACTAGTATTTTAGTATTGACAGCTTAATATGAATTTGATTTATAAAATTGGAGATACTTTCCATAAAATATTAACAGTGGATTATATCTGAAAAAGTAGGTAATGGGGTGAAGTAATGGGTGATTTTATTTTCCCTCACATTTTCCCAGTAAATGGATTTTTGTACATTTTATCACAAATTATCCTGGCCATAAACTCCTCCAATTTATTTTCCAAACTTCTTAAAATGATTGGAAACACATGGATGTGCATATGCATGTATACACAGATACACTCTCTCAACTCTTTACTTATCCTAATATTCCTTGCTTAAAGAGAATAATCTTGATTAGCAATTTTGCAGAAAGCAAGAAAGAAGCAAATCCTTAAAAAAGCTTTCTCTTTGGAAATAATATCCCACTTTGTGAGGACACTTCTAAATAATGCCTGAATACAAATTTCTGTTTTACAAGAAACTTTTAAAATACATTTGTTCCTGTATACTGGTTAATATATTTAAGACTATAGTGTGATATGCCATAAAGTAAAAATATTAACAAGTTGACATTAAGGAAGTGATAACTTGCTTAAATCAGTGCTCCATGAAAACCAGATTCGAATACACTTTATATTAGAGTTGTATGTTGACAAATAGATATGACAATTTCTTCAGTTCTCATCCAATTGGGATTTTTTGCAAATTTCATTCAATAAACATTATAGTGAACCTATCTTGAAACTTGAAAAAATTAGTGACACACCATCAGAAATTGTCCATTTCAAATAAAAACAGCTCAACTTTTTGTTGTATTCCACCAACAAAGTACCAAAGTGCTAAAACTGACAAACTGCTTTCCATCTTCTAAACAGAAATAAAATATTTGGGTCACAATGGATAGCTCCTTTTTTGGTTAAAAAAAAAAAAAAGATGATGAATGCAATTGGAATGTTTATTGTTACTGAAATTCTTCAGGCCTGTATTCTAAGTATGTGTATTGATGCAAATTACTATGACAACTTAAGTTACAGAAAGAAAATGCCACCCTTTCTCTACCCAGTGGCTTTGCTGGAAGATCACTTTCAGCATTCTAAAATCTGTGTGCACAAATGATTGTAACAATAAACATCTCTTTAAAAGTTTTATTCAGAAATACCCTTGTCTAACCCCTTAAAACCAACATAATTGATTTTTAATGGAAAAATAATTTCCATTAAAATAATGTGGACAGAAAACCGAAGGTGAACATACATAAACACACAAATTAAAATATAAAACATTGAGAGTACTTTGAAACTACTTCCAGGCAGAAGCACAGTAATTATTACTATTCCAGCAACTATGTGAAATTACTTGTTAGGCAGTTTTGAAAGAAGATTATGGAGTTAAGCCCTGTTTATCATTATTTTTCCTTCACTAATGCTTTTTACGGGAAGGTACCAGAAAAAGGGTTGGAGGAAGATCATAACCTATTTTGAACAGAGAGAAAAGCAAAGAATAAAATAATCTGTAAAATTTATTGTTTTACCTAATCTGTCTTTTCACACAAAATATAGGCTTTCAAGTTTTGTTCTCAAAGTTTCAGATTTATAAACCTAACAAAGGTGTCTTCTTTAAATAAAGTATGAATTATTCTCATCATCATTTCCTAGAAAAAAAATAGACTGAATAGGAATTGCATCCTTGTGGAAAAAAATGTGACTTAGTAGAGATAATTTGATTGTAAGATATGAAAAACTTATAGTAGCTCCATGGAACAAAAAAAGTAAAACAGTTTTACTGTTGCTACAGTGTAGCAACAATGAGACCTCAAAGTTGGTTTTGTTACCCATAAATGTTAACGTTATCAAAATTAGATACTTCATCAGAAGGGCTTAGGGAAGGCCACCCTCTCCTATGGGCAAGGAGCAAGTTTCTTCAGTAGCCCTCATAGGCTAAAAAGCTTTCTAAGTTTCTCACATATCTATACCCCAGCCCTGGCAGACTCTGTTTATTTAAAACAAACCAACCAAACTTTCTTTGAAAAAGAGGAAAAAAAAAATCAGAAAGATAAAGGAGTCTCCTTGCACTGTAAGTTAAAAATCAAAGGCTGATAATCTTGAAATACTGAGCATTTGAGAAGAAACAGCAAATCATGTAAATTCTTCAGCAGCAGATTCCAAGCAACTCATACAATCCCTACCTGGGTAATTTCGAGTACTCCAGAGAAACCAAGTAACTGAAATGTTCAAACCCAAATCCACACAATTCCTAAACACTAAGCCTGAACCACAGTCCCTATTGAGGTACCTTACACAAAAATCCTCCTAAATAGAAAATATTAGTGTATAAGAAAAAGCTCACAGCATAGCTTTTTCAGTAATGGAAACTAAATTTAAAATTTAAGTGATTCTCCAATCACACAGAGAATTTTAGTTAGTGAAGAGTTATATAGCCCCCCACCCCCTGCCTTTTTTTTTTCCTTATGACTGTCATTTTCAAAACATATTACAAATAGGAAATTATAAATAGGGCTTCGCTAGGACTTTTCAGCTCTCACACAGATATGACATAATTATTAGAATCCCTGTTTTGTACTCCACACTTATGGCCTTGCAGTTATGGTTATTGCTAATGCCACACCACTGCAGCAGGATATATATGAGAACTGAATTAGTGAGGATATGGACCTACAGTTTTAGGAGTTCAGTCCCCTCTGCATAATCTTACAATTACTTGAAGACTCTAAAGTTATTCTTTTTTATTTCACGGGGAGATTAATTTAAGTGAGGTCTTTGAGAGCCATCATCTAGCCAAAAATGCAAGCACACTGCTTTTCCAAATGAGAGACTAAGGAATTTATGAGACAGTACACTGGTTGGTGCCCTTAAAGAGTGTATTCACCTGTAAAATGTGAACAGTTCATTCATAAATGATTCACTTAGTACAAACAAGGTCAAATTATTTTCCCTTCTGGGACCAATAAGTCAGTTCAATGTTCAAGAGAAAAGAAATCACACATAGCAAGCATATTAAAGCATGGGAAACACATTTTGATTGCACATATTCACCTAAAGAGATTTTGTGCTCCCTTTTACTTAATGAAGCCAATTGTAGACATTATTGAAGAGACCAAAGTTTAAACCATGGGATATTTCAGACTTACCAGAATTATCATGGAGAATCATAAGAAAAATCAGTTCGCCATCAAGGATTTTTAACTTTTTCCTGCTTGTAACACTTCTTTGCTTTTGAAGACTACCAATTCAAAGCATCAGCATAGGAGTTCTCAGAAAGCCCAAGAGCAGTGGTACACAACCCCCAACACTTGTTTCAGACTCCAAAATTGAACCCAAAGGCATGTTTTAAGATGCTTTTAGTGTCATCACAAATTTAGAACAAGAAATTCTAATATGGTGGCCAGGCTATTACTACCATACTTGTATTTTTTCAAAATAAATACCTTACAAATGATCCCTGAGTTCACCAGTGATTAGAGCTAGACAGGTATGCTTCTAGGATGCTTGTAAAGAGGACAAGTTTTCTGACTCACCTCAGCACGCAGGAGTTTGTCTGAGCCAGAGCCAATATGAGGTAGACTTGAGGAAGGGTAGAGCACCGGGCAGATATTCTGGGAGGATCTACACAGGCACCTGAAAAGATACACAGTGGTCTTACAGTCCTGGCTAATTTTTATCTTAAAAATGCAAAATCACCTCATTGTAACTCGAGACCATTAAAGAGCAAAATATACAAGCTTAGAGCTTCAAAAAATACTCCCAAGGATAATTTTCCTTCCACCCTCCCCACCTCCATCCTTACCCCCTGATCATTTGAACGGCAGCACTTGTGGGATAGATTTGTTTTCTGTTTGGTTTCAATTAACATTTTTGTGCATTTGAAAAAGGAATTTCAGTTGTTTCTTAAAAAGGCCATTGGACTGACTGTAGTGTTCTAGGAAGGGTTCTGGCCTTCTTTTTCTCCTGACCAAAGCTCCCTGCAATACCACAACAATTTCTTGAAAGCAGTAAGCAGTTAGACATTTGGAAAATTGCCTAAAGCCAGGGCTAAAAATGAAGTTGGAAGAGAGCTCTCAGGTTTTCAGTCCTAACAGGCACAAATAAAAACATGCCACACTTTTCCATGGTGAGTACACATTACTACCACTGCCCAACCTAAGAGGAGGGCAACTTGCACCATTTCTCTTGACTACTTTATTGCCTAATGCTGTGAAAATGTGAAGCTCTGCCACAACATTAGTTATAAAGAAAGCCTAGGGAAGAAACCTTGGCCACAAGATGGGAATTGACGCAATCTGTACGTCTGCCACATTCAGACTATGCCCTTCACAGATGTTTCTGCATATATTTATAGAAAAGTTTTACTTCAGAAACAGGACCAGCTTCCATCAACCATTTAAAAAATATAACCTGTCACTGGACAATTTTTATTATGAATAAAATATACCACCCCAAAGTATTTCAATTCTTATATTTAGTCATGAAATGATATGAAATATTAAATTAGAAATAGCTTAAGGAAAAAGAATTGGTGGACCCTAAATCTGATGCAAAACTGAAGAAAATATATAAATTTCAAACACCTCTGAGGGAGGGGGAAGTCAGTCAGCAGTCTGACTTTCCATAGCCAGGTTCTCCCTAGACAGCTGCTACTTCCCTGAATGGAGACATTGTCTCCAAATCCCTTACTAAACTAACACTTCATATAAGTCAATAGTTGCTACAAAAATGCCACGTGCTTCCCGATTATTTTGTATATAGTGTTACAGTTGTGATGTAGTAAGGGTCTATTAGTGTCTGCTCCCACATTTATTTTAAAAGAAAAAGAGAGTAGTAGTCAGGATTCCAGCGCCCCCCCACCAATGATAACAAATATGCTTTAAGCCAACGAGATACTACAGAAATCACAGAATTCCTTTTCATCCTCATGCACTAGATGCTGGCAGACAGCCTTCATATAGACCTCCTTCCCTCCCAAGGAAACAAGATAGTCACACTTCTGAGAATCAACTGCTTGGTAAGAGGACCTGTCCAGGAGAGTGGCATCCAAAAAAACAAGGCAGATGACTGTGTGGCCAATTTGGAAGCAAGTGAGAAGAGGCTGAGTGGACCAACCACCACCCTCCCATTCTTGGGCCTGGATGTTACTGGAATCTAGCCTTTCTGGCAAAGTATTTTTATTTATCTAAATCAAAATCTCTTCCTACTTGTTTTTTTCTTTGAAGCCTCATCTCTTTTTAGTTTTGTTTTCAAGAAAAGGTTTGGGAGTTGGGAATGAGCAATGGAGAAGGGAGTTTCTAAAACTGACAATCATTACCTTTGTTTGTTCACAAAATAAAGTTACCATTAGATCCAGACACTTAAAGGGAAAGAAGATTAAGGTGCTTACTTCCAAAACATACCAATTTACACATATGCTGACATTAACAGCACTCATTTTTAGATTTATAATTGCAAAACTCTGAAATGAGTCAAGGCTCTGAGATGGGATAGGGGGTCTACCATTATGCTGGGTCCTAGGAATGTGCTCTAGGATGCCCATGGGAAATGCCAAATCTGATGGGAAAGAGTGGGACTAGGCCTTCATTCATCTGTCCCCTCCACCACCGTTTTTTGAGGCACTAATTGTTTCCCCCTTGATAACTATAACCATGCTAACTACAGTTTACCTTCTAGCCAGGTCACTTCATAGAAACAAACCAAGCAAAAATAAATAAATAAATAAATCAAATCCTATCATTCACTTGCCTCCATAAAAAGGTTCCAACTTCGATTTTTTGGAGGGGTGGTGTAACTTTAGTGACAAAACTTTGTAACCACAAATACATAAGATTTAGCAATTTGGGAAGTACTTAGGAAGGCAATAAGAAACTTAAATGGAGACAATCTCAGAAAATTTATGATGTGCTGTGTTCTACAGTACACCTTTTGTATCTTTTCATGTCATTGTGAAAGCTCATCTACAGTTGCTCTCCTGAAGTTACCACAAGGCATGACCCTGCCTCCCCATAGCTCTGCTTCCAACCTCAGACTCCACTCCACACTGGAATCCCATACCCAGGTTCTACTAACATCTTGTAATGACCTAACTCCAACTTACTCTACAAGAGACAGTTCAGATTCTTCTTACCAGTCCCTGAAAACCTTCCCTCACCCAAATTAGTCTCCCCACTCCAGGTATTCCCAAGGAGTTACTCTTGGTCTTCACTGGCACTGTTTGCTGAATCCTCACAATAATTCAATGAGGTAAGTAAGCTGTAACAAGGGGATAATCAGAAAACGAAACAGAAAGGCTATACCACTAGTATATAGGGGAACCAGGAATTAAACTCAAATAAATTGAAGTGTGAACCTATAAGCTTCAACAACTGTACCTGTATTATAATATTTAGCATAAAATATAATTAAAAGCTTGCCTTTTTTGGAGAGCAGAAACATTTTTGTACTGATACCTGCATTCACAATACCTAGCACATTAAAGAGTTTTTCAATAAATGTTCACTGAAGGCTTGGTTAATTCAGACTGTTTTATAGAATGGAGGTGCTGAGGTTATCCTCAGAGAAAGCCCTGCTGAGCTAAATGATTCTTTTACCTAGATATAATTCTTCTCTAACTATGTTTCTGAGAAACAGGTATGACATACAAATAGAAGTTGAGAGAGACCAATAATTAATGTGTAATTAGGGTAAAGGAAAAAATAAGAAACTTGTATTCCAATAATTACATTATTTTTAGTAAAACTTAAGAGCATTAGTTGGACACTGGTATAAATGTACCAAAGATTAGATATTCTGCTTCAGTAGCCAGATAGCTCCCAAAGATCCCCTCCTAATGCTATTAATATCCTGTATATTCTCTTCCCATAATGACCAGAGTTAATTTGAACAGCCAGTAGGATCCTGTGGAAATGATGTCATAAAAAGACATAGCAACTTCTATCTTGTTCTCTTTGATCACTTACCCTAAGATAAGCCAGCCAATGATATACTGATGTTTAAGCAGCCTTATGGAGAGATCCATGTGGTGAGGAACTGAGGCCGCCTGCCAACAACCAGTGCAAATTTGTCAGGCATGGGGTGAGCCACTTTGGAAATGGATTGTCCATCTCTAGTCAAAACTTCATAAAGACTATGTACAAGTTGGCACAGCATTTGGACTAATATTTCCTAAAAGACACTCATCCAGAGGCATCCATCTAGACCATTCCTGGATTCCTGATCAAAGACCAGGCCAGATTTAAAAAGTACTATTTTAAGTCTCTAAGTATGGGGTAATAACTTGAAGCAAGAAATAACTAATACTCTTATTACCAACCACATGACTTTTATTTAAATTAGTTTATAAGAATGCAAGTGGAAGTAATTGACGAATCAATACAATATTGGATTATTGTGATTCCTAAACACTGGACATAAGTCAAATAGAATGTTCAAGTACAACTCAAGCAAAATAAATTCCAGTTTCTGCCTTTTCCTTCCATTTTTACAAAAGAGGTAAAGGATGCAAGCCCTTCATATCCTGATAGACGTCTCTTAATGACTGCTTATTAGTTATTAGATATGTTCCCTTACTCCAAAGTAGGTCCACAAGGAGGACAATCAATGGACAACAGTGGCATTTCTTTCTATTACTCAAGAAATGAGAAAAGAGCTCTGATTTTTCAAATATTCTAGGTCAGATAAGAAAAAAAATCTTAAGATGTTTTGGAGGACTCCAATATGCTTGGAAAGTTTTAAAACAAACAGTACATTTATTTTTACTGGAAAGAGAAAATTCATCTGAAATTCTAAATATTCAGCTACAGATAAGATGTGGTAGCTTATTTTCATAAGTGATATTTCTTAGTATCCACAAAATAAATTAAAAACAAATATTATGCAAATGTGAAATACTCTTAATTTTTAGTTTTTCTAATAAAGGAAAAGGTGGGGATACTTAAAGTGCTTTTCTTCCTTTTTGACACCAAAAGTCACTAGCATACATTCAAATATGCCATCCTGCTAAAAGCAATATACAATGTTATTAAGAAAGGAATCTTAGGTTTTACATAATCCATATGAAATATTAACACAATAAAATTATAGCAATAACAACTTGATATTTTTGTGGAAATGAGTTCATTATGATGCTATGAGCTATATGAATTTGGAAAAGCAGAGAGCAATGATAACAAAAATTAATTACAATTAAAATTTACCAAGTCCTTATATTTAAAATAGAAAAAGATAGGAATTTCTTTCTAATAACTGTGCAATATTTTTGAGACATAACTAGTATCTAGTAACAATGAAACCAAATAAATGTTTGCTAAGCAGCAAAGGACTTGAGAAAAAGTTACAACAGAATTCAAATAAGAGAAAAATCACTTATAACTAGTGGGTATCCAGGAAGCCTTCATGAAATGCCCCTCATGCTTGTATGTGGCTATACATTTTTCTAGCATTTTCATATTAATATACTAATAGTCCCATTATACAGATGACAGACTTGAGGATCAGAAATATTGAGTGACTTGATTAGAATGTAGTTACTGGTGCTAGAGAATAACAATGGATGCTCAGTAAATCAGTGCCAGGCACCACTTTTTGGGTAATTCAGACACTGTCCATAATGCAGTGAATGTAAATCCTTCAGTTTCCATTTTAAAGATGAGGAAACCTAAGATTTCAAAAGATTTAGTACCTTTTCAGGTTCATATGGCTAGTCAATTGTGGAGCCCTGATTTGAACTCAGTTTCCTATCCCAGGTTAATTCACCTATCCCATGCTGCTCTTAGTACTCTTTACTGAACCTTTCCTTTGGCCACACTATCCATAAGCCACAAGGAACTGAAATGCATCCCTGTTGGTATTATGATTTATTATTAAACGTCACATAAGAAATCAGAAAAGCAGGAGAGACTAAGACAAAGACAGGGGTATGATCAATTACTGTTTAAATAGCTAAGTAATCCTTTCTGTTTATATGCATCTGAAAGATGCAACTCCTAAACTTTGCTAAATAAAACCAACTTCAGAATTTTGATTGGTATTCATCAAATCATCTAGGTGTCTTTTGTTGAAGATTTATTACTCCAATTTGAATCAAGAAGGAAGGAAAGGCGGGAAAAAAAGAAAAACACACAAACTGGTAAATGCATATAGATAAAGACAAACAATCACATGAATAGTAACAGTGTTTTGCTATAGAATACATATCAGACAGATGTGACACTAGGACATATTAAAGGGTTACATCAAACAAGCACTGAAAAAGAATGGAATGGTCTTTGGTACAGTCCAGTGAATATAATTACAACCATCACCACCACCCCTTCCAGATATCCTCCAAAATCCCCATATGACTAGACCACAGTGTTCAGAGCAAACATGAAAATTTTAGGAGACAAAGAAATGTGAAAAACAGACGAGGAAGAAGGATCCTTCCATAAATGAAACATCACAAAGCTTTTTTTAGTACCATTGAAAGTATAAGGCTCTACTGGAGACACAGTGAGTTTGCAGAGGGATCTGGGGGCATAGATATGCCCCTCAAAGAGTAGCTTTCTAAGAAGAAAAAAATTCAAAGAAGTTAACTAGTTTTTAACTAGTTTTTCACTTAAGTGAAATAAACCACAAAGGTAGTTACACAGAGGGTGTGACCTGCACTCCTGAAGATACAGTTTCTCTGAAAAAAACTAAAGTGTGTCGGGTGGTTTCCACACTGCACTGTTACTGTCAAAGACTCACTCCCCTACTGTGCCATGGAACCCTGTCTCATTTTTCCTTTATGGTCCCAACACTTAGCACAGAATCTGGCACACTCAACAAATGAGGCTCTGGCAAGGCCAGGAGGAAGGTCCTTTAGAGTAGGAATTCCATATGCATGCCATTTTCTGAAGCAGCTATGAGTAAGGCTAGCTGATGAAAATCTCTCTTCTTCCCCCAAAAGGAAGGAGCATTCAGGGGTGTGGTTCTATTTTTTTTTTAAGTGAAAAAAAAAAAAAAAAGAATTCTAATTAAACAAACAAGCTTGTAGTTTTATGTTATATACTTTCATTAGCACAAATGAAATCCCAAATGTAGATTGCAGTCACCACTCTCTAGTTGTCCTGGAAATTTTTCTGAACACTAGATTGCTCTAGTTAACCTCTTCTTAGTTCATGAGATTTGATTATCCAGCTTTACTGTGTGAATTAACCATCTGTTCAACAGACTGAGATCAGACAATAATAAAAATCCTAAGATTGCTTGTAAACACCTGACAGTTTTGACATGATGTTTCTGCATAGATGCTAAAACTTTTTCCATTTTTTCTCCCAAATCCTCAGAAAACTATTTTAAAAATCCACAAAGAAGAGTAAGTTTAAATGTTAAGAAGGACTTCATTTTTAAAAATAACACTGATTTTTATTCTCCTTAAAAAATCAGAGCTGACAGAAAATCTTTAACATACATTTAAGAAGATACAAACAGTAAAGGATGTTCTGTTGGTGAACAGAAAATTACTAGACTATGTTGGAATGTTCAAGTATGTTTTAAATAATTACCTGTTTCCTAAATGGAGCTGTTTCATAATGTATGTTAATCTTGATAAATGTCCTCATTTCAATTCAAAGAAAAGCATAAGCAATAAAAAGCTACCTTGCACTGAAGTAAAGAATATATTTGATCTAATTACCATTTAAGCCAAGAACGTGTACAGTTTATACCTCACTTGTTTCTGAAACCTTATCATTTCCTGCACAGTGCCCGAATGAACGGAATCCCTTAGATCATTCCTGGAGTTGCAGTATACCACAGTATGTGTTCAATTTTGGTGCACTCTTTCTCCTTATTGAAAGCATATGATCTTGACTATAATGTTAAGTTAACAATGTTCAATTTAGCCTCAAGCTAGTGAAAAGAAAGCTGGGAGGCAAGAATGTAGTTCACACACTAGAATGATTTTGGTCAGTTCCTGTCATGAATGCTCACTGCCTAGCGCTGTCTCAAAAAGTTGAGTCTGATCCTGCCTCGGGTAAAGGAAAAATGGTAGAAACACATAAGGGTAGAGTGTAAAAATAAATAAGGGAGGGAGGAAAGGAAGAAAAGAAGGAGAAAACTAATTAAAGCAAACAAAAGAGATGGCAAAGAGGGGAGATGAGGCAGTAAGTAATAGCGAACCTTATCAGAGTCATGAGATGCCCATGATCACTGGAAACATCAGGTCAGAGAGGAAATATGTAAGAAGTCAGTAGATGTCTAATCCTACACACTTCAGAGAGAAACTGAGGTAAGAGGAGCAACCAACAGAAGAAGAAGCAGGATGGCCTGAATGGCTCAGAAGCTGGGAGCAGCCTGCTCATCATGGGCCTCATATAGACATATGCAAACCCTAGGGCCTGACAGTCCAGGGAGCCCAAGAAATGTGAAGTCAGACATACTGCATGAAATCCAGGCTCCAAGGGGAAAGCTGGCCTTGACCTCTGGGCATTATGGAGGTGGTACAGACACAGCAAATACCCTAATCCCAGCTCTGCTGTGATGTGCCTTTAGAGCAGCTATAACCTCCCTAAATCATGGTTTCTTCCTCTGCAGAGAAATCTCTTAGGAATACGTACACCAATTTGTCTTTTAAAAACTGCCATTGGTACATATCTATGGCCTGGGAGATGCAGGATCCTGGAGTAGGAAGACCTGATGAATGTAAAACAAGATCACACCTACTTTCTAGGTGGGGTAGAATCCAACTTGGGATGCTGGGAGGCTAATAATCTCACCCCTTTAAGAGAGAAGGCAGGTTCTGCTACAGGATCATAGACATCAGGACAATCATTTGCTAAAAGCAAGGGCTGGAAAAAAAATCACACAAAACTTCAATTTTATAGTGTCTTCTATATACCAAGCCACTGACCTAATTACTTTATGCATATTAATTCTCTTCAACAATCCAAGGAAATAGGAATTTTCCTCATTTTCTGAACCTGAAAGCACAGGGTAGTTAAAATTCTATGATCTGCACTTTGACCCCAATCCTCGGTATATATCCAAAAGATGTAAAATCTGCATATGATCATGACACAGTCACAGCAATGTTTACAGCAGCTAAATTCACAATAGCTAAGATATGGAATCAACCAAGGTGCCCTTCAACTGATGAATGAATAAAGAAAATGTGGTATATGTATACAGTGGAGTATTAGTCAGCCATGAAGAAGAATGATTTTATGGCATTTGCCAGTAAATGTATGGAACTGGAGACTGTCACGCTAAGTGAAATAAGCCAGTCTCCAAAAGCCAAAGGCTGAATGCTTTCTATGATATGTAGAAGCTAACCCACAATAAAGGGGTATGCTTGTGTGTTTGTGTGGAAGAACAGAAGTTCAGTAGATTAGACAATGTGAAATGGAGGGGAATAGGAAAAGGAAAGACAGAGGAATGAATCTGACATAATTTTCCCATGTACATATATGAAAACAACACAGTGAATCCCAACACCATGGACATCTGTAAGAATGGAATTCTAATAAGAAATATTCCATGCTTGTGTAATTATATCAAAATGGATTCTATTGTTGTAACTAAAAACAACCACTAATCACAATGATCCAAGCCTTCCAACTAGTAAATGGCCTGTACCTATGAACCCGCCCCGGGAGCCTCTGTGTGTCTCCTAACCACTCCACAGCCCTAGCAGTGCACTGGTGAAAGCTTGCTCTCCTGCCCTTTTCTCCCCAAGTAGTAATTTCAGCTAGCACTCCCAAAGTTCCACACCTCTGAGAGAAAGATAAGGCCCCTTGCATAATGGCTATTTTTAATCTGAATGCAGAAATTCATATTCTAACCTATTAAATTTAGTCTATTTTCATTGTTAAAGCCACTGTTTTAAGCTATTAAAGAATTCTCAATCTCTCATTTTAAAATTTCATATATCCCATCAAATATATTTATTTAAAATGGATTAATATGCCTTCTGTATTCCAAGTTGAAAAAGATATGGATCGTTGTATCATTCAGCATATAAATCATTTTAAAAGGTAGTCCCTAATGGATACTTAAGTAAGTACTTACACAGTACTTACAGTTTCATATAATAAAAGATATATGCCTGAAATCATGCGTGTTCAGGTAAGTTTCTCTTTAGCCAGAGCAATTAGGCAAGAAAAGGAAATTAAAGGGATACGAATAGGAAAAGAAGAGCTCAAATTATCTGTTTACTGACAACATGATCCTCTACTTAAAAAACCCACAAAATCCCACCAGAAGAATTCTAGAGTTCATAAGTGAATTCAGTACAAAATCAACACCTATAAATCAATCCCATTCCTATACTCCACCCATAAATCAATCCCATTCCTATACTCCACCCATAAATCAATCCCATTCCTATACTCCAATGGTTAAAAGAAATTAGGAAAACTATCCTATTCACAATTGCCTCAAACACAAAACAAAACAAAACAAAACAAAACAAAACAAAACAAAACTTGGTAATCAATCCAAACAAAAGGCAAAGGGCCTCTATAATTAAAACTAAAGAACAACAACAACAAAAAACTAAAGAACACTAAAGAAAGAAATCAAAGAAGACCTTAGAAAATGGAAAGACCTCCCAAGTTCCTGGATAGGTAGAATTAATATTGTCAAATGGTTATACTACCAAAAGCACTATACAAATTCAATGCAATTTCCATCAAAATTCCAATGATGTTGTTCAGAGAAATAAAAAAAGCAGTCATGAAATTCATTTGGAAAAATGAGAGACCCAGAATATTCAAAGAAATCCTGAGTGAGAAAAGTGAAGCAGGAGGCATCACAATACTGGACCTCAAATCATACAATAGAGCTATAATAACAAAAACAGCTTGGTACACCACAGTGAATCTCAATATTGTGTACATTCACAAGACTGAGATCCTAATTAGAATAAGATATACTCCATGTTTGTATAAATATATCAAAATAGACGCTACTGTCATGTGTAACTAAAAAGAGCACATACTATTTAAAAATTAAACAAACAACAACAACAACAAAAAGAGCATGGTACTAGCACCAAAACAGGCATGGATATCAGTGGAATAGAAGACACAAAGACAAACTCACATCCATACAGTTATTTTATACTAGACAAAGATGCCAAAAACATTCAATGGAGAAATGATAGACCTTTAAACAAATGGTGCTAGCAAAACTGGAAATCCATATGTAGTAGAATAAAATTTAACCCTGATCTCTCACCCTGCACAAAAGTCAGCTCAAAGTGGATCAAAGACCTGGGTATTAGACCAGAAACACTGTATCTGCTAGAAGAAAATGAAGGCCCAACACTCCAACATGTCAGTTCAGGAAGTGACTTCCTTGACAAGACTCCTAAAGCACAAGAAGTAAAATCAGAAATCAATAAATGGAATGGCATCGAATTAAAAAGCTTATACACAGTAAAGGAAGTAATCAAAAGCATGAAGAGAGAGCCAGCGGAATGGGAGACTCTTTGTCATCTGCACCTCAGCTAGGGCATTAATATACAGGATATACAAAGAACTCAAAAAACACCAAAAAACCCAAAAAACCCGATCAATAAGAGCACAAAGGAGCTAAACAGACACTTCTCAAAAGAATAAAACAAATGGTCAACAAATATACGAAAAAATGTTGAATGTCTCTACAATTAGAGAAATACAAATTAGAACTACACTGAGATTTCATCTCACTCCAGTCAGAATGGTAATTTTAAGAATACAAGTAACAATACATGTTGGTGAGGATGTAGGGAAAAATGACACTCATAAACTGCTGATGGGACTGCATAATTGACGTAACCATTCTGGAAAGCAGTATGTATGGAGAGTCTTTTAAAAACTAGGAATGGAGCTACCACATGACCCACGTTTTAAACTCAAAGGATCTAAAATCAGCATACTATAGTGACACCGACATGTCAATGTTTACAGTAGCTCAATTCACAACAGCTAAGCTATGGAACAAACCTAGGTGCCCTTCAACAGATGAATGGATAAAGAAAATGTGGTATACATACACAATGGAGTATTACTTGGTCATAAAGAACAATGACTTCATGGCATTTGCCATTAAATAGGAGACTATCATTCTAAGTGAAATAGGTCAGTCTCAAAAAGTCAAAGGTTGAATGTTTTCTCAGATATGAAGAAGAAAATCAAAAATAGGGGGGAGAGGAGATAAAAAATAAAAGAATAGAAGAAAGATCGGTGGAGTACTGGGGAGGGGCGGCAGGTAGCTGAGGCAGTAGTTCAAAGCCAGTTTCAGCAACTTAGGGAGACCCTGCCTCAAAATAAAAAAATAAAAAACTGGGGATATGGCTTACTGGCCAAATACACCTGAGTTAAATCCCCAGCATAAAAACAAAACAAAACAAAACAAAACAAAACAAAACAAAACAAAACAAAACTTCAATCAGTGGTGTAGACAAAGGGGAATGAAGAAAAGGGAAGAGGAATGGAACAGGGAAAGACAGAGAAATGAATCTAACCTAACTCTTCTATGTACATACACAAATATACTATAGTGAATCTCACTGTCGTGTATATCCACAGGACACTAATTTAAAAAAAAAAACTATAAGTAAAAACAGAAAGATCAGTAGAATAGAGGGAAGGGAAGAGGGTGAGAGTGAGTGGGAGGGAAAGGGGAAGTACTGTGAACTGAATTAGAACAAATTATATTCCACACTTTTATAAAATCCTACATGTCTCATATCTACTCAGTGTTCTTACTAGTAAGTCAGCAAACCTGGAAATAAAACCAATAGTGTTCCAGTATAATAAAATAAGTTTGTTTTGGGGTGGGGATACAGCTCAGTAGGTAGACTACTTGCCTCACATGCACAAGGCCCTGGGTTTAATCCCCAGCACCACATACATACATACATACATACATGTTTTATAGAAGTTATATTGAGTTAAAAATTTCCTTGCTGTCAAAGAACATATGACAAAATTTTATTTCATAATGAAGAAATAATAAATTCAACTACACCACAAAAGTTTACCTGACAGAGAGAGGGCACCTTTGCTTTGGAAGGGAGTCACTTAAAAGGAACCTGCATGATTTCCCAAACTCCTTTGCTGATTTCCATATTTTCCCCATTTGGGTGCTATCTCACAAGGTGCTTTTGATAAAAACACAAAAATGATAAAAGGAGGAAGGTGCTTTCCACTCCATGCAAAAAGCTATTATAATAGTTACTGCATTTACTTTTAAATTAAATGTTCTTTAAAACTGAAGATAATGACCATTTTGTCATGCATATGTATGTACTTTTTTCTTAAAATAGACCATGTAAGGGATCTTTGGTTTTCCTTTTCTAAAGAAAATATATAATTATGAGTATTACAGCATAATACGCATAATTTGGCCCACCTAGCCAAACAAGAAGAAGGAAAAGTTCTTATTTGTGGGTTAAGTACCTTGTTAAGATAAATTCAAGACTTTGAACGACACCTTACATTTGCTTCAAATGGTTTTTAATCACAGGAGAGTGTGCTTAGAAAAATTGATGAAAAAGAAAGCAGCAGACCTAAAGATAGAATCCAGCTGCTAGTTACCTCAATAAACCACCACCTTGAATTCTACCACTGTGAACTTCTTAAGGGTCACCTTTTCCAAAAGAATTTTCCTAACTTGCTCCTTCTGTCCAAAAACAAAAACTGGCCACTGCCTTCCTTTAGTGCTATTAACAACAGAGGCACGACTGTGTTGTAGATCTATCTCCAGTATCAGACTTGTGAAAGTTCTTCAAGGCACTGTCTGCACCCATCACTCCCACAGTACAAAGAACATCTAAGCAGTCAACCTCCCTGCACAGGGAAACCAGCCTGGAATGGTAGTTAAAACCAGTAGTGGTGGAGCTGCCCCTGGGTTAGAATACTAGCTCTGTCATTGCAAGCTTGGACAAATAGTCTGTTCCTTGGTTTCTGCAGAGATAAAACAGGGGAATTAAAAAAAGATTTTTTGAGATAGTCGTGAGATTTAAATGAATGAAGGAAGGTAAAGAACCTGGCACACCACAAGCACTCAGATGTTATAAATAAAATCACTACTATTGTTTTTAAAAAATAAGTCTCCAATCCTTCACATTCCTCAACTCAATTCCTTAACCTCACTGTCCCTGGGAAGTTCACATGATGTGATGTCATAGAGTCAAATCCTCATCCTGCATGATTTCCTCTTTGACTCTAATTATTTTTTTTTTCCTCTTTGCCACTAAAATTGCTGACCACCTCTCTGATCTTGAGGCTCTTTTTTCTGCTTTGTTTCCAGGAAGGGCATCAATCTCATTTTTTCCCTTTTGGCTTCTCTCCTTGTCTGGAGCTGCTAGAGATTTTGGCCATTTGATTTTCTTCTTACCCTACCTGGTATCCTGTTAGCTATCAATTCAACCTATTCTAATTCCCTAATCGCGGGCCCAAATATCCCCTCAATTGCCAAAATGAAATCCTTTCATTAAGGTTTCTATATTATCACTCTATTATTTTACCTACCACCCTCTGGTCTTCCAGGTTGGAGGCAGAGAGACCAGGGGCCTCATAAACAATGCCACCAGAATGACCAGCTTATACTGATCCCTTCATGACCCTGTTTAAATTTTTTTCATTACACTTCATGTGCACTTTTGAATATCACAATCTACTAGAATGTATTTAATAAGTACCTCCCACACTGAATAAAGTCCTAGCTCCCTAACAGTTTTGCTTCTTAAAACCTTTTAAGGCAAGAACAGTATTTTCTTGCTTATGAGGCACCACTAATTCTAAGACACAATTATTCTGTTTACCAACAAGGAAAAACTGCTAATTAAACAACAATCTATTTCTTATCACTTAATCTTTTTTAATTGAAAAAAATCACTTTTTATTGAAAGAATTTTTTGGACTTTAGATACTGATTTTTGCCATGTTATAATCTATGATGAACAACTAGCATAACTATAGCAAATATATAAAGCTGGCAATTCAAGGTAAACTATGATTTTGTCCAAATACATAGTAAAGTGAATATTAAATGCTAAGAATAAAAAGAGGTGAGATTACCACGGATTTCATTCACAAAACATAAAAATAATTCCTAAGAAGTATATAGGATATTTTAAAAGGAGTAATTGAGAAAATTTTTTTGAACAGTCACTATCCTGTTCCAGTATAAAATTGCTCAATAAGTTCAACTGGAAGTTAAAGTCTATCCATAAAGAAACAAGTCAGGAAATTAACCCAAAGCATGCTAGAACAGCAACTCCTTTAATTTTAAAATTCAAAATCCTACATATTAAGTTACCAAATGGACAGATATCAAAGGAAAATACTCTCCACAAGAGAAGAAAAAAGAAATGAGATACAAGAGAAATAACAAGAAGTAACCAAGCTTGTAAAGAAGCATCATAGCTCACAAAAATTTTGAGTTAACTCAAACCATCTTAGGTAGAGAATGGAACATGAGAAAGCAGAGTGGAAACTTCAATGTATTTTACATCTGAGGACAGAATGGAAAATAGCCACATGCCAGTTAAATTAAAATTAAAATTCAGAAACGGTTGTGTGTGTGTGTGTGTGTGTGTGTGTGTCTCACATTTAGTTCAGAGGCTTAAATATTCTGATCTATTAAAAAATCGATATTTAACACCAAACTACATCTACCACATCTGAATGTGTAAATATTTACACATGGTATTTACCAGGCTGTAGCTTGTTTAAAACATTTGGAAGGATGGACAAAGGTGTTAAAATCTTAGCCTTACCTCAATTATTGAAAGCTTTAAATTTTTAGCCCTCATTTCTTTTTAGAATAGATGAACTACAGCTAAAATTTACTCAGGCTTTAGGTTATATGAGGTTGATCCACATGTAAATGTGCACTAAACAGGTAAAGTACGAATACACTCTATGTATGCTGAATTAACCTGGGCATAAATAACATCACAGCAAACCCACTTCCCACTTTCATTAAGATCATTCTATAATCAAATTAATGTGCCTACACTTCTCTATTTTATTAAAGGGAATATACAAACAATAAAGTAACCTTCTTACCTAAGTCACAGCATGAATGTGTTTCACTATCTTGATTCACTTCTGGAGCTATTCCAACCTGTGACATTCTGTGACGTTCTGAGGTTGTGCCATAACTCTAATGGTACCAGGAGCACCTGTCCAGCATGGAGATAGAGGGCTCTGATCAGGGAGCCTAAACACCAGAAGTGGTTACTTCAAATCCTCTGAGGACATTTTGTTCGTAGTCTTCTGGATGGATTTTATTTGGTGAGCTTGCTAAAGAGTATAATGAATGTTAGAACTGGGCTCACATTGGTGGAATTAAAGGATTCAATCTGTGGGCTTGCTAAAATGTTTCAGAGGCCCTCCTACCCTTGTAAGAACAGAGTTAAGTGCCTCTGATGGCAACCAAAAGTCCAAGAATCTTGCCTGTGTCATGCTAACATGCCTGCCCTGAGTAAACATTTCTTGAAAGATGTGCCAGAACACCTAAAAACAGAGATCAAGTTTATAAACCAACTGTACCAACCATTTTGTGCTACTTGCTAGTGAATGTTTATCTAAAAATCATCTGTATGTGCAGCAATTTTGTCTGAAATTCACTAACATTACATTCCGTACATTAGGCAGTGAGAGAGCAGGTAACCCTGACCAGCTTTAAGCTTTCTTCACAGATACCATCATCTACCTACTATCTCCCCAAAAGACAACCAAGATTTGGGTATGAACAAATATACTGCAAGAGCATAGTTTGGATCCCTGTTATTTTACAAAATGTACAAACTTTATGTAATTTAACTCTGCATGGGGACTGTGAATGATGTTTAGCCTACCATTCTCACAGGCTTGCTATGACAACCAAATCATGGAAAGAATGTACAAATGATTGAAACCATCAAGTACCATAATCATGTGCAATATTATTAAAACCTTCCCGAATTATACTGTGGAATGGAAGTGTGTTGGTCTTGTTACCCTACCTCTTTCCTAGATGTTACATTTTACCTATCTGTGCCTGCTTTTAAGGCCTTCATTCTGTTGCTTCTGAAGCTCTTCCCTATTCACACAAGTGTACATGCACACATATATGCTTCTAAAATCTAAAACACTCTGAACTAGATATGCAATAAGAAATACTTGTTATTACAGTAATTAAAACAATCTCAGCATTGGCATAATAAAATGTAGTACACATATAATTAACACAAACATTAGGTAAGAATTACTAAATATAGGAGTAAGACAATGTGGAGGTTTTGTGACCACCACTACAGATACTCTAACTTGTAAACAGATGATATTGGTCTGTCTGAAACAAGGGTACCATATCTGTGCTTAGTCCTAGTCATTTAGGAGTTTAAAAACAACCTGATTTGATTTTAGAATGAAACAATGCTCCAGATTGGCTCTCTCTATCCGAAGCTCAGAAGCATCTGCATATCCATCTAGATTCCATTCTATTCCAAAAACAGTGTTAGAAGAGATTCATCATAACTTTGAGACCTGAAATTTATCAGCATTAATATAATGCGAATGAGTTGCTCAGTATACATAAGCAAGTAAA
This sequence comes from Glaucomys volans, assembly GCA_020662805.1. Classification (NCBI taxonomy): domain Eukaryota; kingdom Metazoa; phylum Chordata; class Mammalia; order Rodentia; family Sciuridae; genus Glaucomys; species Glaucomys volans. The sequence continues at coordinate 178,755 of JAJEJO010052710.1, forward strand.
TAGAAGGGCCAAGCTGTGATCAGCAACAGGGAGCAGGTGAGGATTTGATCAGAGGAATATCACAAGCCCTAGTGCCCCATTCTACCACTAACCATGTGATTTTCCATTTCCATTCTCCAGTGATAGTTCTTCTGAAAAAACTATGGTGTAATGACCTCCCAAGACTCTCCTGGTATCAATACCACCATGTCTTTATGGGAATTCCACAACTATTTGATGTCAGTAATCCTTAGTTATAAAACCTAGTATCTTTGCCCCATCAGCTGCTTCACAGCCTAGTAGTTCTTAATGATGATTTTCAGAAGGCTAGCTTTGTTATTTTGACAAAATCAAAGCATACATTTGGAAAAAAAAAGATTCTCCATTTTTTTCCTTACAAATACTTTAATTTGTGCATGTAAGTTGGCAAGTCATATTGCCAACTAAATTCACTAAATTAGTATACATATAACTTATTAGCTTGCTGAATATCTGAAAGGTGGAAAACACCTGCTAAATGTATAAGATCAAGAATATAAATTGCAATCATTTGGGTTGATTTTTCCAAAGAAACAAACAAACAAACAAACAAAAAGCTCAGTCATATGAAAGAGATTTACTAAAAAGTCAGGCTGTTCCTGAAATAGAGGAAAGATAAATAACAAGAGAGTTATGGGCAAACTCCCATACGAGCTAGTTAGTGTTCTCTGCAATGGTTCCAGCTTTAGCCCATAATCTCAGCCATTTCAAAACCTTTATGCCACTGCATAACAGGAATTAATCCATGCAAACATCTCACTGAAGTCATAAGAACATGGTGGACACATTCATAGGTAGTAAGTTAGAATCACTCAAATGGAAGGCTACTTTGTAATGATGTAATAGAAGGACCCTGTCATAAAGATGTTGCTTCTAATCTCATCTTAAATACTCACTACTGAATGATCCTTGGCTATTCACTAAGGCTTTTTGAGTTTATTTTCCTAACTATATAAATTGCCAGATCTGATTAATTCCAACAACTGTTAAAAATAAAATTAGATATGGACATAAAGGTGGCTGAAAAAAACTTAGGTAAGGAGAACTAACACTGAGGGAATAAACTGTTGACCAGGGAACCATTCTAAAATTTTAGATCCAAATCACAACTTTCTTGTGTGAAAGACCAGGTTCACATGGAATCAGAATGAGTTGTAACACACAGGGCTTATTCTGAACACAGCAGACAATCTGGGTCAAGGAAGAGAAATCAACAGAAGATCTGTTCATAAAGCTTACTGCTTGGGATAAAGTTCACATCTTCAAAGGCAGCATGTAAGATTCTTCACACCTGTTTCCAGCCACATTATCAGCCCCATTTCTCTCTGTGCCTAGTGGTATATCCCACACTGAGGGACTTCAGACATTGTGCTACATCCCAAATACACTCTGCGCTTCCATGCTTCTGCTCTTGGGCAGCCTCCACTGTGGCTTCAGGTTATGCATGGCCTCTTTCCAGCTTCCCTATTACCTCTTGCCCACTTTCTGTGTGTGTGTGTGTGTGTGTGTGTGTGTGGTGCTGGGGACTGACCCAGGGCCTTCGTTGTATATGTGAGACAAGTACTCTACCACCGAGTACTCTTCCCAGCTCTTTTGCCCACCTTTATACCACTGTCCACCAGTCCTTCTACAGAACATGTACTCCCTAAATGTTTGTGGAGCAAATATAAACAAGGTGGCTCAAGACACTCCACAGGAAGACGCTAGGCAATACTCCAAAGCCAAATTAATTCTAAAGCAATTCCAACATTTCTTTTTTTTTTAAATTAATTAATTTTTTGATTTTTACAGACTTTGCTTTGATTCATTGTACACAAATGGGGTACAATTTTTCATTTCTATGTTTGTGCATGATGTAGATTCAACATTTCTTAATGTAAGATCTGAAAAAGCAGACAACTTAATTCAAAACAATGACAAGAAACAACAAAAACCTGTGATTCTCATAACCAATCCTGCTACTATTAATAAAAACTAACCCATCTTTAGAACAGAGTGATGTCCTTTATAACAGGAGATGGAAAATTATTTCTCACCTCAGCTTCTTCCATTCCCCCAGCCCACTGGGCATATCTAATTTTAATGACACCAAGACTAGCTATAGCTCTCCACAAACCACGTTCTCTCTTACACCCTATTACTTGTGTCTGTTGTTCTACATGTCTGGAGGAGTCCTTACAAAAAATCTAGTCCAAGTTCAAGAGCGAACTCTCCTCTTAAACACTATTTCCTTAGACAGATTGTCATCTTTACAGTAGTATTCATTTCCAACCCCATCCACAGAACTCATGTCTCCACTGTAGCCATTATCATACTCCCAAAGATGATTTGTTTAAATGCCTGGCCCTTCATTCTATCAAAGTATCTGGAAGAAAAGGTTAGTCCTTTTTCTTTGCATATCCAGTTCAGAACAAGTAGTGGTACTGCCCAATCCACTAACATCAATTGTCTATAAAGAGCTAACCTAACCCAAATGTTTTCTCCAACATGTGGATGCTAATTCACAATAAGAGGTGGGAGGAGAACAGAGGTACTTTGGACTAGACAGGGGTGAGTGAAGGGAGGGAAGGAGTATGGGGGTAGAAATAATAGTAGAATGAATTGGACATTACCTTATGTGCATATATGATTACATGACCTGTGTAACTCTACATCATGTACAACCAGAAGAATGAGAAGTTATACTCCATTACGTATGATGTGTCAAAATGCACTGTACTGTCATGTATAACTAACTAGAACAAATAAAAAAATAAATTAAAAAAAAACCAAAGAGCTAACCTACCACACAGGGTCAGGGCTGCAGGCTCACTCCTCATTATGCTTTGAAGAAGCAGTCAAGCTCAGGGTACATCTCCAGCAGTGTTCACTGCCATCTATTTTCCCATAGAGAAAATGCTACCGATGATGAACAGGTTCCAAACTGGCCCATTTAGTTTCATTCAACTGGAAGAATCTAAAATAGTTAAAACTGTACTGAGAGAAATTAGGATTTCTACTTACTCATATTTTATATTAGGAAATGCTGAGGCTACTTTAGAATTAACTTGCTTTTGAGTACTATTCAGTGGCTTCCAGTATAGTGTTAAGAAAACATATTACAATAGTAAAAGTTCCCTGTTTCACAGATTTTGTGGGCTAGACTAAAATCTTAGCTCTCACTTTTAGGTAAATACCTCTGAAAGAAGACATTCCAAATCACTGTCATCTTCCACAAGGCTCACATTTTACATCAGAGGCTTACTTCAAACAGAGCATTCTCTAAGTAGATCAGGCAGGGTGGCATTTCTCACCTCCTTCCCTTTTCTTTCTGTTTCCTCCTCCCACACCATATGATTAGGAAAAAACAAAACCTAACATAATAAACAAATATTCAAACAAAACATAATAAACAAATATTCTGGGGGGAAGTTATATACTACATTTACAATGATACTAACCTCAGCTGGGCCCTCACACTGCTGTTCCCTTCACATTCCTTGGAGCCCCAAGCTAAATGAGCACTTGGGGCTCCTTACTTCAAAGCTTCTCTGTGTTGTTTAAACTCTAATCTTGAAGCTACCTGCTTTCACTTCCAGGATCCCTCACTTCACAGAGAAATTTGTGCCAAATGGATATGGGTTCTGTCAGTCCATTTGGGCTGCTATAACAAAACATTATCAACCGAGTAGCTTATGAACAAAAGAAAGTTGCATTTCCCACAGTTTGGAGGTTGGGAAATTTATGATCAATTCCAGGTCTGGTGAGGCCCATTTTCTGTCACTTTTTGCTGTGTCCTCACATGGTAGAAAGGACTAGCTACTTTTATAAAAGCATTAATCTCCTTCATGAGGGCTCTACCATCATGACCTAATCACCTCCCAAGGCCCCATTCCTAATACCATTAACTTGGGAGTTAGGATTTCAACACAGGAATTTTGAGGGGACTCAAACGTTTGGACCAGAGCAGGTTACCTGCCTGAGTAGCATATCTCCAACTCTATAAAATGCATTTCAGATCTGTCTAGCAAAATTATTTGACAAACTCATTACTTCAAGTTAATTCTCATTATCAGTTTATAAAGAAGATACCACTGTACCAGACTGACCCATGGATGAGCAAACTGAGGATCAAGGAGATTAAAGAATGTGTCCGCAGTCTCATGACTACTAAATGATAAAACAGATAGAATCTGGTTCTTCTGACCTTCAATTCACATTGGGCTAAACCACACCTGTTTAAGTACAGCCCCAACTTATTTTCTTAATTCTTCTTCTCATGTTCCATAATCCAGCCAAATTGGCCAATTGAACCTACCCAAGCATTTGAGCAAATAAAGTTGCTTCTTTTAAAAAACAGATGTTGGGCTTGGGTATAGCTCAGTGGTAAAGCATGTACTTAGCATTCATGAGGCTCTGGGTTCAATGCCCAGCATCAAAACACACAATTAAAAAACAAAACACCCCAGCCTAAAAGACCCACAAATGCTTTCTTTTTATGATTACAAAGAACATGCTCATTATAGAAAATTTTGGATAACATAAAAAGATGAAAGAGTAAGATTAAAAGTCATCCACAATATGTGACAATGAATAATCTACAAGTATATACAATATGGATAAATCACACAACCTCGAATGTGGGAAATTAGATACAAGAGAGTACATGTGGTAAGATTTCATTTATATAAGAAACAAAAACAGTCAAAAGTATGGAATGCCACTAGAGGATGGGGGCATGAAGGCCTAGTGGATGCAGAAAACACACTATTTCTTGATCTGGCACTTGTTGCATAGCTATTTCAGTGTGTCAAAATCAGTGGTATATATATTTTCACGTGTGTGTGTGTACACACACTTATATAGATATACACACACACACATAACATACTTGAAGCCAAAAACAATATTAATATTTTAGTGTATTTTCATTCTGGTGCTTTTTCTTTCCTTTTGTATGACTCTTTTTAAAAAATAAAAATAATTTTGATCATACTGTATGTGTAATTTTGCATTCTGATATTTCACCTAACATAAAAGCAAAAATATTTACCAAAATTGTTATAAAAATTCTTTATAAAAGAAATACAAATGGTCAACAAATATATGAAAAAATGTTCAACTTCACTAGCAACTAAAGAAATACAAATTAAAACTATACTGAGATTTCATTTCACTCCATTCAGAATGGCAATTATCGAGAATACAAGTACAGAGTTGGGGTTGTAGCTCAGTGGTAGAGCGCTTGCCTAGCATGTACAAGGCTCTGGGTTAAATTCTCAGCACTGCATATAAATAAATAAACAAACAAATAAATAAAAGGTCCATCAACAACTAAAAAAATATTTTTCAAAACAGAATACGAGTACAATAAATGTTGGTGAGGATGTGGGAAAAAAAGGTACACTCACACATTGCTGGTGGGACTGCAAAGTCACTGAAAATTGGTACAACACTCTGGAAAGCAGCATGGAGATTCCTTAGAAAACTTGGAATGGAACCACCATTTGACCCAGTCATCCCACTCCTCAGCACATAACCAAAGGATTTAAGATCAGCATATTATAGTGACGGCAACATCAATGTTTATAGCAGCTCAATTCACAACTTAGGTGCCTTTCAATAGATGATTGGATAAAGAAAATGTGGGACATATATACAATGCAATATTACTCAGTAATAAAGAAGAATGAAATTATGGCACTTTGCTGGCAGGGGTAGGGGTACAGAGGTTCGATGGGGGAGTAGGGGAGGAAAGAGGGATGGGAATGGGAAAGACAGTACAATGAAATAGACATAACTTTCCCAGATCATACACAATCAGTGTAACAACCACAAGAACGGGAAGTTATACTCCATATGTATGTATGATACGTCAAAATACATTCTGTCATGTATAATGAAAAGGAATAAAAAAAATTCTTCATAAGTACTTTTAAAGGCTGTAGAAGAGTCCATCTGGTGCTTGTACCACATTTCCTTAACAAGTGTCCTGGTATCTATCATTTGTTTCAATGTTCATTCTTGTAAGTATTGCTGTAATGAATACTCCTACCTTTCAAGTTTTCTTTTTAGCCACTCTCTCCTATTACACTGCTTATATATTTATATTACACATTATAACTGTTTTAGTTAGCTTTTTTGCTGCTGTGACTAAATGCCCCAACCGGCACAATTGTACAGGAGGAAAAGTTTATTTAAGGGCTCAGAAGTTTCAGAGGTCTCTATCCATAGACAGCTGGCTCCATTCCTTGGGGCTCAAGGTAAGGCAAGACATCAAGGCAGAAGAGTGTGGCTGAGGGAAGTAGCTCACATGTTGATCAGGAAGCAGAGAGAGGGGTCATGCCCCAATTCCCACCTCCTCCAGCCACACCCTAGTACCTTAGTTACCACTCAGTTAATCCCTAACAGGGGATTAATTCACTGATTAAGACTATTTCATCACAATCATTTCCCCTCTAAACCTCTCCCATTGTCACACATGTGAGCTTTTGGTGGACAACTCACATCCAAACCATAACCATGTAATTATTTATGTATTTGCCATACCATCATTGCTCAGTAAAAAGCTTCCCATAAATCAGACCACATCACTCCACCTCCATCCCCACAGAACATTATGTCAGTTTTCTGAACATGATCAGGTACTTACTATTCATTAAAGTGTTTTCAGGAATCAAGTAAAACCTCCATTCCTACCAATCCATATTTCAGTATCACCTCAGTTGTCAATGAAACTTGAGTGTTTCAGGCAGTAATGTTCCAAACTTCTTGTTTAGTCCGCATAGCTAAATGCTTACAGCCAGTTAAGCGTGGCTCTGTTTGAGGATATAAATATTAGACCAAATACTGGATTCACTCAACAACTGGCTATGCCATGCCTTTAGAATCCAGTGAGAATTACACAACTGCCTGGCATTAAAGAGTTTACAGTTGGTGGATAATTAAATATGGATGCTGCTTTTAAGAAGACCCACAGTGTAGAAGGGAGGGTAACATAAAACCAATCTGGAATCCTCCCTCTTGAACTTTCAAATCCAACTGCTCAGGCAGGAACAGATAACATCCCCAGAGCCAAACACCGAATATTCAACCTGGGTGGGTACCTTCAAGCTTGTTAGTCTGTGATGTGTGGGTCTGTTGTATTTAAAATATAGTTTGAAGTGTTTTACAAACATTATTAACCTTGTATCTCACAATGCTCAAAATCGTGGTACCTTTTTTTTGTACTATGATTTTGCATTGCTAGATATGATTACAACAATTACAACAGAAACAAAAAGAGCTAATAAAAATGGTTGAGTGGTTAAAAAAATTCTCTTTGCTTCTCTATTATTTTTCTCCTTCTCTCCTCTCTCTATCCTTTTCTTTCTGTGGAAACAGAATGAAGACTGGAAGGACCCCTGAAGGACCAAGAATGAAACACAAGCAGGAATGATGAGCTAGAACACAGAAAAGAGAACTTCAGAAGTCTTTCCATTCTGAATGTGCAACAGAATGATCAAGACCAAAGGTGAAACGTGGCCCAGTGTTAGTTCAGGAGGCCAGGACATTGTCTGAGAACAGAAAGAATGAGCACAGCGGGGTTGAGCCCACCAAGGTTCCTGTAATTCAAGAGGTGAGGGGTGAACACAGACATCAAGAGCTACTGAGGGGCTCCCCAGGGCCCCAGAGAAATCATGAAGGTGCCCCTGGCATCAAGAGATTTTTAATGTAGACAAAGTTTCTCTACTTTAGAAAAAGATGCCCCACAGAACAGTCAGTAGCAAGGGCAAAACTGGTTATATAGCTTCAAAGACCCAACTTACACTCCTTGAACTGCATCAGGGGACTGCAAGCTTAAAGACATCCTACTCACTTTGAACTTGTGAACAAATGAGTTTAGGAGTTCTCTCAAAAGCTCACCTGTTTGAAGTGAGAGCTTCTAAAATTATAGGGCAAAGAAGAAGAGATAGGCAAGACAGGCTCCCAAAGGAATGAGTGCCTCCTTCAGGAGGGAGAGAGAGTCACACTAGCTTTAGGACTATTGGGCATTTTGGTAGGCAAAGGAGAAGTGAAATCATCTTTTGTGTATGACCAAACAGCAAGCTCATACATTTTGGCATCAATATACAAGATGGCTTATTAATTTAGCTGTACACATGAGAACAGTCAAGGGATAGAAGGGCCAACAAGCAAGAGGTAGGACAGCCACCTGCAGGAGATGAGGGCAGGAAAAAACAGTCAGATGTCAGAGGTCCTGTGTATACCAAAGAGTCTCAATTCAACCCTGCAGGCACTGACAGGGCTGATGTGAGTTCTGTACTCAAAAGCCTGTGGTGACACGTGGAGGATGAGTCTCAGAATGAGAGTAGTCAAGAGGCAGTGGACTAAATGAGAGATGATGAATTAGGGTAATGAAGGATGGGAGGTAGGGAAAACTTCCTCAGCTGTCCTGAAGGTAAGATCAGAAGGACTAGATGGATGAGTCAAGGTGAGGTGGCATAGGAAAGCAAGATTAGGAATAAGATGAATGATGGTGCCACAAACCCAAGGCAGGAAATAAGGAAGAAGTTGTGACATGTTAATCCTAAGGAATGACATGTAGTTCAGCAGTAGGGCTGGAACTAGAGTGCAGTTCACTGAAGGAACACAGATTTGGAAGTCTATTACTACATGTGACTGTTTAAACACACACACACACACACACACATAGAGTAAAATCAATGAAAGTGGATGAAACAACAAATAGAATTCTTACATTCTGAGGACATGGATCCCTTTCAGCACTTGATGAATTCTGCAACCTCTCACAAGACCTCTCACAAGGAAGGAGAGAAGGGAAGGGAAGGGTTGGGTAAGGGAAAGGAAAGGAAAGGCACACAAACAGGCATAGTGAGAAAAAAAAAAATATCAGGACCTGTAGGCCCCTTGCTGCCCATATAGAGAACACAGGTTAAGAGATCATGGGCCTGGGGTGAAGAGTTGAGGGGGTGGCAGGTTCCAAGAAGGTTTGAAGTAACATTTTTCAATCAGGATATTACTGACAAATGTGAATGACATCTTCACCATAGACAATGTGGAGCATCCTGGGCCCAGCCCCTGACCAGAAATATCCACACCACAGTCTCAGCAATAAACACGCACTGCCCTCATGTATTTCCAAATGGTACCAACCCATTGGAGAATCCCTGGTCAAGAAGGAGAGTAGGAGACAGTAAAGAAGACAATCAGAAAGATCAGAGACAAAAAGAAAAGCAGAAATAATCTTCAAACATACTTGGTAGCTCCCCTTCCAGAATGTAACCAGGAAGGACCCTCACCTCTTCACCCCGACACTGTCTGAGCCATCCCAGATGGATTACCACATTCATCTTCCAGTTAGTCTTTCTGCTTTAAACCTTACTTCCCAAAGGCAAGCAACTTTCTATATGGCAACAGGATAAGTCTTTCCAATTTTACTTATTTTAATTAATAACAAATAGAATTTTTATATTACTAATCCCCACAGCAACTATGAAATAGGTACCATTACTATTCCTATGTTACTGATGAGACACAGAGAAGTCATGGAATTAATCCATGATCACAGAGTATGGGACTAGGATTTGAACCCAGTTGATTCTAGGCTCCAGACTCTTGCCTATCACCTCACCCTGCTCTCTATTTTCTTCATTTCTCTATTCAAGACCCTTAGCTGCCCTCTCACTCAGAGTAAAAAGGAAGATTCTTGTCACAGTCAATAAGGCCCTATTATAGCCCCCTGTCCCTGTCACATCCTCTTTGCCTTATCTCCAGTCACTGCCTCTTGCTCTCCTCCAGCCTTGTGCTTTGGTTGCTGTGACGTGGACACACCTGTCTTCACCATACGCTTTGTGCTCATGATGTCCTCACTCTGGAGTGTTCTTCCAGCAGATAGCTATAGAGCAGGCTCCTTCACTTCATTAAGGTCTCTACTCAAATGTGGTCACATTAGTGAGGACTTCCTGTTTATCCAATATCAAGTAGCACCTCCCTCCACCCACCTCCAGTATTTCCTATTCCCCTTCTTGCTATATATTTTTTTCTCCAAAGCATTTTTCATCATGTAAATAATGAGAAATTACTTGCTTATTTATCAACACCCCTAATAGAATGAGCTATTCATGGACAGAAGAGCTTTGTGTTTTTTTCTCTGCTACCAAGCCATGCAAATGGAAGGGAATGCAGTTGAGTTTTTTGTTTTTGTTTTTGTTTTTTTGCAGTGCTGGGGATTGAACCCAGGACCTTGTGCTTGCAAGGCAAGCACTTTAACAATTGAGCTATATCCCAATAGTTGAGTTTTTGAATGAAAGAATGAACAAATAAAAGTGGTGCTGTGGAAGAGATGTTTCAAGTCAGAGGAAGTGAGTACAGAGTGGCAATGTGTTGCAAAACACTTTGGTATATTAGGAAATGCAAAGTTTCTATTGATTATGGCAGTTAAGATATTGATGTGTATGGTTCTAAATGTTTCTAAGAAATGATACCTAGTTGCAAAGGGGGTGCCCAGGTGAACTAATAGAAGCAACCAACAGACAAATCCTGTAAGAAGCTGGTGGAGAATGCAGACAACTGAAGGAACAGCAGACTCAAGGGAGACTAGACATTTCCAGGCTAAGTGCATGGAGCCAAGAAAAGGTGAGAGTGGAATATGGTAGAAAGAAAGGACTGCTGAGGGGGAAAGGCCTTAGGGACACAAACTCCAGAGTGTGGGGGATGAGAAGGGTCTTCTGCATTAAGAAACAAACCCTCTTCTCCCACTCTGGATGACCTAAAGGAATGATGCTCTAACCTTGATACTTCTTAGAACCACCAGACTGGACAGAATGTAGAAGGTTTTAAAACTTGTCCTTCCCAAAAAGCTCTGAGGCCTGTCTGGACTTCCAGTTCAGACAGGAAGAGCGGATGGAGCTTGCTGGAGTTGGGTGAGGGGGAAGGCAAGAACTCTCCACTAAGCCACCTGATGCACTCATTTCCACACATGGACACATATAAACATGCACTTCAAAACAACAGAGTAATGAATAAGTAGTCTGATTTACAGATTATGCACTTGGTGCTCAGTATGTCTCATAACTACTCAAGTTATCCAGCCATAGCCAGGCTTTTAACTTACAAGGGCACTCTTTCCAATACAAACCCTATGGTGTTTCTTGATAAAATACTACAGGGGAAGAGATGGCTAAGCCTGGAAAAATGAAAATGAAAGGGTGATCTAGGCTGGGAGATTTTCAAAGAGAGAAAACAGTGAAATAATTAACAGAAAATAACAAAACGCACTTGAAACTCAAGTGGCAAAGAGCATAGCATTATTATAATGGAGTAAATAACAAGGGAAATGAAGTGAGAGAGAAGGAATATTTGGAAGGTTTCTACAGAAGTAGGAATGCTTCTATAAAGGCTACAGGAAGGAAACTAGAAATTTTTATTAAATATGACAAAAGCACATTATCAAATATTGGATTTAGATGCTTTTCACTTAGTGTTATCCAGCTATGAATGCCTACTGATAAAATAAAGAAGGATGCAAGAGGCAACTGATTAGAGAGAAAGGGATAAGGACAAATTCTGGGAGGGACAAAATATTCTTTTAACACTGTTGGAATGATTGGATTTTCATATGAAGAAAAAGAACTGTAATTCATAACTGATCTAATATAAAAATTAACACAAGTAGATCATAGACCTAACTCTAAAACCTAAAACTATAGAAACTCTAGAATACAAGAGAAAATCTTTCTGATTTTGGGTTAGGCAAAGATTTCTTAAAGTCACACTAGACATGCAATCTATAAAGGAACAAATTCGTAAGTTGGAATTTCTCAAAAATTAAAATTCCTCCTCTTCAAAAGTCACCATTAAGAGAGTCAAAAGACAAACCACAAACTGGGAAAAACTCTCTGTAAAGCATATATCTGCTGAATGGCTCATACCTAAAATTCGAAAATAAGAGAACAATAAACCCAATAAAAACATGGGAAGAAGACTTGAACAAACATTTCAACAGAGAAGATATAAAAATAGCAAAAAATACATTAAAAGGTGCTGAACATCACTGTTTCATTAGACAAATGCAAATTAAAAGCATATTGAATACTATAATAACTAAAACTTGAAAAATGGATTATACCAAGTATGGGCAAGAAAAGTAAAAGAACTATCATGCTTATTATACACTGCTGTAAAAATGTAAAATGGTACTATCAACTTGAAAACACTTTGGCTGTTTTTTTGTTTGTTTGGTTTTTGCTTCATTTTGTTTTTATCAGAGATTGAATCCAGGGGTGCTTAACCATTGAGCCATATCCCCAACCCTTTTCATTTTTTATTTTGAGACAGGATCTTGCTAAGTTGCTTAGGCCCTTGGTAAGTTGCTGAGGTTGGCTTTGAATTTGTGATCCTCCTGCCTCAGCCTCCTAAAACGATTACATCTCTGTGCAATTGAATCTGGATAATTTGGTTGTTTCTTAAAAAACTAAGCATACACCTCCCACTGGATCTAGTCATTCCATTCCTAGGCACTTACCCGAGATAAAGTATAGGTCAATACAAAGATTGAATGCAAGTATTCATAACAGGTCTATTTGTAATGGTCAAAATTAGAAACAACCCAAATGTCCATCAATAGCTGAACAGATAAACAAGCTGCTATACATTTATACAATTTTCAGCAATAAAAAGGAATAAACAACTGCTATGTCAATGTGAATAAATCACCAAATAATTCACTGACTGAATGAAGTCAGCCCCAAACAAAATGCATATTACATGACTACATCAATCTCAAATTCTAGAAAAGGTAAAAGCCACTCTACAGTGACAGAAAGCAGAACAGTGGTTCTGAAGGTGGGGCAAGGATGGAAAGAGAAAAAATTACAAGTGCAATATGAAAATTTGAAGGGGATGATGGATATGTTCATTATCTTGATTGTGGTAATGATTTCACATGCATTTTTATATTCAAACGTTGTAAATTATATAGCAAAGTCTGGGTAGTTTATTGCATGTCAATTATATCCCAATAAAGCTATATGGAAAAAGTAATACATGGGAAGTCATTATATGAAGAATAAACAAAATAAAGTACAAATAAACTACTATAAGGTTTTCTGACATTTAATGCATCAGATATTAGAACCTCTTGTAAAAATGGCAGATTTTACCTTAAACATTCTAAACTAGTCCCAATTTATTTCTCACTGTATTTCTGGCAGAGTTTATATATTATAAATCTATTCAAAATTTTAAAGCAAAGAGTAAGTTCTTACTTTTCTGACTAATGTCTGTTCATTAAGAGAACTCTAGTTTTTCAACATATATACTTATATTTGGCATAATAATTTAATCTTAAGTGATCTTCCAATAATAAAATTACTACAATTAAGTATAAATATGACACAGCACTCAGAAGCCATTGACAGCTAACAAGAATGACAAAAGATATCACCCATATGAATAAAACCTGGTGGAAAATAATCATGACACTCTTATTACAACCTACATTTATGCCTGACTTACTATCAAAATATAGAGTAAAACATATGCTACTGAATAGGAAATATTTTTCTTAATGCATAAAACGTTGACAGTCCTAGAGCTAACTTAATTAGCTTTGTTCCTATATCTGAATGTGATTTTTTTTAAAAAATGCCCTCAATAAGTCTACTAAATTCTATAGCAGGTTATAGAATAAATATGTAATAAATATTATCAGTGCTAAGGAGTTCAAGGCAATTTGTTCAAGGACACCAAGGTAACCAGTAGGCATGAGGGACAGAAAAGAGCAAAGGTTTCCAACCCTAACTTTCCTCCACAATGGTGGCTACTTGTGATGCAAATGTCCTGGGGGCACAAAAGCCCTGCACAGGGCAAATCATGTGGTATGCCTTTCTCCAGATGGAGCCGCACTCCTCATGTTTTTATTACAGGTAAAATTGGGTCTAAATAAATACCAACATAAGGCAAAGGGTCTGACTAAAGGAGGTATATGTCTATGTCTGACCAGCAAAAAAGGAGGGGAAAATGAGGGAACAAGAACAACAATTTCCTTGAGTGAAGGAAATGTATGAAAGCATAAGCTTCCTCTTTATGACTGAACATGTAAACTGTGTACTCTGCTTTTGGGAGAGCACCCAGCAGAGGGCTTGGCCTATCACAGGAGTTCAAAAACAGCTGTAACCCTCCCTGCTCTCCAATCCAAGAGCACCCTAGCTGATGAAAGCCTGTACCACCTGGAGGTATTAGTTTGGAAAGCTAAAGGTTGAGGGCTGAGGAATGAGTTCTAAAGACACCAGAATCAAATCTAAGGTCCCCTATATACTTACTAATTGACAAAATACAAAGTTAGAACTAGAATTACAAGGTGATAACTGAAGGAAAACTATAGTCCTAAAAAATAAGTCATGAGAAATGCACGATTGTGTAAGTAGAGATTACAAGATCAATAATAAAGACTTACATACTTAAGAGTTACAGGACATTAAACTCACATTTTGTAGAGTAACCACATATTACAAAAATATTGAAAGCTTTAAGCCTTCTTTGGACTTGGAAGGTCATAAGACTTCTTTCGCTAAAACAAAGAATGCTTTAGTGAGAGAGAAAAAAAGAACTTCCCCACCTCTGGGTGGCTCTCAGTTTTAAACAACTACTCTTCTCCCTTAGCTAACTGGTCAAAGGATGTCTAGCAACATCAACACCAGGACAGTACTTAACATCCTTAAAACGCCAACTCTCATTTTCCTCCTAGAGCTTTCCTGACCTTCCTTTGAAGCCTGGCACTGAGTAGTGGACAGCAGCTGACTGGTGTGTTATCATGTGATATGGTATAAAAAAGTGTGGCATAATAAGATCTTTTTGTCCTTTCACTAATCCTGTACTGATGAGAAATGCATAATTATTTTAATGATGTACTTAGAAAAGGATTATCTACAACAGAAAATCACAAGGGTAACACTAATTAAAAGGTGTCTCAATTTATTACTAACTATGAATTTTCTACAGAACCCAAATGCATTAATTTTACCTGATATCTGTGAAGGCTCTTTCGTATAATTCACATAACCAGCAAAGAAGGAATATAGGGCAGAGTTGGACTAGCTTTTATGTCACTTTCCAAAAAGCAAACTTAACAATGATAAAGAAGGAAATTGAGATACAAATACAAAACTGACATTATTATCGTATTCATTATATCAACAAATATTTACTGAGCACCTAATATATATATACCAAGTACTGCTGAATAAACCAGGCATTATCACTACTCTTATGGGCAAGAGAGAGATAAGCAATAAAACAGTATGTAATTATAAATTATGGTAAATATTAAGAAGTAAAAGATGCATACACTATAAGGGAGAAAATTAAGACACTCTAATTTACATAATGATAAGGATGGCCTTCTCAGAGAACATGCAGAGAAAGAATATTTAAGCTAGTACCCCAAAATGAGAAATAACTAAAGGTGATAGCCCTAAAAGAGAGAGATCAGCCACAGGAGCAACAGTCCTGAGGCAAGTTTGCTGAGAACTGGCCAAGATGCTGGCAAGAGATATAGGTGAGGGGGCAGAGACCAAATTACACAGGGCCTTGAAGGCATGTTGAGTGTTCTGTTTCTTATCCCAATAATAAATGTGTTACCTGGGAGCCTTAAAGACTTAAAAACAAGTGACTTTCTTTTTCTTCAGGCTGCTGTTAGGAAAACAGACTGCAAGGGGTAAAGAGTGTGGGCAAGAGGCTAGTGAATCTGAAAGAGGTAACAATGGCTTGAACTAGGAGGTAACATGTTAAGGCTGAAAATTAGATAGGTTTGAAAGAGATTTCCCAGGAAAAATGGATAGGATTTTGTGGCAGACTGATTTGGAGGGGTTGATAAAACAGAAAAAAAGAGAAGATGAGATGAAAAATAGAGAAGAAACAGTTCAAAAGTCTGGAAGGTCATGAGCTCAGCTCTGGAGAAGTCTGAGATGCAGCCATTCATTGGCTAAGACATGTCAGGCACTGTATTAGGTGTTCTGTTCATCATAACCTTCCTTACAGAGTAGCATCTCCAGACTGTAGATGACAGAGGTTGAGGTACATGGACCAAGACTATTTAACTTGGAAGTGAACAAGCCACACTTGCCACCCAAGTCTGCCTGTCTGTCTGGAGGGTAAACATTATTTTCACCATAGAGAGGTACTCGGAAACTGTCTTTATATTTTTAATTTTCAGACTTATTTAGGGTTGGAATAAGCAAGCACCTAATAAGAGTAAATAGGTGATAAATTATTTTTTTTAAATCCAAACTGTCAGATTTGTGATGTATGTTTCCCTATCCAAATCCCAACCCCACTCCACTTCTACTTACAAGAATTCTGCAATGTTTTGAACACTAGCAAGATATCTAAGACTAACATTTTATAAAAATTAGCAAAACCATTATGCCAGGAATTAATCATAATGAAAACAGCAACAATATCCTGCAGCAAACAAGAGGTTTACTCCCAAGTCATTATATACATTAGCTAAGACAGATCAAGAAATGAGTAAGTAACCTTGAAAAACTAATCATTTCTCAAAATGCAAGATATTCACATCAAAAATTGATACAAGCTACCAAGGAGAGAAGGCTGAAAAAACCAAGCACTAAAGACTGAGATTAAAAAGTCACAGTTTTTAAAAATAAAAATAAAATAAATAAAAGGCAAAAGTAAATAACATCACAACCGTGTATGATCTTAAATCTGCAGTTTCCACACATCACAACCAAACTCAGGAAACATACATCACAAAAACAACTTAAACATCCTCTCCTCTTTGCCACTGCTTTTCCCTGCTGCACACTGACACTTCTACAAACTGAAATGCCTTTCCTCTCTGCACAGTCCCATGATTTGCTCCCTCTAGGGGCTCCTAATGTCCCCAGAGCTACTGAAGCCCAGAAATAAGGCTTAATCAATGAACCTACAAAGAACTCTGCATTACTGCCAATTGTGTCAATTATGGAAAGTACCATCACGAGACCCTCAAAAGGAAGGAAAAAATTTTAGATTTTTGAAAGACTGAATCATCTACATTAGAAGTTATATGCTGATGAATAATCACCTACGTTACAGGTTACATACTGATGAATAATCATCAAATTATATTCAGTGTTCTTAAAGTGAGGTGTGGTCAGGGAGAAATCCCCATGGAAATAAATGACATTAAAAGCACCCTTAACATGTCCACTAAAAGAACTCACACAAACCACTTCCCACACACTGCTAGTGCTGTGTCCTGCATCCTGATTCTTGCATCCACCCTTACCGCACCTCTCCCTGCAGAGAGCTGGCTGGCATTCACTGCTGCCTCATCCAGGGAAAGGACAGAATGTTGAGCTTCCCATTTTCTGTTCCTTCCTAACATGACTGAAACTCCTGACAACTACCAAATGAAAGAATTTTTTTTTTTAAAGAAAGAAAAACTACATGGATCAGAAAAAACAAAACGGTCTGAAAAAGCAGAGATCTATACATATTTAAAGACAGATCTAATGAAGAATTGCTGAGATACAATCTACTGGAAAATCCATAAACGTTCGTTCCTGCTGTCACCAGGCTGGAGAAATTTTTTAAAATGCAAGGCTTTGAGGTATTGACAGGACTAGTCTGACAGGTTTAAATCAGCTAGGAAACGTGCCTGGCATCTATTTCCCTTCCAAATACCAAAAGATCAGGGGCAATGTTGACCTGCAATTATATCCTAAGATTGCGCTGCTCAAGATTCCATTTGATGTGGGAAAGTAGTGGTTCAGCAACACCAGGCGGCTCTGTGATGCTAAAACAGCAACGCAACACTCATTATGAACCCAGGATTCGCCTTATAAAACCCGTGCGGTACAAGGACTCGCATTCAAAGCTCACGTCCCTTAAAGTTGAATCGTCTCAGGCTTTCTGCGATTTGCCCTAAGTTTCTAGCTTGCAGCACGGAATTACTTTGAAAGTCCCCTCTTCTGGAAGGCTTGGCGACAAGGGAAAAAAGCGGAGGCACGATGGTCATGATTCAAACAAAATTTAAAAACCTATAAACCAATCATTTTTTTCGGAGAAGAAAAGAAGCGTTCACTTAAGTGCCACCCGGCAGGGGAGCATCCGATTTCCATCTGAAGAAAAAAAATATTAAAGAAGCCAGACATACATTTCCCTTCCCCACAAAAGTGGCCTCTAAACTCCCTTGCCAAGGACACTGGGAGGAAGCAGAAAGCCAAGAACAAGCTCGTACTTTTCGGTCCGAGGCGCGTGTGTGCCGCGGAGAGAAGGCGCAAAGGGTGACACACCGGGGAAAAGGTGGAGGAGGAGGGGGTGGAGAGCCCGCGGCGGGACGGGGTGGGGGCCGGCGGGCGACCGGACCCACCGTGCGGCCGGAGTGGAGAGGGGGCGGGGAAGGGGCAGCCCCGAGGCTCGGGGACCGGAGGGAGGGTCCCAGGCGCTGCTCAGAAATCGCCGCCGCCAAGTAAAGTTAATACTTACTCAGTTTCGCAACTGCGCCGCCCCCGCAGGCCGACCGGCGGCTGGGGACTCGGCGGCACGGGGGACAAGGCGGCGCTCGGAGCCCGGCGGCCGCCCAGCGCCGGTCCCCGCGCCGCCCGGCCCGGCGCTCCCCGGGCGCGCGTCCCGCAGCGGCTGGAGGCCCCGGCTCCGCGGCGCGCCCTCTCCGCGCACCTCGGCGGCCGGCTAGGTGAGTGTGGACGCCACCCGCAGGGGAGCCGGGTGCGCGAGTGCGCGGGCAGCAGCCTTCCCAGCGCCGCCGCCGCTCTGCGGGCGTGCGGGCGAGGATCAGCGAGGAGCGGCGCGGCGGGCACTGCGCAGGGCGCCGGACGAGTGCGGGCGGCCGAGTCGGCGGCCGACTCGCTCCCGCGGCTGGTGCCTCTGGGCTGGGGGCCGGGCCGGGGGCCGGGCCGGGCCGGGCCGGGCGGCCAGGCGGCTCCGCCCCTTCGCCGGGTCGCGGGCTGAGCGCGCAAGAGGAGCGGCGCGGGGGCGCCCCCCTCGGCCGGGCGCTCGGGTTACAGCCGCGGCCGCCCGGCTCCCCCGCCCGCGCCTCGGCCACCCGCCCGCGCCGGGCCAGACAGTGTAACGGAACTGGGACGCCAGCGCTGCATTGTGGGAGCTTTCGGGCGGCGGGGGAGCGCGGCGCGGCCCTCGGGCACACCCGGGCCGGGCTCCAACCGCCCCTCGCGCGTTCCCTGCCGCCGCGCGCGCTGAGGCCTGCGGACCCGAAACCCAGACGCCGTGAGGTGACCAGAGTCTCTCGGTGACGCTCGCAGGAGCAAAATCTTCCATAGCCGGGGGCTGAGACTTGTAAAACTGCCCTCTAGGGTCACCCCGGAAAGTAGAAGGCCTTTCTGCAGACGCGGGGGGTGTGGGGGGGAGCTTTTCATCGGAGTAGCTGTGATTCAGCGGCCCCCTTAGCAGTAGGCAATGACAGAGGCAGCGGACGAAAAAACAAGCGAATGAATCACATATGAGTAACAAAGTTTAGAAAGGCCGGGCACCGATTCAGAAAATGCCCCCCCTCCCCACTACACACACCCCTTTAAAACTAGCCAATAATCCGGGAAGGAAATCGTTACTTTCATCGGGAAGTGCAGTGCAGACATGTATGTTGTTTTCACTCTTCACCATTTTTTTTTCTTTAATGTCATGCAATTACGCTAGCCATTGCACAAAATTCAGTCTTTGGTCCAGGCTTTTGCTCACACATGCCCACAACTCTGCAACAGCTTTTAATTTGAAAGGAGATGGGTGCAGATAATGGAAGAGATGCAAGAAAGCGTTCCAATTATAAAATGCCCCCCTTTAATTCTCAGACACTAGCTTTTTATCATCAAAACAAGGATATTAAATTTGAAGCACAACTTGTTACAGCTCATGTGACTCAGGACCTGATTTAAGTTTCGTTTTTCTGACTATTTGTTTCTTGTTTTTTGACCTTTTACTCCATAGCTCCTCGGTTTCTCCGCCTTGCAGGTGGACTGAAGAAAGGGCTCTGGTAAGACTAAAATTTGGCAAGTCAGCAAAAATTTGTTGGATTTGTGGAGAAGAGCTCTCCATGATCCAAATCAAAACCTAAGGGAATATGATTTAAAGGTGAATCTGTAGAGCATGGATTCTTCCTTAACCCTACTAGAATCTTTTCAAAGGAGTTGTTTAGCCTTAAGGTAAAATGTGTCCTCTTGAACCTTTGTCAGCCTTCCCCCTACAAACAGTATCAGCCACTGTCTGATTGCCAACTAATAGAAAAACTTTATCCCCATCTTATTCTGCTCTTGGTGGCATTTGATGACGTTACCTCTTCTTTTTAGAACTTCTCTTTAATAGTTCTTCCTCTGTTGTAGAAGTCTTAACACATAGATGGATGATAGCAGGCAGAACTGTGGCTATTAGAATGTCAGATTTTATGGAGTAGCTGACCTTAATCTATTTTTTTCTTGGTTATCAGGAAGAGTCCCCACCTCAATTTTATCACACATCCAGAGGTGAACAAGTTGACCGACTTGTGACGATCAACTCTTATTTGACCAGCATTTAGTAGGATTAAATTTACTATGATTGAATAACAATGTCAACCCTTCAGGAAGCTCTAACGAAAATCCAGGCACCTGGTGAGGTATTCTTGTTTCCAAAGCAGAGTAGGCCTTACTGGTGTCTGCCAGAGTCACCAAAGTCATGAATTTGCCTCCATCAGTGAAAATTCTCTTCTCTATTTTAGTCCTATTTAGTTGCATTCTTTCTTCTGCATAGTATAATTTATTTTAAGCTTTTTAAACTATATCATGTCCCCGTTAAGCTTTCCTGGGATCACACCAAATGCCTTTCTTTGATGGGATGTGTAAATAACCTTACTTGCAGATTCTAATTATATTCTTGGAAAAGTACCTAACGAGAATGGATGAGTATTTATACAGTGCAAACCCTACTAATAATCAGGTTTGATTTTTAAGAAAACAAACTTGATACTTCGGATTCATAAGAGATCAGTCTAAAGGGAGATAGGCTAACCTGGGGCACGCTGGGAATGAATAGGAGGTAAAACACCTGGAGATGTACTGGCAAGTATGTAGCAATATCCTATTACTATTTTTAACAAATTGCACAAACTTCGTGGCTTCAAACAGCAGGAATTTATTATCTTAAAGTCTGAAGGTCAGAAATGTAAAATGAAGGTATGAGTTATGTTCCTTCAGGAGACTGGACAAGAGAGTCCATTCCCTTTCCTTTCTCAGTTTCTGGATACTGCTGCATACCTTGGCTCGTGGCTTCTTCCTTTGTTGTCAAGGCCAAAAGCAGAGCATCTTCTTGTCTCTTCTTCCCTCTCTGCCCTCTCACTTCTACTTCATGATGAGGGGAACAGTCTCTTTCTCTGAGAATAGAAATTGGTATAGATACAGTTCTGACAATATGTTAGAGACTGAATTGAATTGAATTACTTGAAGGAAGAGATGACAGGTAACTTTATTACTTGCCAAATCTTCACCAGGTTTTCCTGGTTTGACTGCACATTACTGAAGCAGTGACTCTCTGCCTCAGCTAAATCTGTATTCATCCCTTGATAAATCCCTTGTAACTGAAACCAAGGTGTTAACACACTAAGAAAGCCTAGTTTACATCTGCAGTACATAGTGATAAATATCTATGCAAATCACTGGCAACTATTTTATGATGTCCAGGGAGTCATTTTGCCAAGTTTGAGAAATATGTTGCTAGACAGTATTGTTCATACTGGCCTACCAGGGAATAGCAACCTGTAAAATAGGCTGCTGGGAAACGAGTGATTCTAGGCTCAGTAAGGTCTATGGGACACAGTTGTGATTCCATTCTAGACTAGCTAAGATGCTTATACCCAGGCAGAAGATAATCAGTGGGTCAGAATCCACCATGGGCAAAGTACTCCCAATGGAGATTTTTATCCTTTTCTCAGTTAATAATGTAATTTTTAATAATTTTTAAAGTAAACTAAGGTACTGGTATTACAATAATGGACAGAACATAATCTGGACCTTCATTGATCTCACAGTCCTTCTAAGGAAATGTGATAAGACAAGGAAGATGAGGCAAGTAATCCTATCTATTCTATTCCTTTCCTTTCCCTTTTTTCTTAGTAATAGAAACCTGATTTGTGCCCAGCAGAAAAACTTCATTGTATAAGTTTCCTTGCAGATGGAGTTAAGTAAGTATAAGCCAATGTCATGTAGATGAAAGTTGTTTGGGACTCCCAGAAAAACTCATCTTTGTGTGTTGGTGGTAGGGTAATGACAAGGCTAACTCAAGCTCTATTCCTGACTGGAACATGGGTGAGATAACTGGAGCTATAGCAACAATCTTGTGAAATTTATGCTACCTCAAAGCCCGAAGTCATATGCTAGTAAAGACAGCAGGGAGATGAAAAGAGCTATCCTAATAACTCTGAACTACCTACCTGTAAAATTTCTTCTACATGAGAGAAAAATAGCAGATCTCTTAATTAGAGCAAAACACAGTTGCCAACTAATACAACAAATAATTATGGAGACATTAGAGGTGTAAAAGTGTGTATGTAAACTATGGTAGGTGGACATTAAAGGAGAGGATGAAATTTGCTTGAGGGAAAAAGATTGGAAAGGGCTTCACAGAAAAGATGACTTAAATGATAAGTTGCTGTCACTTAGCTTGTGTTATGGTTTAGATATTAGATGTCCCCCAAAAGCTCATGTGTAAGACAATGCAAGAACATTGAGAGGTTACATGTTTGGGAGCCTTAACCCAATCAGGGCATAAATCCCCTGTTAGGGATTAACTGAGTAGTAACTGAAAGCTGGTAGGGTGTGGCTGGAGGAGGTGGGCATTGGGGGCGTGCCTTTGGGGTTTATATTTTGCATCTGGTGAGTGGAGTCTCTGCTTCCTCTCACTGTGTTCTAGCTGCTTTCCTCTGCCACACTCTTCTGCCATCATATTCTGCCTCTCCTTGAGGAATGGAGCCAGCCATCTATAGACTGAGACCTCTGAAGCCGTGAGCCCCCAAATAAACTTTTCCTTCTCCAAAATTGTTCTTGTTGAATGTTTTGGTCACAGCAGGGAAAAGCTGACTAAAATAGCTTGGAAAGAAGGACTCTTAGATCTGATATTCCAGATCATTTTTTGTTTGTTATAAAATTGATAGATCTGGAAAGACAGGTGATGGTCTTAAAAGTTTGTTTTTGATTAGAGAAGAATGATGTGGTATTAAACATAGAAAATAATAGAAACAAAGTCAATGGCAGGAAGAAGTTGAAGAAGTATAAATTAAGTAAACTATAATATTTTTTACATTTCTTGCCTTTCTATGATTTTTCCTATTTTGAGAAGAAAATAATATATAATTTCTCCTCTTTATTTCTATACATTCTAATGTTTAATCACTTTTTCACTTTGTACATGTGAGATCATTGAGAGATTTGGCCCGAATTACTTAACCTTCATTTAGCCACTTTTACTGGTAGTTTCAAAAAAAAAGAAAAAGAAAAAGAAAATGACCATATTCCCTCTTCTTGTCTTTGTATGTATTTATTAAGCAAGTAAATATGGTATTCTTTCCCATTCCTAACGAAAATCTTGTTCATATATTGAAACACCGTTATGACCTATAAATATTGTGATGTATTTGGCCAATATGAAGGATTTTTTAGAAACAAACAGTTCTCAAATGTATTTAATTTAATGATAGTGTCTTTCTAGAAATTAAATTTTAATTAATAAATCATAAACAATTCCTCAAAAGACTCTCCAATAATTTGATGGAACAAGAAGATGATGATCAGTATAATAAAGCACAACATGGAAAGAAAATAAAGCATAAGCTATAAAGGGAAACTAGAATAGGTTATGCCAAAAGAAATATAACCAAATATGTTTAAAAATAATATTTAAAATATCATTGAGTCTTTCTTTAAGTGGAAGTTCTTTAAGAGGATAACCCCATGAAATTTTAAAAAATCTCAATTCTTTTATTATAGTGTAGGCTGGAGGAATGGATTTAGCTCAGATGGGAAACTACCTGGAGTCTATTCTAGGATAAGGATATTGAGGGAGAACAATGGATAAAGTGCCAGCTGTTATGAAATTGCATCTTTGCAAACACCTGTAGTAAAATCTGGTCTGTCTAACGTCTGAACACCACTCACCAACCTCCCTACGCTGCTGCAGTACTGTAATTGAAGTTCATAATGATGACCCTGATAGGACTTCTCAATCATAGCATAAAACTTAAATTATGTTCCACTTTAACTTTATGTATTTAATTATATTTTTATTGGTTGCAAACTGGGAAATCTGATCTGTTTTATAATACTGCTAGCCTGACTGGAGCTCTTTATCAAGGCTCTAGCATCCTCAATTGCAAAGTTTACAGCTCAGGGGGGTAAACCAAAAACCAAAAAAAAAGCCCTGCAACAATTTATTTTAAAGTGTGTCAATAATAATAATTTAGAAATAATTTAGAGTCTTACAACCATATTTTTAAGAATTGTAACAAATGTGTTGGTTAATAATAAGTGTCATGTGGCAAATTATTTTAATAGTAATTCATGTTCTATAGTGAGAAAAAATTAGCTTAGAGTATGATTAAATAAATCTTCTTTTTGAACTTGATAAAATGGCATCTGTGAGTCAGCCAGACGGCTGTAGACATAGGCCAAGCGTATTGTAAGTGGAGTTGGTTGTAGGTCCAGGTTTGGATTGAGGATCCTATCAAGCCTTCTCATTTCACCTCTGATTTCCCCAGAGATGCATTTGGTGGTTCCCATGACAGTAAAGAACCTCTCATACACATATGGATCAAGCATGTGTCTTGGTCACATTCCCTGGAAGCAGAACCCACAACAGATACTCTTATACAAGCGACTTATCGAGAGTGTGCTCTCAAGAGAAAAAGATTAAGGAAGGTTTCAGGGAACCTGGGGCATAAAGCTAAGACCGAATGTGGTCTGTGCTGGAGACTAAATTTGGCTTATCCTGTGGGAAACTCTAGAGTAGGAATTGTACCATCCATTTGGTTCCCTTCTCACCCCTTGGCAGTCACTCATGGGCAGTAGGTTAGTGGGAATACCCAGGCAAATAGCTGTTCCTCAAAGGGCAAGGGTAGATCTCAGAGCAACTAATACTCACAGAAGCCAAGGATGTGTGCACCAGCTCAAGAAAGGGATCTGGCTGGGGCACCACGAGTATCTACAGCACATGGAAACATGGTTGGTTAGAGCAGCAGATCAACCTTTAATAATCCTGTAAAAAAGGAAATGTCCTACTAAAAGAAGTGCAGGGCCCAACAGTACTAAAGGTCTTATTTCTAAAGGAAAATATATCCCAAGTAAAATTAGTGAGGAAAGGAACATGTCTCCTCTTTTAGCAGGGGATCTGATAACCTTGTTTCTTCTCACCTATCCTATGTGCTAATCAGTAGTAGCTGGTGGTGGCTTCTGGGATTGAGGCAAGGTGCCCAGCAAAGGAACTAAAGATGTTAGGAAAATAGTGGCTACATCTAGTGAATCTGGGTTGGGACAAGGGAACTCCTGGTTAAGGCTTAAGTCTCAGTCACACATGCGTGTCTCCCCACTGTTTGTCTCCCACTTGTCCTCCTTATCTTTACTCTTTGAATACCTTTTTGCTGCAGCCCAGAAGTTCTGTCTCTGGGCCTCCTCTGCAGTTGTACTTCACTCTCTTTGAACATCTCTTCTCCCTCTCTTCACCTAACAAACATTCAACTTCACCCTCTCTAACACTTTCTAATAGTTTGACAGCTAAATATGATGGTGAGTATATGAAGGGAGAGGAGTAAGTAAAAATCCTTCCCATGCTTCCCCTTCTAAACTTAGCCCATTAAACTTTGGCCAGCAGGGGTGGGTCTTTGTGAAAAACAGAAGCCACGCAATTCACTGACCTGCATTTCAGGGATGTGCCTGGGACAGGCTGGGTAAAGCTCTAACACGCACTGTGGGAGTGAAGGAGACAGATTGAGAACTCCAGAGGGCCTACAGGAGCAGAGACAAGGCAATGCATGGTGTGTCTCCAGCAACTGCAGGTACTTCCTTCTCTCTCCACCCCCATAACCTCAGGCCTTTCACCAGCCCCAGACCTTCTGCTGGAGATAACCATTTTAGACTAATGAAGATACTCTACCAAGGGTGGCCGTGGGGCAAGTGTAGCAAGATACTGGTAACTGTAGGCTTTGAAGGAAGAAAGGAAAGGAGTGTGTGTGTGTGTGTGTGTGTGTGTGTGTGTATTTTTACTCTGGGAATGGAAGAGAAATTTGCTTTTCCCTAAGGCTAGAGTAGAAATAAGTGACATCAAGAACTAATGATATGGAAAGTATAAATATTACCACTTTGGCTGGAATTAGAACCGCATCTCTTGATGTGCCCTCAGCTAAGCAGGGTTTGGGGTTAGCTTCCACCAGTACAATACAATACAGTACAGTGCAATATGGTGTGTGGACCCTGTGTGGCACAGTGGAAGCTAGATGTGACATCGATGATGTCATCATCCCTACCCTACTATGTTCCAAAAGAGGCCCTTTCTTTCCTCTTGCTCCTTAGTCTCTGAGAAATCCCATCCTTCCAGTCTGTATGGGAGGTGAGTCAAACTGACCAAAGAAAATAGAACTTTATATGAATTCTCACGCCACTTTCTTGGAAAGGTTGGAAGGATAGTAAGACAAAATCCTGGCTCTGCTTTTTACTGTCTGGATGACCTTGGACAAGTTGTTTAAGTTCCTTGACCTTCATTTTCTTATCTGTTAAAAAATAAGGAAAGAAGCCAGTGCGGACTGCACGCCTGTAATCCCAGCAGCTCAGGAGGCTGAGGCAGGAGGATCTCGAGTTCAAAGCCAGCCTCAGCAAGGGCAAGGTGCTCAGCAACTCCGTGAGACCCTGTCTCTAAATAAAATACAAAATAGGGCTGGGGATGTGGCTCAGTGGCCGAGTGCCTCTGAGTTCAATCCCTGGTTCAAATAATAATAATAATAATAATAAGGAAAGAAGGGAAAGATAATATTAATAGCCTAAAAAGAGTTATTGTGAATATCAACTGGAATAATTGTAAAGCACAGTGCCTGTATGTAAGCATTATTGTTGCAATAATAACTATTATTATCTGAAGATACTTTTACCAAAGGAAATAATTATGATTTTCTATTTCAGTGTACTCAGTGCTAGACATTGTTCTAATTGCTCATATATTAACTTTCAAAATCCTACAACCACCTTATGTAGTAAATCATAATACCTGTGTTATAGATTAGGAGGCCAAGGCATAGAGAGGTTAACTAATTTGCTCCAAAATTCGATTGTTTGATAATGACAGTTGAGATTCAAACTTAGGAAGTCCAGCTTTAAAATTTGCATTCTACCATGTTGTTAAGGAGTAAGGCAAGAATCAAAGATAATAGAGAATAAAGAATAGAATTGGCATGGATGGAGGTGAAAAGATAAGAATGGAATTGCAAATTGAGAGTGCAGCTTCAGTGTTTCTGCATGTTCACCTAGCAAAGCAGGTTAGCCTCCTATTTTATTTTAGGATAGTTGGTAAGTTTCCAAGTCAATTTCCAAGGAAAGTGGAAAAAAAGAAGACTATGACTCAGATAACTGCATTTTAAAGGATATTCCTAGCAGGTAAGGGACTATCCCTAGGAAAATACACAAATTAGCTCTGTGACCCTGGGCAAGTCCCTTTGCCTTCCTAAATTGTCTTTAAGATGGAATGATATAACAGTGTCCTTCCAGCATTGACCTGTAGATCTGACTGGCTATCAGGAGTTCCCTCTCCTTCTCCATAGCATTTCCCAGTGGGGTACATTGTTCTTATAACAACAGCTTACAGAAATGTCTCAAATACCACATGTAGCTCTAACATTTAACTCTGTGAATCTCAAATTAGAATGATTGGTGTCATTGGAAGAAAGGAGACATGGAAAAAATAGGCTTGCTCTAGCTTCTAATAATGACCTAAAGAGCAGTTAAAAATATAACTTAAAAAAATCTATTACAAATTTTTAAGTGAGGCTTTAAGATAGATTTGTACTAGGAATATAATGTTCACTGAATATAATCGTTATATATTTTATATTTCATTATGTGACTTCACTCCTAACTTTCAATTTATATACACGGTATCTGCATCTGTATCTGAAGTGTTTAGGACCAGAAGTGTTTTAGGTTTTGGATTTTTCAAAAAATTTGCAAATCATATCTTTGGGATGGAACCCAGGTCTAAACACAGAATTCACTTATGTTTCATATATATCTTATTCACAGAACCTGAAGGTAATTTTATACAATATTTTTAAACAATTTAGTGCATAAAACAAGGTTTATATATATTGAACCATCGAAAGCATCAATTGTGCTGCCATGTTGACCCTCAAAAAGTTTTGGATTGAGGAGTCTTTTGGATTTTATGTTTTCATATTAGGAATTCTCAACCTACATTCATTTCTGAGCATTGATGTCCAAAAATGTTATTTTCTAGTGAGCTCTATTAGTCACTATAGCTTTATAACCAAAAAGTGAGAGGAGTTGATACCCTCAGACATAGCTTCACGCCACTTGTTGTCCTTGGCATTCAACACTGGGGAGTCCATACACTAATGGTCATGATAGCATATCAAATTTAAAAATAAAAGCTGGACAATACTCTACTGATGCTAGATGGAAGCCAATAATCAACTCATCCTTGGATAGTCTTAGAGTAGTTCAAGAAAAGGAAATCTTTTTTCTTCTCCTTGGGGCAGATATTTATTTGTCTATTTATTTATTTTTTTTATTTTTTAGCACTTGATATTTCCTAGGGAAATGCTAGTCAGAACAAAAACACTATCACAATCCAGAAATTAATCAAAGAAATAGTAGCATGTTGATCTTCCTTCTCCTCTTTTGTAATAAAAGAGTAGTAATGATTGTACTGTGGAAGTCCTTATAGATAAGGGATTTAATCCTGTCTGGCCAGGTTATGCACAAGCAAATAATGGGATAAAAGGAGGTTTTAGAAAAAAATTATGAGTTAAAAATTAAAAAGGCAAGATAAAATAGAATATGGAAGCTAAAATTCCAAACCTTGGTAGTTAACACCCAAGCCTAATGCTGTGTAGGAAAATATTCAAGGTAGACCCAATGGCAACATAAGTCAAGTTGTTGTACCCAAAGAAAATAAAATCATCCAAGCCTATCATGTAAAGCCAAAAGAAGCCTTTATTTTAGCTGGTCAGCGAGGATCACCCACACACCTAAAAGCAGTGTGCCCGGAAATCACGAGTTAGTTCTTTAGTTGCCAACTTTTATAGGGCGGGAGAATGGATTAGGGTGGGGCTATAGGGAGGGGAAGGGATTGGGGTGGGCTATAGGGAAGGGATTTGGGTTTGGGGGTGGGCTATAGGGAGGGGATTTGGGATTAGGGCAGGGCTGACTCTGATGGCGCTGGAGAATCTCCCTGGGGAACACAACATTTTAATCTGTTTTCTGTTGCTATAACAAAGTCAGATGATTTTAATTTCTACTTTTCTAGTTGTCTAGAGTAGGAAAAGGGAAGAAGTGGTAATTTGGAAGAGGAACCCTTATGGTTTAGATAAGAGGTGTCCCTCACACATTCATGTGTGAGACAATGTAAGAAGGTTCGGAGGTGGAATGGTTAGATGATAGGAGTTGCACCCTCATCCGTGGATTAGACCACTGATGAATTAACTGGGGGGTAACTGCAGGCAGGTAGGGTGTGGCAGGAGGAGGTAGGTCACTGGGGGTGTACCTTTGGGTTTATCTCCCTCTCAGCTTCCCTCTGCCATGCCCTTCTGCCATAATGTTCTGCCTAACCTTGGACCCAGAGCTGTGGAGTCAGCTGACCAAAGACTCAATCTCTGAGACTGTAGCCAAAATAAAATTTTCCTCCTCTAAGTTGTTTTTGTTGGATCTTTTGGTCACAGCCACACAAAACTGACTAAAACAGAAATTACTTTGCATCAATGTTTTTTTATGAGAACTCAAGAACATCTTTTAGAGCTGAGTACAAAATTCCCAGAGGGTCACCCCAATCCAAGCAGCCTCTAACGGAGGAACGAGAGCAGTTATGAGATCCTGTTCAGGGCAGTTTTACATAGACATGAAGCAGAATGCTTCATTCCTCAGTAATCAAAATCAGTCAGTAAAGCTCCCTGTCATTGAACAACCTGAGCTAAAAAAATTAGAATTAGAGCCTGATGAGCTGGAAGGAGTCTTAAAACTCCCATCATCTAATCCCTTCATTTTACAGTTGAGGAATCAAATCTACAGATGCCTAGTGACCTGCTTGCAGCTAATTAGGGTCAGAGTTAAGATTTGAGACAGAATATAAACCAAACAATTTTTTATTTATTATAAAAAATATTATTTATTTATTATAAAAATATTATTTATTTATTTATTATAAACAATTTTTTATTTTATTTGTTTTAAAGTCACATCATTTCATTCCTTGTCTTGCCAACTTTTATCTGTTTGTACAATAATTAATGGTGCAATAAGCTAGAATAAAAGAAATTACACCGAGATATTTAGGATTATTTTAGTATTCTCTGAAACCACAGAAGAATTTGATTAAATAGTTTGTAGTCAGTGTGAGAATTATGTTTATTTTCAAAGGGGGATTTCGTTTTGGAAATTAAAGAAATCTTTGTTCCATGTTTAGGTTTAGCAGCTG
Organism: Glaucomys volans; assembly: GCA_020662805.1. Classification (NCBI taxonomy): domain Eukaryota; kingdom Metazoa; phylum Chordata; class Mammalia; order Rodentia; family Sciuridae; genus Glaucomys; species Glaucomys volans. The sequence goes on from JAJEJO010052710.1 coordinate 209,445, forward strand.
GGCTCTCTATACCCTTGCAATAGTTATGGTTGCCTGTGTCACCATTAGACCAAGTATGACTTTGAAAGCAATTCGGGACAATTTTAGAGGAGCCCAAATATCTTGTCTCTGTGGGAACAGAATGTACAGTTGTCAAGCGAGAGAAACCAGCATCCCTTGGTGAGTCCTACAGTCAGTCAGCTGTGAGTAGTCAGTCAGGCCCACAGAGAACAGCCGTCCATGGTATTTAAGACACTACTCACCCTCAGATAAAGCTGCTCGAGTTTGTCTTTTTACTCAAGATGAAGCATCTTCAAAAGTCATATTGTAAGCAGTAGGGAAACTATCAAGTTGAACTGAAACAGAACAGCTAAAAAGAAAACAAATGTGTACTTGACAGATGCAAAAAGGCTGGGTATATTTATTCATTGGAGTCCTTTTTTCCTCCCCCAGACTAATTTAAGACTCTTCTGCCATGAAGTTTGTTCTAGTTTGCATTTTGACATGTTTCCCTTAATATTAAACCATGAGCTTTCCATGAGCCAATTAAACGAAAATGAAATAGAGGTCAGTCTCTCCCTGAATTCCTGTCAATTATGAACATTCTTTCTCTACACGTGGTCACTTTCTCACTGTGAGTACCAATAAGACCCTCATTGCCGGCAGCAATCAAATTCCTGGTGGTTGGACCAGAAAAAGCTCAATTGCGAGACATTCTCAACCTTCCCTGGAAGAGATCATGCATCTGTGAGTCTTAATCTCTTTTGCACTCAACTTTGTCCCTCCCTCTGCTTCTCTCTCCCTTTACACATACATGTGGACGGGTGTATGTGATGCCTTCTCTCTTCCCTTTTCTTTCCTGTTTCTAGAATCCTCCCTTTCTACACTTCTACTCATTTTCTCTCTCTCCCATGTTGTTCCCCAAATCTACCTCTACTGCACAGCTGGTATGTACATGCATTGTCTTGTGATAAACCTTGGAGGAAGAAGCAAAGTTGTACATCTTACTGTGTATTTGAACTAAAGAACTCTGCCATGATGTTTCTAGACATTCGCTTTGACTGCATTAAAGTATTTGTTTCCTTCCCATCTCTACCTTACCCTTCTGTAATTAAATTTCACTTCCTATTTTAAATCATACCTTAAAACTATTTCTAGTTAACAGTTTTACACTTTGAGTGCAATAGTACAGTATTGTCTTCCATTGCTTTTCATTGCAGTCATGCCACATAAGGTAAATGGAGCCCTTTTGAAATAATTTTGGAAACGGGCCATTTTCAGAACATTGTTTTTATGAGAAAATGAATTTCCAGCCTTTAGAACATGATTTTTTTAAAGTTAGCTATTTCCTCTGCCTGTTTGGTAACAAAAATATTTTTGATGTGGTGACATCAAATCAGAAAGGCCTGCCTCAATTTTTACCTTGTTAAATATTTTCATAATCGAAATGGGTTAACCTGTTTATTTCTTGTACTTTATCATATTTGCGTAACATTCTAGAGACCTTGCAGTGCATACTGTTGGTTTATTTATAGTTTTTCACAATCAAAGGGCATAAGAAGGCTGTAGTTTTCCACTATTTCTGTTCTTCCACTCTTCCAGGGCACATGGAGAGACTGTCTTTTCCAATCTCCCTTGTAGCTTGTTGGCATGGTCATGTGACTGGATATTTGGCAGTGGAATATGGATGTAGGTAATTTGTGAAACTTCTGCCTCATCTGTGTAAGAGGAAATCCCTGGCCAGGGACTTTCTCCCTTTCCCCTATTTAGCTAGTTGCAATGGTGACTACCACAGCAGCCCTGGAAGCCAACTGTTGATGGTAGAGCTGCCACCAGCCTGGGTTACTGGTGACTGTCGGAAGCAGAGCTGCTCACCAAGGTAGGACACTTACCTGGAACTGTCACTTGGGAGACAGATAAACTTCATGTTTTAGAAAACATTTGGTTTTAACGGATACATAATAATTGCATGTATTTATGGGATGTGTGATATTTTGATACAGCATGCAGTGATCAAATGAGGGTAATTAACATATCATCACCTCAAATGTTTATCATTTCCTTTTGGTGAGAACATTTCAAATCCTTTCTTCTAGCTCTTGAAATATGCAGTAAATTATTATTAAAAGTAGTCAGTCAACTGTGCTATAGAACACTAGAACTTTTTCCTCGTATCTACCTGCTAGTCAACCTCTTCCTAATCCTCCTAGCTCTACTTTTCCACTGAATTTTTGGGCTTCCTTCCTTTCTTTCTTTCTTTTTTTAAAATATTTCTTAGTTGTTAATAGATCTTTTTATTTTATTTATTTATTTATTTATTTATTTATCTGTATGTGGTGCTGAGAATCGAACCCAGACCCTCACACAAGCAAGGCAAGCTCTCTACCACTGCACCACAACTCCAGCTCCCCGAGAGCCCTTTCTGGTATTACAGCTTAGCCTGCACTGCAATACTGCTACCAAGAACCGTTTGCAATCTTGTTGTAAAACGTTTTGCCTCACTATACTGAACGATCAAACTACACACTTGAGAAGTAATTTTCTTCAAAAAACAAAACTCCAGACATTTTCAGCTATTTGCTTTGTTGCTGATAGTGAATTTCTCTAAACATTCAGAAATGTATAAGACTAATTTAATCTTTCTTTTAAACATAAAAATTTATTTACCAAAGCCAGATATATTTTCCAAATAGTTGTTATTTGAAAGGGGTAATTTGTTCTGGCTGTTACTATGTCTATTAAAGGAAACTAAATAACAGAATACCCACCTCAGAAATGCTTTTCTTGGATATAGTATCCCACAATAATCTCATTTTAATTAGGACCAAGTTCTGCGTATGATGAAATGTACCCTCAAGAAAAAAAACTCTACAGGGTCACTTATAATATGATATGAAAGAAGCATAAATCAAGGTTAAGATCATTAAGCTAACAAAAAAGTATAAATTGGAACGAGGGTAGAATCATTCCTGTTCATGATTTGTCTTTATGTCTGCAACCGGTATCCAACCTAATGGTATTCATACAAATAGTCAAATATTTTTGTTTGTTGGTCAGGTGGTTGATTTGCTTTATGTTTCTCTCAAAGCAAAATTGAAGAATCTAGGATTTTTGTAAAGTTCTTTAATCAAAATAGATGCTTAAAATAACATAAAAATTAAAGTTAAAATACACAGTGCCAAATTGACCTCTGGCTAAAAGACCAAACATGTAGGCTCTGAATAAAGTAAGGATGAATTCTTTTCTCACAGTTCTGAAATTTCAGAAATAGGAAAAGTGATTACAAAATAATCTGTGACCTCAATAACCTCATAAAAACAAAGTGAATATTGTAATATTCTCAATGGAACTTTGAATACCAAATGAGTTCTAAGGAAATACATTTCACAGGATAAAATAAGCATTAGCTGTAGGAAAATAATCCATTTTCTTTTGACATATTTGGAACTAATAGCAAATGCATCTCACTTTTTAATTCAATAATGGACTTTAACTTTCTTCCTATGCCAAAATTATTGTGAGAGTTGTTACCTAGATCTTCAATATGTATATGAAGATTTCTGCTTCAACCTTAAGGCAACATCTATGGAACTTTGTGTGTCTCAGCAAATATTGTGTGCCCTCCTCCATGGTCTGTGGCTGCTCAGCTAAGCTAAAAAGCAGTGTCATAACCAGGGGTCAGAGTGGCAAGAGAACATGCTTGTAGCAGGCGGGATGCAATATAATATGGATTGTAGATCTGAAAGGAACCTTGAAATGTTCTGTTTCTCTGCTTCTGTGTTGAAAGATGTAAGCCACACATTACAGGTAATAGACTGCTGTGTGGCAGTCCATCTGGAGTCTTGGTCTGAAAAACCCAGAAAATTGAGTTCTAACGCCAGCTCCAGCACTACTTAACTCCTTGACAGATCCCAATCTGGGCTCAACTTCCTTATCTGAAAATGTGAACACTGAATTCATACTTGTTTTCCTCATACCCACTCTAGATGCAATCTGTACCTGTGGGAAGTTATGCAAAGCACAACTCTTTATTAAAAAAAAAAATAAAGACAGTTCTAAAGAAGAAACAACATCCCAGTGGTGTGGGAGGAATAAATGGCTGAGGAGCTTATGTCCTAATGGGCATGCGTATAGAATAAGGGTCAGCAAATGGCCTCGGGCCAAACCCAGCCTCTGCCTGGTTTCTCAAGAGCTGAGAATGATTTTTACATTTTTCATTTTTATTTTTTGTAATCCACAGCAGAACGTTTTGTGACACATGGAAATTATATGAAATTCAGGTTATTGGTACTCACAAATAGTCTTATTGAAATGAAGCTACACTCATTCATTTCTGTGTTTTCTGTGGCTGCTTTCACAGTATAACAACAGAGTTTAGCAGTGGTGACAGAAACCATATAGCCTGCAGGGCTCAACATATTTACTCTCTGTCCTTTTAAAAAATGTTTGCCAGCCCTTTATCTAGAATAACCAAGGTAAAAATGTCCAATAGGCAGTTATAATTTAGATTGTGGAACTATCCACAAGAAGTAAGAGTTTAGAACATGGGAGTTGATGAAGTCAAGGAAAGGACTAGAGAAAGGTGGTCTGGAGAAAGTACCTGGTGGAAGGCCACTTCAGGAAGTTAGGAGAGGGCAGTCTCCTGAAGGAGACAGAGGAGTACCTAAGAGCCTATGTGTCTCCCTAAAGCCAAGCAGCAAGTGAGTTGGAGTTGAGTTGGTGAGTAATGGCAGACATCTCCGAGAAATGAGGTAAATCCAGTAATAAAAAGTTAGGTTATTGGATGTGGTGTTAGATACAGGTCATTGGTGGCCCCTGAGAAAGCAATTTCTGTGAAACAACAGGACATTGGCCAGTTTTCTGGGGGTCCAGGAGTGAACAAGGTTAGCCTGAAAGGACACTAAGAAGCTGATACTCTGAAGGGATGGCAAAAACAAGGGAAGTTGACTTCCGTTTACTTTCATTTCTATTATTTTTCATAAGAGAATGTAGAGAGTGTTTATAAACCTAAAAACATCGCTCAAAAGATGAAATTGAAAAGAAGAAGCAGAGCAAATGCCAGGAAAGGAATGGAGAGGAGGTTGCTGGTATGACTAAGTTGAATATGGAAGAGACACTACTCCCTCTGAAGCAATAAGGAGGAAGGAAAAGGGAGAAAGTACAAAGAAAACTTGGGTGATGCAGAAAAGGTGTAATGATAGTAAGTGACAAGGTCTGCACAGATGAGGATGCTGAGAGCATGATGGGGCATGTCAGTAGGTTAGACGGTGACTGCCCTGTGTGAAGCTGTGCAGTGTCCACTGGAGGGTCCCAAAGAACTGCCAGGGAAGAACATTTGTAACCTTTCCCAAAATTTGGAAGCTGGGTATGGAGATGGAAAAGGAAGTTGAGATGATCAAAGGTTGGAATTAATGTAGAAAAGTTAAAGAGTAGGATGAGGGTTTAAGAAGACAGTGTTGAAATAACTTGTCCCGGAGTTCAGTAAAGAAAAAAAATGTATGATTAAGTAGGTTTAGGAAACAGACTTAAGAATCAAGTAAGGCCAGAGGTCCAGATCTGTAAGAAAACACATGTATTAGAAATCAGGAAGATAAAATCAGGAAGGAGGACATCTGCAATCACCATCACCATATTTAAAATCTTGGACCGATGGCATAACCAGGTGCAGGCCATTCTGGTGGGCACTACGGGAATTGCAGGGTAACTGGAGGATGTGGCTCTAGGAATATCCACTTGAGCCTGGAAGGCCCGGAGGCTCAGGGAGGTTCTTTGTTCCATGGATACCTCCAAGGGTCCTGCAGGTGGAAGGTGATTAGAGAACTGACAAGTGGTGTCTGCACTGTTGTCAGTGGAACTAGATCACAAAGAAAAGCCTTTGCCAGGGAATTTTAAATTGAACCTAAGGAGTTCAGTCCCTTGGAATGGAGCTGAACAATGACTCAACTCATTGACTTTGGCTCACTGAGCTCCCTTTTCCTCCCTCCCAGGGAAACTGAGATGGAATGAATAATAGCTGTGAAATACTCCCTTGAGAACAAGCCTCCTACACACTAATAAAAACTTAATGCTTTTCATTACAATTTAGGTGAATGACTTGCTTCCCCCAAAAGTGCCTCTCAAAATGAATGGCATGAGAAAGAATGACATTTCCCCCAAAATGATACACATTAGTACTAGTTTATAGTAGAACCATAAATGCTTACACATATTTGATTGAAAATTAATTTTCATAAATTTTTGGAGAACAGTGGGAGAAAAATTAATAAATACCTCAACTATTCAATTATTTTGGAGTACCTGGAGTTAGGTAACATTTACTAAAGGATAACTTCAAAGCATATTGAGAAAATGGGGAAAATATATTGAGTTAATTAAATAATGATATTAGGGGATCATTTGAAATGAAAAAGTCTTTGTTTTTTCAAATCCAATTGTATCTTTCCTCACCCCTTCCCCCCTACCTCTACTACCCCTAAATATTTCTTTCAGAGATTCAGCAAAAATAGGAAGGAAACAATTCACAAATCCCAGAAAGCAACTAATTTTCTGGTCCTCATGACATAAGAATACCAGCTCTCCCACTGAGAAACAAATTGGATGACAATTTTAGGATAATTGAATTTCTCCATGCTTTTCAAGTTGTTAGGAAATCTGTGCTGTGAAAAACAATTTTTTTCAATGCTACCTATAGTGTCCTGTGATAGAAATTTTTCTATTTACTCATTAAAAACAAAACACAGAGCAAAGGTTTGCAGACTTGTTAGTGATTTGTGTTATGCAACAGCTGTGAAAATGAATGCCTGGTAAGCTAAATTAAGATGAACTAAAGTTGTTCAAATTTTCAAGTCAGATATCATAATTAAGAAGTGACAAAAATGTGTATGAAAGAGACCCATAGATCCTAATTTTAAATCCTTTGAGGGCCAAATATTATTCTTTCTGGATGGAAATGGAGGCAGTAGGGCTTTGAGTTATTAAACAATAATATGACACCCCACAAAATGTTTGGTAATCACAGAAGAGACTAACACATGAAAAGTGTCTGGGTGGGGACAGGCCAGGGAACTGAATGATTTAGGTCTCTGGTTCTCAAACTTGACTGTGCATCAGAATCACCTGGAGGGCTTGTTCAACCATAAATTGCTGGGCTCCACCCCCAGTGTTTCTGATTCAGTGGATCTGGGGTGGGGCCTGAGAGTTTCCATTTCTAACAAGTTCCCAGAAGATGCTGATGCTGCTGGTTCTGGGACTGCACTTGAAGACTCTTTGAGTAAGAGCAATATCAAGGGGTAGAAGGGTTATGTTGAAGACAGTGAGGAGAGATGGGAGAAAACTTACTGGAAGGAATTAAAGGAAGGAAAGAATGAAGACAATGAATTGATCTCTAAATTAAAATTAAAATAATAGAAAAGGAAGGTGAACTTTAATTGAGTGCCAAGCCCTGTGCTAGACACTTTACATTTGCAGTCCTGCCATGTTGATTAAAATACCAGAAGAGGCTCAAAAACTTGATAAGTATGAGTGGAAATGATGTTTAGATTAAATAACTTCCCAAGGTCAACACACTAAAAAAAGTGGACCTGAGTTATAAGGTACTTAAGAGATAAACAAATAATAAGACACATGGAGATCAAAACACTATAGTTACTACTGATTAATACTGGAGGGATAATGTGACTTAGGAGCACATCAACTGGGAACTTCCTAATACTGCCTCTCAGAAATAGGCAGACTTATTGGTCAGTCCTTGCCAGATGGACACAGGCTTCCTGCTGTGGGAGCCTTCCCTTGCAAAATGTTTAGAGATGACACAAATATGTGCTTTACTGTGGCCATTCCTCAAGCAAGGAGAGAGGCAGGGATTGATCTTTGCAAGTCCTATTTACTCCTCCCAAATTTACCAAGCTCCTCATTCCCTGGGGCAGAGTGGCAAAGGAGTGAAGAGGTCAGGAAAGTTATAGCAAGGTCTCCAGATACGAGGAAATGTCAGGAACCAGGAATAAATATCCTGTCCTTATGGGTGAGAGCACATAGGTTAAAAGCTGACTCTAATTGTAGAGTCTACACCCTTTGAATGTTTATGTTGCTTCTAGAAAGAAAACACACCAGAAATTGAGGAGTAGGAAACGGTATTTAAAAGCTAGGATTCTTTAATAAGTTGCTGACGAAGGAGCCACACTATGTGTCAGCATGGTCATTTGAATAGCTAGTGCTCGACCACTGTCCATTGCCTGCAAGATTAAGCACCGGGATTGGGCCCTTTGTACAAGTCTTCCTAGTCTGATCCTCTCTCTTGTGAACAGAGAGAGGGCATAATGACTAGTTTTCATTTTTTATGTGCTCATATCCATTACTTTGTTCCTAAGAAAGATGCTCAGGTTGACATTTTGACACATTCAATAAGAGAAACAAGAAACTAAAGAGCAAAATCATTCTACTCAATCAGAATGAATCCAGGTTAGTATTTCCAAAACTCTGGCGTACAGCGAGTCCCATCACATCATGAAAGGTTTGGGCTCCAGTTTTGGTAGAGGTCAGGAAGCCCTTCAGCTCTCCTTCAGGGCTGCTCTTAGAGTATTGTTGTGCTCTGTGAGGTCCATGGTGGTACAGTTCCACTTATAGTGGGATCAAGAGCAGGGTTTATTTCATGCAGCACTCTCACCACTCAATTTATCAATCTATTCAGGCTCAATAGAGCACCTCCTTGACACAATGAAAATTCTTTAAATTGGACTTTGTTAAAATGCCCCTGTAGGCACATTTTGAAGCTATATTTTAATTGTACACCATTAACTACTGCTTCTGTGTATTTAAACTGAAATTTATCTTTAGTTCTAGGACTCTAAGGATTTTATCCCAACAGGTGAAATTTTGTGTTGATTAGTGGATTTTTGTTGTTTTTGTTATAGTTTAAGGAAAAATATTTGAAGTCTGGCTTTCCTTGCCAGAAATAGAGAAGAGCAATCTGAAGATGCTCAATAACTTAGTCAGTAGGAGTGGATGAAGATGGATTTAGGAAAAATAATGAGCAAGTAGTGCTGAACTGACTGAAGTACAAGTTCTAGAACCTTCACAATTTAAAAACTTAGTATAAGAATTCTAATTTGGCAAACCTGAAGAGTTAATATTATACAGTATCTTATAGTTGGGACCATCAGGAAGCTTGAAGCTGAACTTGAACCTCAACCTCACCCCATACCTCTAGTTTGGTGAAAACTTAGCTGAAAAGTTCCAAACCACTATGTGAAATTGTTGACACTTGGAAATTTTCTAAATTTATACATATTGCCATAATGAGTTCTGATATTTGTTTGATATTATATTAGTAAAATGCCTTCAGATTTTTCCTTCTCCTAAATATTCACTGTGTTTAGTTAGTGTTCAGTACAGTTTATAAATGTGCATTTATAAGCAAAGATGGGAAGAAAGTGAAGAGACAAAGCTTCTCACCTGCCTTCTGGCATAAATCAGAAGTATGATCTTGGGCAAGGTAGTTTTCTCAAGGTGGGAAAAACACCTATTGCAAAGCATTCAGAGATTTATTATAAAGGTAAAATTAGATAGTGTGCATACAGTCCCAAAAAAGCTTAAAGTGTCATATGACTTTTAATGTTAAATGGATTAATAGCATAAATAGAAAAGTGTAGCTTTGGGAAGGTAAGGAGGAGTGGGGAATCAAAAGTATCTTCTGATACTAAAGGGCAGCTCAGGTGATCTGCAAAGCTGATTTTAAAAGCTGGTGGAAAAAAGCATTTGACAAAATACAGCCACCTCTTCATATTCAAAACACTAGAAAAACTAGGGACAGTAGAAACATACCTCAATATTGTAAAAGCTATCTATGCTAAGCCCATGGCCAACATCATTCTAAATGGAGAAAAACTGAAAGCATTCCCTTTAAAAACTGGAACAAGACAAGGATGCCCTCTTTCACCACTTTTATTCAGCATTGTCCTTGAAACTCTAGTCAGAGAGATGAAAGAAATTAAAGAGATACAAATAGGAAAAGAAGAACTCCAATTATCACTATTTACCAATGACATGATTCTGTATTTAGAAGATCCAAAAAATTCCATCAGAAAACATATAGAACTCAAATGAATTCAGCAAAGTAGCCAAATATAAGATCAATACCCATAAATCAAATGCATTTCTATACATAAGCAATGAATCCACTGCAAGAGAAATTAGGAAAACTGCCCCATTCACAAGAGCCTTAAAAAAAAATTCTTGGGAATCAATCTAACAAAAGAGGTGAAAGAAATCTACAATGAAAACTACAGAACACTAAAGAAAGAAATTGAAGAGGACCTTAGAACATGGAAAGATATCCCATGCTCTTGGATTGGCAGAATTAATATTGTCAAAATGGCCATACTACCCAATGTGTTATACAGATTCAATGAAATTTCTATTGAAATCCCAATGACATTCTTCATGGAACTAGAAAAGCAATCATGAAATTCATTCCAGAATAGCCAAAGGGATCCTTAGCAAGAAAGTGAAACAGGAGGCATCACAATAGCAGACCTTTATACTACAGAGCCATTATAACAAAAGTGACATGGTATTGGTACCAAAATAGACATGTAGACCAATGGTACAGAATAGAAGACACAGAGACAAACATAAATACTGTTAACATAAATATAGATAACATAAATACAGTTATCTTATACAAGACAAGGATGCCAAAAACATAAAATGGAGAAAGTGGTGCTGGGAAAATTGGAAATTCACGTGACAAAATGAAATTAAACCTCTGTCTCTCACCCTGCACCAAAATCAACTCAAAGTGGATCAAATACTTAGGCACTAGAACAGAGACCCTGTGCCTAAAAGAAGAATAAATGGGCCCAAATCTTTACCTTATCGGCTTAGGACCTGACTTCCTTAACAAGATTCCTACAGCACAAAAAGTAAAATTAAGAATCAATAAATGGATGGATTCAAACTGAAAAGCTTCTTCTCAGCAAAGGAAACAATCAATAACTTGAAGAGAGAGCCTACAGAATGGGAAAAAATCTTTATCACATGTACCTCAGAAAGAGCACTATCTTTAGGACATATAAAGAACTCAGAAAACTTAACACCAAAAAACTCAACCCAGTCATAAAGTGGGTGAAGGAACTGAACAGACACTTCACAGAAGAAGATCAACAACAATCAATCAGTAAGTATGAAAAAATGTTCAACATTTTTTAGCAAATAGAGAAATGCACATCAGCACTACTCTAAGATTTCATCTCACTCCAGTCAGAACGGTAATTATGAAAAATACAAGCAATTGTAAGTGTTGGTGAGGATGTGGAGAGAAAGATACACTCATACATTGTTGGTGGGACTGCAAATTGGTGCAGCTACTCTGGAAAGCAGTATGAAGATTCCTAAAAAACTCTGGAATGGAACCACCATTTGACCCAGCTATCCCACTCCTTGGTTTATACCCAAAGGACTTAAAATCAGCATACTACAGTGATGTAGCCACATCAATGTTTATAGCAACTTAATTCACAATAGCTGAACTACGGAATCAACCTAGATGTCCTTCAACAGATGAATGGATAAAGAAAATGTGGTATATAATGTCTAATATTATTCAGCCTTCAAGAAGAATGAAATTATGACATTTGTGGGTAAATGGATGGAACTAGAGAATATCATGCTAAGTGAAATAAACCAATCCCAAAAAACCAAAGGTCAAATGTTTTCTCTGTTAAGTGGATGATGATCCATAGTGGTGGGATGCGGGGGGTGGGCAGTAGGGAAGAATGAAGGAACTTTGGATTATGCAGAGGGGAGTAAGAGGAGAGGTGGGGTGGTGGGGATGGGAAAGACTTTAGAATGAGACACATTATCACCCTATATACATGTATTAAAAAATTCTAATACAAAAATGTTTTAAAAACTCTCCATGTTAAAACAAAACAAAACAAAAAACAAACAGTCAAAAAACAAAACAAACAAACAAACAAACAAACAAAAAAACTGGTGGAAGCCACAACCCAGTATTTTTTAGCACAACATGAGACAACCGTCTTCAACAGTGGATCAGATGACCTTGTGAAAGTGTAAGCCAACTGCTGGTCTTGGTATGCACACTGAGTTCCTACACCAGTAGTCAGAGATACCTTTTATGATATAAGCTGCTATTTTATTATTGGACCAGGAGTTCCTAATATCCAGCTTTCCAACTTTCAGAGTCTTCATTCAATAATCAATGAATTTCATGGTTGTTGATTCCATTGACTATGTTTTTGTGATAGGATATTTGATTCAAGTGGGAAAATATGTTTGCCTAAGTGTACCTTAGAGATCAAAATGTCTTTCAGAGAACAGTGGTATTGCTAAAACACAGGGAGGCTGTGTCAATATTCTGCAGCCCTCCTAGAAATGCCTTCAGTGAGCAGCACTTTGACAGCATGTACTTGGCCATGAACAGTTATGTTGACATCAGCAACAAAAACAGCTGAGGATCATGACACTACATTACATTATCTATTATTCTCTAAAATCAAGGCAATCTTCTTTTCTGAGGATATAGAATGTTTTCTTATTCTAATAACATATCTTTCTAATTGTATTTGCCTATTTTCCTGGCTGCCAGGAAGCTCAATAGATTTGAATCAGTTTAAATTATTTCCTTTTGCCTTGATTCAAATTTTCTTTTTTTTAGAATATTTTAAACTGCTGTAAAAAATGTAATCATCCTTTAAAAAGTCACAGTCGTAGTTAATTTTGCAAAAGAAGCTTTCATTTTGTTTACTCTTTAACCAAATCTGCTTCTTTTCCTCAAAATGTCTACTATTTTCTTCTTTATGTGTGGAAGATAAATGAGAAGATCATGTTACATTATTTGAACACCTGCAGAGTTTGATGATCAAGTAATTTTATGATTATAACCTCGACAGAGCTACCTGTGTAAGTTACTTTCTGTTATTGTAACAAAATAATGTGACCCAACTTAAAACAAGACAAGATTTATTTTGAGAGAGTTCAGTCCTGGGCTCTTTGGTTTTGTTGCCTCTGTGGTGAAGCAGTACATCATTTCAGGGAGGACACATGTGCAAGAGACCACAAACCCTTGTGAGGGTACACCCCCAATGACTGAAAACCTGCCATGAGGCCCCACCTCTTGAAAGCTCCACCACCTCCCAGTAGCACCAAGCTGAAGTGCAAGCCTTTAACACATGAGCCTTTGGGGGCCATTCCAGGTCCAAATTAAAACACTGCCATGTTTACTAAAAAATCAGGACTATTTGTTGTTTCTCAGTCTTCTAAAGGTGAAGGTTATCACTTTATAGTCACAGTGTGTTTGAGTGAAGGCCCAGAAGTTTGGGATGGTGAAGGATTCAAGACACTTTTGATGCTGACAACAAATTTTAATTTGAGATTCAAAGATTCATGGGCTCTCCCAGTTTTTCTCACCACTTTATGTATTCAAATTTTATTCCTATAAAACTACTGGCATTACTTATGATAGATTACCTCTTTCATAAAGAGACTTTCTTTAGAACTTTTAAGTGCTCCAGGAGACAACCACCAGATGTTTCATTTTCAATTCCATGAAGATTCTTTCCAGAGCTTTTTCCAAAAGCTCTGGAAAGCAGGCATTTCCCTCTCACATCCCAACCTGTGATGGATCTAACACCACAGGCTTTTATATTCCATTTTGAATAACCTAGTCTATAGGCCTTCTACCATAAGCAACTGAAATCTTTTGAAAAGAGGTTATCTTATGAACAATTAATTAACTGATCCCTTTGTTTTTATTTATACAGCTATTGGCCTATGACTGAATTTTAAAGTTTTGAGCTAAAAATCAAGCAATTATTCTTTTTTACTTGAACTTATTCTGCCTTAAAATGTGTGTGTGGGTTTTATTTTAGCACAGACATTATTCAGCTGTGCAATAAACTCGATGTAGTTTGAATCTAGTTAAGAATAGGATATCTAATTTTATAGGCGATTTTCCATTTTTGGCCTTTTTCTCATGAAATTTTCTACCTTTATGGTGTTTTATGGCTTTTAAAATTACATGAAGCATTTTAAAAGTGTCAGTGCAAGGTTTACAAAAGAGATTTCGGCGCTACTTAAAATTATAGCATTTCAAAGTATGGCAACAGCAACTAGAAAAACAATATAACTCATATTTTTCTTCCTTGCTTTCTTATCAAATTTTCTTATTAGTTTTGTAAATAATAATTTTAATTCCACCCACTGCTGTCAATTTCCTTGGAATATCAAGGCTTTCTGCCTCCTATGTCTTATACAATGTTTGTAAAAAAGAATTCACATTATTCAAATAGTGATTTTGAACCAGACTGTGGTTAACTTCCCCTCATTAAATGAGGGTGGGTAGAATTGAATCTTCTCTGTGATATTGAAGACACAAAAGCAGAAAGCATAATTTCTTTTGATTTTATTTTGATAATTTTTCTAGTTGTATACTTTCAAAATTATACTTCTATATCAAGGAAAAATTTCCTTTTGTAATTGATGTATGGGGAGATACTTTGAGACCAAATAAATCTATTTCTATTAAATTTTGATCCCCTAATTTTAATGTTCATTGATGATTTTCTCCCTTCATCATTTTTTAAAAATAATCAGTTGGCATTCTGTTGTCAGGAAGCACTTTCTGATTATTTATTTATGTAACTATTGACTCATGGAATCTTTTTTAATACAACAAGGTTATAGTTCATTACTACTATCATTTAGTTTGATGTTCAAATTATCCTGGATTTGGCCAGTGGAAGTCCCTTAAAGATGGTTCTTTTGTTTCATTTTTATATGCTCCATTTGTTTTTCGAGCAATTCTTTTTTTTTTTCTTGTGAAATAAGATGTTTCAGGCTCAGCCTGTACTTTCCCTGCCCCATTCCTGACATCAGCCATTTCTCCAAGTGCCTATATTTCCTTTCAGTGGAGATTAATGCCAAGACCTAGGTGGTGGGTGTGGTTATTGCCACCATTATGTCATTTTTCCAGGCCCCTTCAGAGATGGGTAGGTAGGTGAGTAGGTGGATAGATAGACTGATGAATTCATATATTAAAGTATAATCCCTCCAATCCCAGACAAGCACCACAAGCTACGTTATCATTCAGCAGTGCCCACTTAATGCAAATGTGAATCACATACGTAATTACAACTTCTCTAGTTGCCATGTTTAAGAAATGAAACAGTTGAAATCAGTCATTATATTTAGTTAACCCAACATATCCAAGTTTTCATTTCAATATATAATCAATGTAAAAAGTTGTGAATGAAGTATTTAGCTTATTTTTGATATTATACCACCTACTCTAGTGTGTATTTGACACTTAACAGCATAATCTCAATTTGGTGTAGTCACATTTCCAAGGTTCAGCTCCTCCTTTTCATATTTGTTTCTTCTTTCCCCAAAAGTAAGAAATCTGGCTCCCATTATTTTCCTCAAGCCTAGAATACATAGATGATAGCCTCAGAATGCCTAATTTATACCACTACAGAAGCTTAATAGTTATTTTCATTACTTTGGATCCAAAACATACAGTGACTGACCCAAATCTTTGAGTGAACATTTCAAAGAGTTTTAGCCAAAGTATATACCTGTGTAACCCACATCTGTATTAGTCTCATATCCTAAGAATTTCCCCTGTGCTACTTCCTGATCCGTCCCCTTCCCTTTCAGTGGCAAAAACTTACCTGACCACTTCCCTCATGGCCAGATTTTCCTATTCTAGAACTTCACATGAACATAACCATGTGTACTTTGTGTGCTTGTCTGGCTTCTTTCTTTCTATAGACTTCTTGAGATTCATCCATGATATTGTGTGTATCAAGTTTATTCTTCCTCCATTACTGAGAAGTTTTACATTGTATAAATATGCACAATTTGTCTGTTCATTTCCCAGTTAATAAACATTTGCATTGTTTCCAATTTAGGCTACTATTGACAAAGCTTCTAAGAACACCTTTGTTATAGACTCTGTGTGGACATGTTTTCAATTGTCTTGGGTAAATACCGAGGAGTGATATCATTAGGTCACATGGTAGATGTAATAATTTTATTTGCTAAATATTGTTAACATTCAAATGTTACTAACACTTCTGTATTTATACCAGTGGTAATATTTTTATCTATAGTTTTACTATGAAAGTGAATTAATGGCATTCATATTATTATGACAGTTTTTCATGCTGGGCCAAGTAGCATGTGAGCAGAACATTTTCTTCTTTCCAAGTCCACTATCATCTTATGCTTTCCTCCTCCCGCACCCTCTCTCTCTCTCTCTTCCTTCCCCATGGATTGACTGTCCCCTTCTCATCCTTCAGGCCTCCCCCTGACTTACTTCCTCCTGAAGCCCACTATGACCTTCCTACTCTAAGTTAAATGATCCTCTCCGTGCTCCTTCCTTTACTTCTTTCATGATCTGTGTCATCCAGCTTTGTGAATGCTGGTGTATCTTCTTTTTTTCCATTATGAACACCTTCAGAACCAAAATAGTTCTTATTTTCCTTTGCCTGCCTTATGCCTAAGAATGCTATATGGCTGAATGAATAATGACTCAGGTCCATAGCGAGTTAAAAATAGAATAAGCATTTGAATTAAGTTTTGTTTTTAAATTCATTACTTGCTCTTAATTTGTTTTTGTGTTTGTTTGTGATATGTGGTCTCACTGTGTTACTTATGGTGATCTTTAACTTGCAATTCTCCTGCCTCAGATTCCCAGTAGCTGGGATTATATCTGCACACCACTGTATTAGTTGGTATAAACATTTTGTTTAAGCTAAATCAAAAGTCAAGATTTTTCACACTTGAACTGGATAAAGAGAGAATTTGGTAAATCCCTAGAGATCATAGTGATTTTCCCAGAGATGAACAGTTGGTACCAACAGTGGTGTCATTGAATTCTGATGAGGGTGGACTGCAGAACCCATGGGTTCCAACCTCAGGATAACCTATGGAGCTGGGGAAGGTAAGGGGTGAGAGCAGGACCCAAGGAGATGGGATCCATGGGGACACTGGGTCCCTTCCCTGGAGCTGCTTTTCCTAATGAGAATGTCTGTGCACTGGCATCAGTCACAGCAACAGACACTAATATAATTTTACCCACAATCTATATTTCAGGTCATTTGACCAGATTCTTTAGTATCCATGGTGACAGGTTGATCTTTTTCCATGCCTGGGTTAGACTCAAGGGAAAGAGCTGCAAGATGCACAGCAATATTTATAGGCATACATATAATATTGCCAGTTATTGTCAAACAAAAGAAACTGTACTGTTGTTATTCTTCCCCAGCCAATGTTCTAAGTGATAATTCAGGCTTCATTTAAACAGTTGAGACAACACAGTGTTCAGTATCCCTGTTAAGAGTAAAATGAAATTCTAAGGTATTGAGTTGACTGAAGGGGACAAAAAACAAAATAGCCAAAAAAAAAAAAAAAAAAAAAAAAAAAAAAAAAAAAAAAAAAAACTGAATATGACATCAAAGGCCCACGGTCAGTTTATACTCTCTCATCATGTGATACATCCCATTTTTATCTATCATATCATTCCAGACTGCAGGAGGGTTGACTAGAGAAAATTATTGTCACCAGAAGCAAACCCAGTACACCTGGACTAACCCACGATGTGCTTCTGCTCCTCAGAGCAGCAGCAGGGCACATGCTATGGAAAGATAACCAGCCAAACAACTTGTGTAGTTTCATTTTGTTTTTAATTGATCTCTGCCACGTTGATAGTTAACCTCAGTTTTGATTATAGGACTTTTATCCCTCCTGAGAGTTAACGTCTAGATTTCCTGTTTCGGCTTTTCTGGCTCCCCCCCAACACACACTTGCCCTTTCTCTTTCTGTCTTGCCTTTTTCTTTTTTCTGGCTCAGCCAAGTTTTCTAAGTCACATTGTTTATCAAATACAATCTGATTTTTTCTCTATTTGTGATTTTTTTTGGGGGGGTACCAGGGATTGAACTCAGGGGCACTTGACCACTGAACTACATCCCCAGCCCTATTTTGTATTTTGTTTAGAGACAGGGTAGCCCTCACTTTTGTTTAGGCTGGCTTTGAACTTGCAATCCTCCTGTTCAGCTTCCTGAGTCTCTGGGATTACAGGCATGCACCTCTGCGCCTGGCTCAATTTGTGATTATAAAACATTTTTAGACCAGATGTCCACAAATGCTTAATATAATGTAATCAATTTTATTTAAATCAGTAATACCAGATAGCTTCACAGCATTAATAAAAAAACAAATTATATTTTCAAATTATTAAAAAGAAAATTATTTTTAATCTCCCACAAGGAATAATAATTTAAAACTGTAGTAAAATTGATTTGTCACCTTGTGCAACATCACAAATCAATTTACTGATTTAAAAAAATCTATTAACATGCCATGGAAGTACTAATGCAAATAAATACATCACATTTGTAGTACTTTTCATCACATTTTCCCGATATGTATCTCAATAGATACAGAGAAGGACTTTGACAAAATTCAGCACCCATTCATGATAAAAACACTGAAGAAACTAGGGATAGAAAGAATCTGCCTCAACATCATAAAGTCTATATATGAAAAACCCAAAGCTAACCTCATAATAAATGGGGAAACACTGAAAGAATTTCCTTTAAAATCTGGGACAAGATAAGAATGTCCACTCTTACCACTCCTGTTTAATATAGAACAATTAGGCAAGAGTAGGTAAAAAAAGGGATAGAAATAGGAAAGGAAGAAGGCGAGTTATGCAGACTACATGATCCTATACCTGAAAGATCCAAAGAACTCCACCAAAAAAACTGCTAGAGCTAATAAATAAATTTGGCAGAATAGCAGCTTACAAAATCAACACACAAAAATCAAGAGCTATTCCATAAACCAACAACTAATCTGCTGAGAAAGAAATCAGGAAAACGATTTCATTCACAATATCCTCGAAGAAAAGAAAACACCTAGGAATAAATCTAACCAAGGAGGTGAACAATGTCTACAATGAAAACCATAGAGCCTTGAAGAAATAAATGAAAGAAGACCTCAGCAGATGGAAAGACCTCCCATGTTCATGGATAGGCAAAATTAACATTGGTAAAGTGGTCATACTACCAAAAGCAATAAACAGATTCAATGCAATCCCCATCAAAATACCAATGACATTCTTCACAGAACTAGAGAAAAAAAGTCTTAAAATTCATTTGGAAGAATAAAAGACCCAGAATAGCCAAAGCAATTCTAAGCAAAAAAAACAATGCTGGAGTACCACAATATCCAACTTCAAATTATACCACAGAGCTATAGTAATAAAAATTGCATGGTACTGGCATGAAAACAGACACACAGACCAAAGGTACAGAATAGAAGATACAGAAACAAACCCAACCCACACATACATACTCATCTCATCCTTGACAAGGTGCCAAAAGCATAAATTGCAGAAAAGACAGACTTTTAAACAAATGATGATGGGAAAATTGGTTATCCATATATAGAGGAATAAAACTAGACCCTTATCTCTCATTGTGCACAAAACTAACTCAAAATATATCAAGACTTACGAATTAGAACAGAAACTATGCATTTCCTACAAGAAAACGTAGGGCCAACACTCCAGCATATAGACACAGCCAATGAGTTTCTCAACATGATCCTAAAAGCTCAAGAAATAATGCCAAGGGTTAATAAATGGTATAGCATCAAATTACAAAGCTTCTTCACAGCAAAGGAAACAATTAAGAATGTGAAGAGAGAACTTACAGAATGTGAGAAAATCTTTGCTAGCTACTCTTCTGACAGAGGATTAATATCTAGAATATATGAAGAACCCAAAAAATTTTACACCAAAATATTAAATAATCCAATTAATAAATGGGCAAATGAATTAAACAGATGCTTCCTAAAAGAAGAAATAGAAATAGCTAACAAATTTATGATAAAATGTTCAACATCATTAGCAATTAGGGAAATGCAAATCAAAACTATACTATTTCAACCCAACAAGTCAGAATGGCAGTCATCAAGAATACAAATAATAATAAATGCTGGAGAGGATGTGGAGAAAAAGGAACACTTTCACACTGTTGGTTGGATTGCAAATTAGTGCAACCACTATGGAAATCAACATGGAGGTTCCTCAAAAGACTAGGAATGGAACCGCCATATGACCCAGATATACCACTCCTCAGTATTTATTCAAAAGAATTAAAGTGAGCATACTATAGCAATAAAGGCATAGCCATGTTTATGGCAGCACAGTTCGCAATATCCAAACTGTGCAACCAACTTAGCTGTCCATCAGTGGATGAATGGATAAAGAAAATGTGCCATGTATGCAAAATGGAGTTTTATTCAGACATTAAGAAGAACAAAATGATGTCATTCACAGGAAAATAAATGGAACTTGAGAACATCATTTTAAGAAAAATAAGTCAAACTCAGAAAGTCAAGGGTAGGTTTCTCTCATATGTGGAAACCAGAGAGGAAAAAGGAAAAGAAAGGTGGGGACACATCTTATGAAAATCAGAAGGAGGGCTGGCTTTGTGGCTCAGTAGTAGAGTGTTTGCCTAGCACGTGTGAGACACTGATTTGATCCTCAGAACCACATAAAAATAAAGGTATTGTGTCCCTCTTCAACTGAAAAAAAAAAATCAAAGGGAGATCAGGAGAGAAAAAGGGACCAAGTGGTGAGAGGCAAGGAGGGAGGGGGAAAGTGCTGGGGAATGATATTGGCCAAATTATGTCATATTGTGTATTGTGCCCATGTATGAATATGTAACAACAAATCCCATCAGTATGTACAACTATAATGCATCAATAAAAAAAGTGAGAAAAAAATCTGCAGACATGAACTGTGCTAGTTTAAACAATATACATACAGTTAGTGCTACAGTATCAGAAGCATAAATATTAGTTTTGCAGATGAGTAGTATCCCTATTCTTTCTGAGCTACAGTGTTATGATTTGGATGTGAGGTGTCCCTCAAAAGTTCACATGTGAGACAATGCAAGATGGTCAGAGGGGAAAAGATTGGGTTGTAAGAGTCTAAATGCAGTGATTTAATCCCCTGATAGGAATTAACTGCATGGTAACTGAAGTGGTAGGGTGTGGCTGGAGGAGGTGGGAATTGGGGCATGGCTTTGGGGTATGTATATTTTGTATCTGGTGAGTGGACTCACTGTCTGATTCCTGATCACCATGTAAGCTGCTTCCCTCTGTCACAGTCTTCTTCCATGATGTCCTGCCTCACCTTGGGCCCCAAGGGATGGAGTTTGGCTATCCCTGAATCTCTGAAACCGTGAGCTCCCAAATAAATCTTTCCTCCTCTATACTTGTGCTGGTCGGATCTTTCAGTTGCAGCAACAAGAAAGCTGACAAAAACATACAGAAGTATAGAACTTCAGTTTAGAGGTAACCTTCTCATTTGGAAATACATTAGTGAGATTGGTCTATTTTCCCTTCTTTCAGGCCCTCTGGGAAGGGGACTTATGACCCAGTGATAGGAAACACAGGGCAGTGAACCTAATAGAGGATCCAGCTTGGCTGTAATCAGATTAGGTGACATTCTTGAGTTTAAGTACCTCTTTAAACATTTCCCATCATTATTTGGGATTAGCTCTAAATGTGAAAAAGTGGCTAAATTTTATAACACATGGCTTCCATGAAGATCAATCATGACTTTCCTTAAATTATGAGAAATTTTATGAATTTATTTGATTTTTGTGCATCATTATATGACTTATCTGAGGACTATACATATATATATACATATATATATAAAACATATGATCTCATGTATGAACTCTATCTTTGTGTGTGGATGTATTAACAAATACTGTCATTTGTTCTTCATTTAAGATTAATTGAAAAATTTCAGCATATTCTCTTTCAGTAAAGAAGTAATTAAATTTAGATTTTATAAAATATTTTGACAAAGATTTAAATTTTTATTTTTATAAAAATATCATTTCATTCACATATATTTCAGTGTATATCTCCAAAAAATACTCTTAAAAACATTTTTTATTTTAATTTTTTTACTTACGTAAGTGATAACATGAAATTTAAGTTTTTAAAAGTTGGGAAATAAGGCTACATTGATTACAATTTTAAATAATAAATTAATATTATCTGACTGCTAGAGGACTTACCAATGATAGGTGTGATTGTAATCACTGATGAAGATGAAGAATAGAGATTACAGTTTTGTTGAGTCTGACTATATTTTCTTTCATGACTCTGGTATCAAATAGAATATCTAATTCATGTAAATCATTTGTTACCTGCATTGAGAAGGAAATGGAAAACTTGGGAAGATAATTTTAGAAATATGGGGTTATGTCAAAGGAGCATGTTACTAACAACGGAGAGTCCTTTACACTGTGATTCTGACAACTCCTTAATTCTCCAATTGAAATAAACCCCCATTTTGCATTTCCAGTGCCTTATTCCTGAGCTGCAGAATATTTTTGGAGAAATTCATGCCACTGCATGCATTATTTAACTCATCTCTACCAAACTTAATGCACCTTGGCAATCTTTTAATTGATCTCCATTTGATTTCCCATCAAATTTACTGCTGTTGGTGTCCCTCTATCCAGTCACGTAGAAAAACAGGGAGATAGACATATCCAGATGAGTGCTATGAAGACTACGGAAGGGCAAGGAAAGGAGGGAAGCTGGAAGCCACCTCTCAGCTCAAATATTAGTAAGGACCTACCATCACAGCCTAGAGAGCAGGAGCAAAGTCATAGCTTCAAACTCAGAACCAGTTGAAGAGCAGTAATTGAATGAATCAATAACAAAAGTATTTGGAAGATTCTCAAGTATATGGAATTTAGGCAACATATTCTAAATGATCTATGGATAAAAGACTTCATAAGAAAAATTAGAAAACATCTTGTGAGATGAAGCCAAAGCAGTGTTAAAAAATTTTATAATACTAAATGCTTATGTTAGAAAAAAAGAAAGTTCTCAAATATGCTCTTAAAAATCTAGAAAAATAAGAACAAATTTAACTAAAAATAAAGAGAAGGGAGGAAATAATAGAAACAAGAACAGAAATCAATAGAAAAATCAACAACAACAACAACGAAAATCAATGAAACTGACAGCCGATTCTTAAGAGTAATAACATTGATAAAACTTTAACCAGACTGAACAGGAAAAAGAGAGAGAGGGAGAGAAATGATACTAATAACCATCATTACAAGTGAAAATTTTGATCACTACAGATCCAGCAAATTATGTTTCTTAGGCATTCAATGGGTCTAACCTTAATTTTGGTTTTAATTATCACCAACATTAGAGGTTAATAAGGTGTGTTATGAACAACTTACATGAAATTAATGAATGCCTAAATAGACATAAACTACCAAACCTCACTCCAAGAAGAAATAGAATACATGAATTACCTGTCTGTAAAAGTAAATAATTTATAATCATCTAACTGGAGCCCCACTTGATTTTTCCAACTCCAAAACAAGTGTGCAATGAGGAAGTTAAAACTATTCAACAAAACTCTCCCACTATTATATCTGTTCACCTTAAAATGCCTAAGTCCATCCATCTGATTTCCTATCCCTCTTAAGTCTGAGAATGAAGGGTTTCTGGTCACTGACTCCCAAATATTCTTGATTTTGCTCATGTAAACAGGATGAGTGAATTCTCAAATAGGAATGGGATGACCGAAAACTTCACAAACATGAAAGTTGAACTGGGTATTGAAGAGTAAGAATGAATGTACCATGGAGAAAAGCGGGGTTGGGGAGGTTGGGCTTTCTTGGTCATAGTGCTATGCTGAGCATTCTGAACAGATTTCCAGAATGACCTTCATTCATTGGAAAGATTCCAGAGGAGAACAAGGATACTACAGACTAAGGTGCTTTATGGCTGTACCTGGAATTTGGTGGAAACCAAGATTAAGCAAAAGCCCATGAAGCAGATTTCACGGCGAGAAAAGGTTTCTTTTCCTCTAACAGATAAATAAGCATTTGGTCAGAGCAAACACTTTGAGGACAATTTTTAAAAGTTACCAGTGGATTGGAGATCAAATTCTGTCATGGATAAAAGACTGGTTGGGACACCTAAAACAACAGAATGTGTAAGTATTTTCTAAGTATTTTAACAATGCCTAAAGTGGGATTACCTGGGATCAGTACTAAAACTAAAACTGGACATTTAAATTTTTTTTAGATGAGCAAAAACTTCAGATTCACAAATGGCAAAATATTTTTTCTAGGAGAAAAGATGACAGGTACATAGGGAAAATCAGAGGTTTGGCTAAAGGATAGGAAAGTGGCAGATGAAATCTTTCTGACACACGTTTTTGTTTATTTAAGTAAAAATAATTCAAGCTGTATTTCTAAAATGATGAGTTTCAACAGTCATCACTTCTGAAAAGGAAGCCAAGAGGTATTGTAGACTATTTCTATTTTTCTATTGTGAAGAAAGTGAAATGAAGAGAAAAGGGAAAGAAAATTTGTGTGAATGTTTATGAAAATATTTTAATCTGATTAGAGATTCTCCTCAAGTTCCAGCCAATGGCACTGGCCATTATCAATTGCCTAGGAACACAGTACATTTTGCTCACAATTCCATTAAGTTACAGAAGCAAGGAGTCATCTTTTTAAGAAATCCAGCCAAGAGTAACTTGGAGTAGATGGCAGTGATGAGGCACAGGTTATAATCTGTGATTACATCTGTGAGTAAAGTCACATATTTACTTCTTGATTTCAGTCAGCATGAAGTAATTATGTGTTCCAGATTGAATTGTGTTCAAAGTTCTGTTTAAGCACTCCATGAAGATTTCCCATTTTTCTAAGAAAGATCTGCTCCTAATGTGATGCTCCCCTCCGGCGTGCCATAAATGGGCACCTTAGAGATCAGAATAGCTAATAAATAAAACAATTTAAGAATAGCCTCTTACAAGTCAAATTGGAACAAATGTGAAATCCACAAAGCAGTAACCAAGTATATGTTTCTCCAAATCATGTAACACATTTAAGCTCTGGGTGTATCCTGTTCAGGCTTGATCCTCTTTGTGGGTCTTAATAAGGCAGAGTTTAAAAAGTAAAAATGGCTTTACAACTTCAAGAAAATGAAGCAGACTATTAAAGAAAAAAGAAAATATTATTCTAATTCCTTTCAAGGAATATGATACCATAATTTTTCTTGGGTTTCTTTTACCTCAGTGCAGATTTAGGTAAGCATAATCATCCTTCTAGATTGTTTCTGAGCTCTTGTTCTCAACAACCTCTATCTACATTTATGAGGTTGTGAGAACCCCTGATTGAAGATCACTGTCATGGCTGCCTGTTCAGATAGGTCCATGTTTGGGTCAGGCAGAAAAATAGAGGATGCTCATGGGGCAGGGCCTGGCACAAGGAGATTGAATCATTAAAGAAATTGCGGCTGCTTAAATCCTGCTGTTTTCCTGCTCAGAAGTATAGGGGGTTTACTATTCAGTTCCCAAACCCCTTCATCTTTTTACACTGAAGGAGATGTCCAGGTACCTTTTGGTTTGCAAAAGTTCTTGGGGAAGGAGTCTGAGTAATCCTTGTCTCAGAGGAAGCAAAAATTGAACATATTAAGCATAAGAGTACACAATGTCTGTAGGCACACTACGTGCTCTCTAGAAAATTAGCATAATAAGTAATGTTGTTTCTAGGGTGGGTGATGTGGCTCAGTAGAGTGCTTGCCTACTATGTATAAGGCCCTGGGTTTGATGCCCAAAATCACATATGCGTGTGCACACACACACACACACACATCAGATTGTCTCCAACGAGTCTGAGATTTAGTCCTTCGTATATACCCTTTAATACTGAGTGAGTGACCATGTTCTGAGCAGATAATCTCTTTGTATGTATTAAGTAGTTCATTTTTCTGACTTCATTTTTTATCTACCTTACATACTGAATTGTGAAGAAAGAGCTCATTAGAAATCATCAAACTGATGTATTGTGGCAATAAGCACTTTTGAATAGGGAAACATGCCCAGAACTTGGAGTGAGAACTACATATTATTCCCTGGCTCAGGTGTATGACCTGGAGAAGATTTCATAGCCAATCTAAGTCTATTAATTTGGAGATAATAGTAGTAATAACAACAACAGACGAGTACTCATCTGGTGGTTTTCTATCATCAGGATAGAGAGGACTGTTTGAAAATACTTTGTAATCTATCAAGCACCCTATTCATGTTCCTTATTGTTACTGTTCCTTGTATTGGGTAACAATGCTCATGCCACTTTTGTATCTCTACCCTACAGATGGATTCTAAATTGTTTGAAGTGGACAATGACTGGCATTTTTAATCCTTCTCTGCTTTCTATGCACATGTGGTCCAGAAATGCACAATGCAAAACTGTTGGCAAGTTCCAGTCATTCTTTCAAGAGCTGGAACTGGGTTTCTCTTTTGCATGCTACAAACCAAAGTAAGCTCAGATTCCCTATGGACTTGCTTCAATCCTGCCTTAAATTGCAGGGCTGAAAGTATATATTTGAGTGTGCATATGTGTGTGTGTGTGTGTGTGTGTGTGTGTGTGTGTGTGAATGTATCTTAAGTATTTGTTTGGTGTTTACTTGATCTTCAGAACTTCATAAAACATTAAAAAATTCCATATGACCACTTAGTCTTTCCAAGTCTGTTTCCTCATTTATGAAGTTAAGCATTTAAACTACAAGTTTTCTAAGATGTTCTCTGATTTTAAATTTTTATGTTGTTACTTTAATGTCTCCTTACATGGTTAAAAACAAGATATCAACTAGAGATACTATGTATAATTGGGATATCACACTTTTAAAATGAATGCATTTTTTTAGAAGCCATTTGTTAACTTATGCTCGTTCACAAACTTTTTGAATTCAGGTGCTTTATACAAATTTAATATTAGAGAGGAGATTACATTTTGACATCCAGTAGGCATCGTTTCTGTTTCAATCCTTTCATGACTACACCACATCAGAGTTACAACCCTGCAAGACAGAAAGGTTATTCCCTTTTTGCTAAGAGAAGTTGTCTCCAAGTGAAGGCTCAGAGCTGAAGGGGGTTAGTACAGATCACTGGTGAGCTCAACTGGGCAGCACTTTTCCTTTCTAGATACTCTGTTTAAGGCCATTGCAATCTCTGCTTCTCTAAGGTATTCTTGCACAAATATGGTTTCGATAGTTTGACACACATACTCTGCATACACAAATGTACATTTACAAACGCATAGCTACATATACGTGCCTGAATATGTGGATTAATATTATGTAATCATTAAATGTATTATCTTTGCCCTGAAGGAACTTACTAACTGGAACAATGGAGATAAAAATGTGCAACTGATTATTTGGGTATTCCTAAAAACAGACACTGCTAGGTTTGGGTGTGGTTAAATTGTTTAATTATGTCCCCCAGTGGTCTATATATTACAGGCTTGGTTCTCAGGATGGTAGCAGTAGGAGGTGCTGTGGATATTTAAGAAGTGAGGTTTCCTGAGAGGTTCTTAGGTTATTGGGAGTGTGCCTTTGAAAGGCATTAGGGCCCTTCCCATCTTCTCTTTTTCCTTTGATTTGAGGTAATTGTTTGCTTCTTCATGTACTCCTGTATGATATGGTACCATCCTCTACTTTCACCAATAGCCAAATCAATGGGGCCGATGATCATGGACTTTGAATCATCAAAACGTGAG
Organism: Glaucomys volans; assembly: GCA_020662805.1. Taxonomy (NCBI): domain Eukaryota; kingdom Metazoa; phylum Chordata; class Mammalia; order Rodentia; family Sciuridae; genus Glaucomys; species Glaucomys volans. The sequence continues at coordinate 237,081 of JAJEJO010052710.1, forward strand.
TTACATAATTTTTTTTTAAATAAATTAGATGACTCAGGAATTTTGTTATCCAGAGGTGTCAAAAAACTTACTCATACAGGCACTCACATGAATTATATGAGCTACCATTTACTAAGTGTATGCCATGTGACAAAGCTAATCCAAGTGGTTCACATATGTTGACTCAGTTAATTCTTCCAAAAAACTTATGAGGTAGATACCATTATCCTCAATTCATAGAGAAGGATGCTAAGTCACAGAGTAAGAGATTTGCCCAAGGTTGTACAACCAGTGTGGGGCAGGATTCTTCCTGGGTAGTCAGCTCTAGAACCCAGGTGTTTAATGCTTCCAGTAGGCTGCCTATATGAGCAATATGCAGGTATCCTTGTCAGTCTTTGTTGAACAGCTACTCACAGTTCACTCCCTCCTTGGCCCTTCAAGGTTCTTCCTAAACACCTGTGCACGTGTTAGTGGACTCTCATGAGTTTTGCTAGCAGCACAGTCCTACCAGATTCTGCCCGTTCCGGTCCAAGGCCACTGTTGTAGGCTAGTTCCTTGACGTAGGCTCTGAGATGGCTACCTGTATTTGGGAAGTTAAATGGGGGATCTCTCAGGAATACCTGTGAGGAAGCAGGAAGATCCAGCATCCATTCAGAGGAGGAAGAGGACTTCAACTGTAATGCTGTTGCAGTAGAGGCATAAGTAGATTTCTTGGGGTGAGAGACTCAAGTGGAATAGCCCTTCCTGAATTGAGGGAGGGGTGTGGGACCTTTATGCCTCTGACTGGCGGCTACAGGAGAGTGAGGCAGCTCCCTTTGACTGAGGGCAGTGCATGAGGAGTGAGTGAGTCCTCTGTGAGTCATCTGGGCAGAGCACCGTACAGCAGCTACTACAGACCCCCAGAGACATGGTAAAAGGGCAAACATAGAAGATAGTACGTTAAGAAAGAGGGATCTTTACTCTGCTTCTTTGCAATATTTCTCTGCCTTGGAAGAGCTAAAAATGTTATCAAGAATGACGTGTAAGCAGGAAGGAGGGGGGAAAAAAAACAATTTACCTGCTCCCGCCCCTTCACAAATCCCTTTTCTTTCCATTCTACTTTACCAGAGTTCTTGTAAAAATTTGCAGGAGTGCTTCATTGAGGTAGATTCAGACTGGTCAGCCTCTCAGGGAGAGTGCAACTAATGGGCAATCTTTTTCTTTGCCCTTGGAAGAAAATTTCTTGCTGATTTCTCTGGGAAATTAAAGTAATACGTTCCTCTGAATGGAAGCTGACTTCTGATATAAAAACCATAGCTCAGGTAAGTTCTGTATTACACCTGGAATGGTGAAATGAGAAAGTATTGAAAACATGTTTCTGTGCTATGGTTGTGCTGTTGAAAACACCTCTTAACAGTGTAGAACCATCACATCATTCTTTCTGTCTGTCTCTCAAGTACTCCCCTACTCTCCTAATGTATATGTGTGTACATTTTGGGAGAAAAATGGTGATTTATTACAACTATAGAAATATCGATCATCTATGGAAAGGCACCTGTATACTAGATGCTTTGTGGACATCACAGCTAAAATTCCTGATAATCCTAAATAGTAGGTATAATTTGCCCTATTTTACAGATGAGCTATTTGTTGCCTGTAGAGCATGTGAATTGCTCATGATCTAGAGCCAGTGAGTGACAGAACAAGGACATGAAAAACTCTGTCTATACCCCAAATTCACAAATCAAATATTTCTGTAGAAATATTTGAAAAGAGGCCAAATTTCCTTGGGTATCATTTGAGATGCCTTGAGGTAGAGGTCAGCAGCGAAAGGCAAGCAGTGAGTTTAGGTATGGGCGAGTAGGGCTTTATTTATGCACCTGCCACTTCTGCAGTCAGCTCTACGTGTCCCGTTTTGATGGTAGGCACTGACCACTTACACATCCTCAGTGACACACAAAGTCTGTCTTTAACTAGAAAACTTTAATAACTGATTTTTGCTCTGCTAGAAACAGCCTCTAATCTTCCTGGTAGAAAGTGGTGAATTTTCCTCTCACAACTGATAGGGACTCCAATTACAATAAAATAGTCAACTTTTCATTTGTCTTAAGATCTCAAATAAGAATATATGATGTGCAGCTGTATAACATCATAGTCCAAACTCCAGTGAGTTCGCCTTTAAATGTTCCTTCTAAGATTTTTCCATCACACCTAAAATTGAAGCTGGTAATAGTATCCAAAGACTCAAAGCCCTTTTGTGCTGGTGTTTTAAAAGGTGCCATTACCTAAATGGTTGCATTTCATGGGGAAAATGTTTGGCTTTGGTGCCTTCAAGTTAAAGAAGGATTCTAGTCTTTGCCATCACTGCCAGGTGGTGGGACAAAATGAAATCAAATGCAAAGTGGGTACAAGGACAGTATGAACTTATTCTTGAGCAGGACAACTCTCTTTTCTTCCATCTCCCAAGAGGCTCCCCAAAGATCTTTCTTGCACAGACTGCATTGTTTTGGTCTCAGGCATGCCCAGCACACCACCCATGACTTTGGTGTTTTTCTTAAACTGTACTAGGTTTTAGAAAGTTAAATCAGGCTGTCAAAATCAAAACAGGCCAAGAGGGTTTGTACAGGTTAAGGCCTTTACTCAAGGAATTGAATTACTGAAAGATTAGCCTTATCCTGAAATACTAAATGGCTGTAGAAGAAATCTGAGAAACAATTTAATATTGTTAAGGACTCAAAGAGACAGGAACTGAGTGTCATGGGAAAGAAGGACTTGAGGGTCAATTAACTGAAGGCTTAGAGACATGTTAGGATCTGTGCTGGAGACAAAGGGGACAAATGGAAATGCCTGAATTTTTACTGTAGCCATTTTTTTCTTTGATCAGTGATACACAGATGATTAAATATTACCTGTAGGTACCTTGAGTGACTGGACAGCCACTATGGCTCTCTAAACTGTGACCATGGGAAGGCAAGTACATCCCTTTATGACATCATTTGGTGAAATATCACAACAAAACCTATGACAATATAATACACCAACCAATGCAGCACAACAGGACAAAACATAGTGATGCAGAGCCACTGAGCAAAGCAAGACAGGGGCACTTCCTGCCAGGTCCAGGGGAAACCCAATAAAGTCCATCATGAAGAGAGATTTCATTCAGCCTAAGTGCTGAACTACCAGGCAACGTGGGATGTGAAATCAAAGAGTTGTAAAACATGAATCCCAGATAGTTACTATTCTATATTCTCATGAAGGAGGCTGATGTTATACTATAACAAAACTCCAGAGCCACTGATATTTTTCTGCACTCAGCTGCAATCCCCAAGTCTACTGTAAATAGGTGGTGCTTTTGAAAGAGGAAATCTTCAGAACAGAGACACTAGCTGTCTTACAACAAAATGAAAGCACCCAGGCTGTGGTCCGCAGCATCTCTTGCACTTCAGTTTATTTTCCTTTCTGATCTGTGTTCATGATTTTCCTCCCAGCATGAGAAAGAACCATTCTGAACTGTTCTTGCTGAGAACTTTTCTTTCAGGTTCAACTCAAGTCTTGTCACTTTCTTAATCACTATCTCTCACCTTTTCCTGCTGCCTTCTTCAGCAACCCATGGTGTGTATTGCATATACTTTTTAGTATACCCGAAAAAAATCAAGGATTTCTATGAAGTCCATCATGATTCTCCCTAAATGATATATCTTTTTTTTTTAAAGAAAAGAAATAGGTATTTACTTGTACTCTAAAACTGTCCTTATACTTCTCTTATGTTCTTTTACTAACATAGTGTTGGATTTGGAACAGGCAGCCAGCAAATACTTGATAGTGAATGAATGAATTAAATTTCATGTTTATTAGGAATTGCCCACGTTCTAGTAACAGTTACCTGGTAACTGTGACTTTTTAAAGATACCAGTTCATTTTCTCTTATATACATAAAAAATTATGCAAGCAGGAAGCCCAGGGCTATGTAGTAATTATGAAATATTGTCAACTCCCCAGGCTCCTTCTAGGTATCTACACCACTATTGGTAGCATGCAGAGACTTTGTTAAGGTTTCTTCATGATAATAAAATTTCTGTGGACATTCCAGCCATCATACCCCAACAAAAGACATGAAGAGAAAAGAAAGGAGGAAGAGCAACATGGTCACTGAGGAGAGAGCCCTTTAAAAAATTGTTGTATGCATGTTTGAATATGCCAAAATAAAACCCATTATTCTGTGTAATTAATATACCTGCATTAAAAAAAAGAAAATTTTAAAAGTTGAATTTAAAAACCATCCCATCTGGGAAACCTTCCCATATAACTACTGCATATATCTCTGTAAGGGAATTTACTCTGTAATCTTCAGCTATGTGAATTGTCACACTAAAAAATTGGGTTCAATTAGTAAGAAAGAAGGACATGAATAGGCACCTACCAATCTGCCATGGTTAGAGGCCAGAGCTGTCTTCTCATGGGATTTTCTTAATTTACTACAAGATGAGATGTTCTCCCAGTGTAATTCATCTAAGGAGGAAAAATAAATCAATGATGTGGAATGTAGACAAGGAAATATGAAAAGAAATTATATCAGTCATCATAAGATTGGTGAGCTAAAGATCTGGAGACGTCAGGAGGGATAAAAAAGTATCCTAGAAATAAAATGAGACAACGAAGGACTGGAAGAGCAAGTATGGGGTAAGGGCAAGGTAGTGTGAGAAAGGGGTGAGACTGTGTTCTGGGGATGGGATATGAGGCTTAAGATTCCAGAGGCTGGGCTGCTCCAGGGTGGACAAGGTGTAGAACCTGGATTCCAAAGTGGGGCAGAGGTGAAGGTCATTAGGATGGAATGGTTCCAAAGCTCCCATAGTGCAAAATCTTATTCACTGACTATACTTTACATATTCCTGGCAGTGCCAAGCACAGATGGGCTTTCTTTTTGTTGTAAAAACACTATAACTACATTTTGGAAAACAGAGGAGGAGAGTTCCTCATGTTCCCACCACCCACATGGCTCTCATTCCCCGTGATGCACATGGCTGCAGCCACAGCTTACACGCTTGTCTCTCTTTGTATCTTGACATTAGCATGTAAGCATTGTTCTTGTTATGACATAGCTTCTGTAATTAATGTATAGGTTCTTAGTGTCTGAAATATCAATTTGGGGATACTCCAGATTGTAGACACAGATCATGTTCCTGACAGCTCTTATTAACACAGTTCTTGCCATAGAAGTTTCAAGATTCCCGTTTGTTTTTCCTTTTCCAGATTTTGTTGCATGGTTAATTCTGAAGTGAACAATGAGAATTTTTCTGCATTTTTCTGTACCTTTGGGTTCAGTCTTGCCATAGAAGACTGTAGGAGTTCAGCAATGGAGTAAAATGAATGATTATGCCACTAAATCAGCCAGTCTTTTTATCAAATTTTAAATAAGTCTCTTCCAACCCAGGAAGGGACCAGCAATGTTCTTGGGCCTTAGGTGGAAAAGCAAGAACCAAATGAAATTTTGCCACTTTCTAATCTTGTATTCAGGATAAGCACATATAGAGAATCTTTTCAGTGATCTTCTACCAGGAAGCCCTGGTTGGTGGGGGTGGGGAGTGGAGGGAAGAAGGAACCACAGGTCATTCTTGTGCTTACTAGCTATGGATATTGACTTGTACACCAAACAGCATTATAAAACCCCAAACTTCAAATGGTTGAGGAATGCAGCTGGTTGAAAGAGAAAAATGACATTGGCAACACCAAGATAAAAGAAATCAGAAGCTCAGGTTCTTTAACAGTAAGACAAAAAATGAGTCATGTCCTTGTTTATTTCTGATAATTTGGTTGAAATTTCACAATCCTCTTGTTTGGTTTCAAAAAAACAAGGACTCTGGGTCTGTGGTCTGGAGTATCCCCAAATTGATATTTCAGACACTAAGAACCTATCCATTATTTACAGCAGCTATGTCATAACATGAACAATGCTTGCATGCTAATGTCAAGATACAAAGAGAGACAAGCATGTAAGCCGTGGCTGCAGCCATGTGCATCATGAGGAATGAGAGCCATGTGGGTGGTGGAAACATGAGGAACTCTCCCCCTCTATTTTCCAAAATGTAGTTATATTGTTTCTACAATAAAAAGAAAGCCCATCTGTGCTTGGCACTGCCAGGAACTATGTAATGTACATTCCATGGATAAGATTCTGCACTATGGGAGCTTTGGATCCATTCCTCCCTAATGACCTTCACTTCTGCCCCTCTTTGGAGTCCAGATTCTACACCTTGTCCACCCTGGAGCAGCTCAACCTCTGGAATCTTAAGCCTTATATCCCATCCCCAGAACACAGTCACCTCTTTCTCACTCCGCCTTGCCTTTAGCTCATACAGTCCCTTTCACTGTCTCATTTTATTCCTAGGATATCCAATTTGAAATCTTTCTTTATGCAATAGAAACTCAACTGCTTTCTCATTCACTTTTCTCAATCTCCTGACACAGCTTCCTCCTGACTTACCTGTAGCAGACATCCCACCATGGCTCAATCCACCTATCCTTCTGGATCACCTAACACTGCTACTTGAACTCATTCAGTCCTACAGGCAGAACCCTTACAAATGCGTTTTTCACTCTAGGCCAGACTCAATGCCACTTAATAATCTTTACACCTTTCACTGGTCATTCCTACCTGCCTTTTTCCACATCAACTGGTCCAAATACATTCTACCTCTACCATCCCCTAAATGTGTATTTTCCAAGGTTCTGTCTTCAGACCCTTCCAGCTGTGTTCATTCTTCTTTAACTACCATTAGGTGAATGTCTACCTCCAAATCCCACCCATCCTGTCCCCACACATGCATTTGGCACTAGGTGCTTGCAGGTTTTAGTTCTTAGGTTTCACACAGGCATCTCAGAACCAAACTCATTGTATTTCATCCCCCAAACTTAATCTAAAATGGTATTTTGCTGCTCTCTTCCTGTTACATCTCTCCACTAGTATAATGACATTGTGGGAATTCTGTTTTTTAGCTTTCTTTAAAATCTACCCCTCCTCTCCATGCCCATCCTTGCTGTTTTAGTTATTTTTCCATGATCCTGTCAATGATCTGAGTTAGTACAGTGGACTCCTGAGCAATCTTCCTGTTTCCTGAGTTGCTTTTGCCAAGTCACTCTCCCTTCTTACCAGTTTATAAAACACGATCATTCTCATTACTGGGTCTGCTTAAAGCTCTGCCATAAGCTTCCTCATCAGTTAGTGGAAAAAGTTTAAATTCCTTGACGTGGTGCACAAAGCCCTTTGTGATTTGAACTGTCTTACTTTTCCAGTGCCATTTCTTATCTCCATCAGTTTCCTGCACTCAGCCAGGGTGAACATTCATTTCAACAAATGTGCCCATCTTTTATACATTTCCATGCTGTTCCACAACTGTTGTGGAATGGCTCCCCTGCAGAGAGCCATTGGGCCAAGGTGCTGCCCCTGCCTGCAACTACAGATTAGTGATGAGAGTTAGTAATGTCTCATTTCCTAGCCCAACCAGGGACAACTTTGCAGGCTCCAATCTCCTTATAGGGCTGAATGAGGCCCTGTTGAATCTCCATTGCCACTCATTTTCTCCCTCCGCCCAATCTTGCTTCCTCATGAGGTCTACAGGTATTGATCCCGAGAGCATTCCCTGGAACATCCTCTGTAGGAATTTTTGTCTTAGATTAGGATCAGTTTCCTGGAGAAGTCAACCTGCAACATTTGGTGAAGAATGAGAGATCAGTGAATTAGATTTTAGACATAATATAGATAAGACATGTGTAAAATGAATAGTGTACCTGGCACCAAAACTGAAGAAATGATGATGATTATTTTTTTGATGGGTGAGAGGATTTGGAAGGGGTGCTGTGACTGAGTTAAGTGACTATTCACAGCAACTTTAATTCCCGACTGACCCGAACCCTGAATATTTTAACTTGTGAGTCTTTTAGGCTCTGTGCTCACTTATATGTATTTCCCATCACTTGTGTCCCACTGGGAAATGCAAACATGGAAATTGAAAGAAGTCTCCTAGGCTGCAGCATGTGGCATGGCTCTTTTGGAAACTGTCACATCCTGTATTGTGATTGTATATCCCCTAGCAGGCAGGGATTAAGCCACGTACTGAGTTGCATTTTTATTAATGTCCATATTACACTGGAATTTCATTTTAAATGATTTATTCTAGAGAAGGACCCACTAAATAACTAAAAGTAAAGTTTTACTTATTAAACTTGTCAAAAGGATATATAGTTCATCATAAATTAATTCTTAGCATGGATGGCCAGGACAAATTTAGGTTTTTTTCAAACTCTATGATACATTACATTTTCTGTTTACAAATTACAAAGGAAACAGCTATATTTAAAAGTAATACAAATAAATAAAAAGTAAGCAATGCAAAATGGTACAAATTACAAAGTGAAAATCCTCTGTCATCCCACTACCTATAATGCCACTACTCAGAAATAGTCACCAACTGAGAATATATCAGATGTATTTATATTTATAATAGAAATGTGAACATAAATATATAATTATGGATGGTGAAACTTCCTGTGAAATTTCTTAAGCTAATATAGATAGTTGTGAAAACCTCTACTCTCTTACCCATCTTCTCAGGTGAATCTCCTGTGTCTATGACGGTGAGGACCCTAAGTCATTGCTACATTGGCAGCTTTCTTTCATTTTCTTGTTTCCCAAGACAACTTCCTCTGGGAACAGCAGTGGGATGATGTGTTTCTTTGAAAGTCCACCTTCTTTGGAAAGTGGTGATATCTCATCATCTTGCAACCAACTTGGAAGGACTTCTTTTCCACGTTTCGTATTCTGTAGTCCCCATATTCATGGCATACCTAGATATGTAGCTTTCATTAATGCATATCACTTTCAATTTAATAGCAACAGAGAATTAGAACACTTCCACTTCTTAGAACGCTGCTAGAATTTCTCTTACAGTTCATTTCTACCTGTCAAAACTTCTGTTCTCTCCTATTGAAATGTGTTTTCTGTGTGCATGACAGTAAAAGTCCTCAGTTATTATTACAGAAATTATTAAGAATAGATTTAAGAAAGAGCTCCAGATTTTGAGGCTCATAAGATCTGAAATAAGCTACACTGAAAACAATATGTTTCCTTGGAGGATTCTAGAACATTGAATTTTGAGAATGAAAGATTAGAAATTATGCCATCATGTCTTACTGAAATCATATTTTTAACAGTCAGAAGAATCATCTAATATGCAGACATAAAACATGTAAGAAATGTGAGTGGCTTAGATTCAAATACACTTAGAATTTGTACAGATAAATTTAGATAAATAGATCTGAAGATTTGATGACAAGACCTGGACTGAGTCCTTTGTATTAAGAAATCAAACATTATTGCTGCTTTTGGACATGTCCAGCAAATTGGACAAAAACTAGCCAATTAATATTATGCCAGTTATATGAAGAAAGTTTTTGAAAAAGGTTAACCATAGCTGCAATTTTTTAAAATTTAGTAGTTATAAATTTAGACTTTTGCCAGGCACGTCTGTAATCCCAGCAATTTGGGAGGCTGAGGCAGGAGAATTGTGAGTTCAAAGCCAGGCTCAGCAAAAGTGAGGCATTAAGCAACTCAGTGAGACCTTGTCTCTAAATTAAATACAAAATAGGGCTGGGGATGTAGCTCAGTGGTCTAGTGCCCCTGAGTTCAATCCCTGGTATCCCCTGCCCCCCCGCAAATTTAGATTTACTTTTCAGATTTACATCAAAACATAAGGTCTATAATTATAGACAGCATTATTTTTCTTATAATAAAAAAGGGCTAATTTATACTTGTGTTTCTTTTGTCATAAAATTGAGATAAAGTAAATACCGAATTATTTTATCTCCAGCACTAACAATAGGATTTTTCTAGTTTCTTATGAGTCTTTTGTAGATCTTTAAATCCTTGCTTTGGAATTAGTTTTGTCATTTGAAAGTCTCCTCTAGAAGGAGTGGGATCCACTTCAAAGAAGAGCATTGGAAGGAGTGGAGAAAGCATGTGTTTTTTATCTGCACTGGAGAAAATACTGTAATGTTAACCACAACTGAAGAATGCAACTGCAATATGAATTTAAAAGTGAAATGAGTCTGTAAAATAAAACTGTGAAAAACATCAACATACTGAAAATGGAATGTGCAATATGGTAGCTCTCTTCCAGAGAGAAAAACAAAAACTATGATGAGTCAGAAGATTAGTGATGAAACCGTGTCTCTGAGACAGTAGAACTGATAAACAACCATGAAAACAGCCTTTTACATTAGGCAACCTATAGGCCCACAATTTTTATTTTAAAATGGTCATCCTTCTTAGAGCAAAGAAGATGGTAGTTGGGGATCTGGGAGGTAATCTGCAAAATAAAGGTAGACTACAGAATTTTCAATTGCCACCAAACTTATCACCAGATATCACCTGCGTTTTTTTCATAGTCTATAATAATAAGCATACTTGAGCCAGCAGGCACTAACTTTCATACAATAAATATTTGGACACAGTAGCTATTATACCTTGCTTTTGTTTACTCAGACTTAACACAGTTGACCATGCTCGGTTAAGTACCAGCATACAAGGAAACCTCGCCCTGCTGGGAGAACATTCCCTGTAACTATCAGCATAGCCAGTGCCTGGGACAACCCACAACAAATCTGGCTGCAGCTGTCCCAGAGTCCCAGTCATGAAAGACCGGTGATTTTATGTGAATATTCTGGTGAAACTTTCTGGTACCTGAAAGGTTAAAAAAAATCTCAGAACATCTAAAAAGAAAGTAAGTACTTTGAAAACAATGCTGGAAAGGGGATAATAAATTCTTTAAGATTACCACCAAAGTTTGATGCAAATGAATTTAATCTCTTTGCTGTTCAGGGGGCAAAGACTAAAGCTAATGAAGTAAATATGCAGGTCTTTTTTGTTGCAATTCCTTTTGCAAATATTGCAATAATCATGCATTGTCAACATTATTGGAAAGCTACTTACTAGCTCCCTTGACATAGTCCCCTAGTGAGCATTATGTGCTTAGAATTTTGATAATGAGTGCATTGATTAGTTTTGGAGATCTTGAACTTTTTCTTTTATAAAATGTTAACCTTAGAAAATAGACAAAGATGTGTTGTATTTGAGTGTCACTAACTGTACCCTTTGAAATAGTTCATAAAATTTGTCTTTGCCATACACTTACTGAAGGTTTTTCCTACTATCTTAAAACAATATGCTAACTATATAATTTTTATAAGAAAGCAAATACCAACATATGCACAAAATGATGAGAAATATGATCTCAAAATAAACATTTTCTATTTTTTTTTTTTGTGGGAGGGAATATTAGGGATTGAACCCTGGGGTGCTTAGCCACTGAGCCATATCCCCAGCACTTTTTAATTTTAATTTTGAAATGGGGTCTTGCTAAGTTGCTTAAGGCCTCACCAATTTGCTAAGGCTGACCTTGAACTTGCAATCCTCTTGCCTCAGCTTCAGCAAGAAGCTGCTAGGATTACAAGCATGAGCCACCACGCCTGACTCTATTATGTTTTGTTTTGGGGGAGGGGGCTGGCAAATAACAGGTATTAATAAGTGAAAATTTAAAATACCCATACAGTGCAAAATAACATCACTAACATTAAAAAAATCAGGCTAGGAAAAATATTTTAATCAAACATCGTCATCATCATCATCATCATCATCATCATAAGATCTATAATACAAAAAAAACCGTAGGTTCAAATTCATATGAAAAAACATGATGAATAGCAACAATAATTCATAGAAGACAAGATACATTTAAAAGACACTCACAGAAAGAATGGTTCCCACTTTGTGGATCAGGAATGGCCTTGCAGAGTCTGTGGGGGCTTTCCCCACTGAATGGTGCTTTCTCTGACATCCAGCCTTCTTCCATGCTAGATGTTTCTCTTTTGTGGCCTCATGATGTCTTTGTGTATTTTTCCATTGTGTTTATGACTTTGTATTTGTGCTGTATGTTTCTGTGCTAATCTTGAGCAAAACAAAGAATGAGTAAAATTACAGTCCACTGTCCACACCTCCATAATGTGAGTCTAAGGGCAAGCCTTGGAGTTTCTGCCTTCAGGAAAGTACTGTCCCCAGATAGCTCATCATTAGTGGGAGTGAGGAATTAAGGACAGCACTTTGCATACTCCTGGCAAGACCCTCAACCTTTGCTCCATCCCTCCAAACACTGGCAGCTTAAGCTGTGGTATTTGCTTTGAGACTATCAGGGACACCATTACGGACTACTTCCTGTGTGACTATTATGTTTTAATGGCCCAAATGTTTTCAAATTCTGGAACCACTTTCACTCATATGAAGTCTCAATATGTTCTTCATAGAGTTATTAATTAATGCATTGATGGATTGCATTTATATAGTTTGATGCATTAAGCTTTTTACTGGTAGTAAGCAAACAATTCAGAAAAGGATGGACCAGTTTCATGAACCAGCTGCCATGGTGCAATGTAGATTTATATTTGGTCTAGGGCTCTGGATGTGAACAAGGGAGGGAGAATCTTTTAGTTTTGTATCATAGTTTGAAATAAAGGCAGAATATATCCCTTTTCTGTCACTGTGCTTTTAAAAAAGGAAAACATTAATATATTTGATGACAGCTGTTGTAGGATTAGTCAAATTGTCAAATTTCTTAATCCAAGTTCACAGTAACCAGAGATTGTTATCTGGAAAAAGTCAATGGGAAACTACAAGACACATTTATTTTTTCATCAGGGTGTGTATAAAAATAATATCCAAAGAAATATTCAGTGTGTGGATATTTCAGCCAAGTTTCCTTAGACATTACATTCCTTGCTTGGAATGCATGGTACGATGTTCGTTCTACCTACTGCATTGTCTGTGGGTTCATTTAAGCTTTCAGGGATAATCTAAGAGCTTTAGCACACCAATTCTAACCTCTGGATAGGAGACTGTATTGACTGGGAGTACTTTATTTGCATGAGTGAGATTAAATATATGAACTTTAAAGAACCTAGAATGCCAAACAATTGTGTTTTCTCTTTCCATTCTTTTCCCCCCACTTTCTCTTTCATTTTTTAAAAAAGGGATAAATTCTCTCCTGGAGCAATCAGGAGAGTGTGAACAGTCCACTACTTATTAATTCACTGGCTGCTACCAACAATGGAGTTGGAGATGTTCTTGTAGGCCTAGAGGCAGAGCCTTCTCTGTGCTTTCCAAAGATGAATTTCACCTCATGTAAGCTGACCTGAAAAAAATGTGATGATGGCATCCTTCCCACCCTGCAACTAATGTGACACTCTGTCCCACCCAATTAACCATAAGACTAGAAAATATTCTCTCTAGAGCTGATAAAACATTGCCATACTGGGGTGTCCCCAGGAGTCAGAGTTCAGGTCAGACTGCATCTGTCCACGTGGCGCATGTTCTCTGGCATTCTTCAGTGTATTTCTCAAGTGTTTAGTGTTAAATAATTGGACTGTTTTCAATTGCAGATAACAGGAATCATTTGGCAAATGCAATGTGGTTTAGAGAATATAACCCGATTTAGAAAAATAACAAACTTCTCTAGAACATTTTATTAAATTCTTACCTCCTCTGGGAAGTCTTGAGTATTAATGAATCATATTATAAAAGGAAAAATAGTGTTTAAAACGGAAGCAGGAAAGCAACTTTCCCAGTTGAAGAATATAAGTGAATACATATTATTTCACATTCCTAGAATGAGAATTGAAGACATTAGGGTTAGGATATCAGTTTAGCGTATTTCAGTTCAGATTCATTAAATAGCAGGTGCTGGTAGGAAATGAAGTTTGAGGTGGGGGTGCAAAGATGAGGAAGATACTGCCTTTTCACTTGAAGAATTTAGATGCTTGTGAGCAGGACAATCACACAAGAGATACTTGAAAAAAAAAAAATGGAAAGGACTGTGATTGAGTTGCTCTGCAGTCCTGGAGGAATGGTTAGGGTAGGGAAGAGGAAAAGGGGAGTGTAGCCAGGGAGATTAGAAGGCAATTCAGGCATAAGCAAAGGATGGGAGACTCAGAATGGGATGTGCTAATTGAAGAGCTATGAACAGGTAGGAACCACAAGTTAACATTGCTAGTAGGGAACAACAGAAGATGTAGCTAGAGGAGCAGGTGCATGCAGATCACTGAGGGCCATTTATCACAGGCTAAAGAACATAGACTTCAGTCTGTAGTTGATGGTTGATGGAAAGAAATAAGAAAGGGGCAAATGTCAAGAATTATGAGGAGTCTGAAGATTTAATCTGTTTGCAAGGTAGGCTGCTACAGTTTCATTGATGCTTATAGAAGACACAAGACTCTCCGGGTGCGGTGGCGCACACCTGTAATCCCAGTGACTCAGGAGGCTGAGGCAGGAGGATCTCGAGTTCAAAGCCAGCCTCAGCAACTTAGCGAGGCCCTAAGCAACTCAGTGAGACCCTGTCTCTAAATAAAATACAAAATAGGGCTGGGGATGCAGCTCAGTGGCTGAGTGCCCCTGAGTTCAATCCCCAGTTCCAAAAAAAAGAAGACACAAGACTCCAGGATCACAGGAGGCAGTATGGATTTTCAAGTTCATATTGGTGTGAGATCCATGGGAATAATAGGAAAGTAGGGCCAGGTGGATGCTGTGTATGCAGTGGGTTTACGTCACAGTCAAGAAACCTAAAATTAGCCAGTATTCCATAAGAGAGATGCATGCAAGCCTGCCCAACCTTGCCCTGAAGGGAGACATTATCTTTATCATACTGAAAGCAAACAAATCTACTCTTTTTCATGAAGGAAGATACTGTATCTTCCAAGAATATTTGCTGTATGAATATTCCTGAAAGGATAATCCAGAACAAAAACTATCAGTACCTCTGTTCACAAGATGTGCATAAATGTTAGAAGCACATGGAGAATTGTCTTCCAATAGTTTAACAATCGTATGTATATTTTAGACATATTGCTCTGGTGACAGGTGAAGGATGCAGTTAAGAGTTAGTTGCTGATGCAGGTGAGAGAAATGATGAGAGCCAAGATTTAATAGGTGTAGGGATAAACTTGAAAAATATCCAAGAGGGAAAAATAGGCAGCTTTTTCCAAGGGAGGGAGGAAGGGGGGGAGGGGGGAGGGAGAGAGAGAGAGATTGATTGACTCTCTAAAACAGAGGCCTACAAGTCTGTTTTTGGCTAGGACCAAATAGGAAATGTTTTAGCATTTGTGGGTCATATGACCTCTGTTGTGCTAAACTCTGCTATTGAAATGTGAGAGCAGTCATAAACAAAATGAATGGTGGTTGTTGTGTTCCAATAAAATGTCACTTATGAAAACAGATCCTTGGCTGTCATTTTCTGACCACAGAACAAATATCAGGGTTTTTTTTTTCTTATATGACTAAATAGATGGAAATGATAATAATTGAGAGAAGATATAGATTACATTTGTTATTTTAGTTTTTCATTTTGTTATGAGAGAATGAAGAGGTCAGTTTTAGAAAGTTCTGAATTTAGAAAAGTAAGGTATACCCAAGTATATATAGATATTCACTATGTGGCTTAATACTTAGATTTGGAGCACAAGACATGGTTGCTGTTAGTGATAATGATTTAGAAGTTCTGAGCATATAGATGGAAGTCAAAATCATGGGAGTGAATATCACTCAGTGAAAACATGAAGAATCAGGAGAGAGGTGGCCCAAGGAAAAAATACCAAGTAAGGAAGTGTCACCCGTTAAGGACCAGGCTTAACTCAGGAGGTACCCCCCAAAACATCTGATGTGTGTGCATAAAAAAGTGATTAAGCATTATACAGATTCAATACAATTCCTATTAAAGTCCCATTGTCTCTCCTCTAGAAATAGAGAAAGCAATCATGAAATTCATCTGGAAAAATAAGAGACCTAGAATAGCCAAAGCAATACTTAGCAAGAAGAGTTAAGCAGGAGGCATCACACCAGACCTTATACTATGCTATAGAGCTGTAGTAATAAAAACAGCATAGTATTGGCACCAAAATAGACAGACGGACCAGTGGTACAGAATAGAAGACACAGAGACAAACTCACATAAGAACAGTTATCTCATACTAGAAAAAGGGGCCAAAAACACACAATGGGAGAGAAGATAGCCTCTTCAACAAATGGGGCTGGAAAAACTGGAAATCCATATGCAGCAAATTGAAATTAAACCCATATCTCTCCCTGCACAAAACTTAACTCAAAATGGATCAAGGGTCTAGGAATTAGACCTGAGAATCTTCACCAAATATAATAAAAAGTGGGCCCAAATCTTCATCATGTTGGCTTAGAACCAGACTTCCTTAACAAGACTCCTAAAGCACAAGAAATAAAATCAAGAATCAATAAATGGGATGGATTGAAACTAAAAAGTTTCTTCTCAGCAAAGGAAATAATCAGTAACATGAAGAGAGAGCCTACGGAGGGGGGAGAAAATATCTACCACACACACTTCAAATAGAGGACTAATCTCTAAGATGTATGAAGAACTCAAAAAACTTAACACCCCCCCCAAAATAATCCAATGAATAAATGGGCCAAGGATCTGAGCAGACATTTCACAGAAGATATACAATTGATAAACAAACATGAAAAATGTGCATCATCTTTAGTAATTAGAGAAATGCAAACAACCCTAAGATTTCATCTTACTCCAATTAGAATGGCAATTATCAAGAATATAAGCAACAATAAGTGTTGGCGAGGATGTGGGGGAAAAGGTACACATTTATTGCTGATGGGACTGCAAATTGGTGCAACCACTCTGGAAAACAGTATGGAGATTCTTTAGAAAACTTGGAATGCAACTACAATTTGACCCAGCTATCTCACTCCTCAGTTCATACCCAAAGTACTTATAATCAGCATACTATAGTAAGGCAGTCACATCAATATTTATAGCAGCTCAATTCACAATAGCTAGATTGTGGAACCATTCTAGATGTCCTTCAATAGATGAATGAATAAAGGAATTGTGGTATATATACACAATGGAATATTACTCAGCCTTAAAAAAGAATAAAATTATGGCATTTGCAGTTAAATGGATGGAACTGGAGAATATCATGCTATGAAAAATAAGCCAGTTCCCAAAAACCAAAGGCCAAATGTTTTCTCTGATAAGTGGATGCTGATACAAAAAAGGGGGTGGAGGAAAGGGAAGAATGGAGGAACTTTGAATTGTGCAGAGGGAAATGAAGGGAGGGGAGGTGTCAGGGGTGTGGGAAAGATAATGGAATGAGATGGAGATCATTACCCTATGTACATGCATGATTGCATGAATGGTGTAACCCTACATCGTGTACAATCAGAGAAATGAGAAGTTGTATTCCATTCGCGTACAATGAATCGAAATACATTCTGCTGTCATGTATAACTAAATAGAACAAACTAAAAAAAGGGATTAGAGAATGCACCAAGTGTTAAAACAACCCTCCCTAACACCTTCAACTCTGAATATCTGTAAGTCATTCTTCATAAAAATAATAAAAGACATTTTCTTCTCTTTTCAATTAATGATTTGTAACAGTGAAGTTGAACAAGAAAGATTTTGGTAAGTCATACTGCAATCCATGGCACAAAGGTTTTTTAAATTTTATTATCAGTGTAAAATAAGCCAGTCCAATAGTGGGCTTCTTCCTGTTACAAGCATATATCTACATTTGAAGGAAACACAAGTCCATGTATTTCCTTTCTTGAGTTATTACTTTTCAGATCAGATACAATGTTTTATCTTGTTTATATAAACTAATGATAATTGAATATGTTCTTTGGTGGTTTACTGTTAACCCTGTGGAGAAATAAGCTGTAATTTTTACCCCCTCGATCTTGATTTTAATTCAAATAATTAAAGATGCCCCTCTGTTATTAAAAGCTATTACATGTTCTGTTGGAAGGACTATTGATTCATCCTTTTGAACACTCATTATGGAAATAGGTAGTGTTAAATCACAGCTGAGTTTAAGTACTATATTTCACACAGCATTCACAATTGTAAATAACGGTGATTGTGAAAAATGCCTGTCTGTGTTCATCAAAGCGAATTTCCTTGACTAGTTGGAGAACCGATCTAACAATGCCTTTGGCGAGCGAGTCCTCTCAGGCCTAAGCAGATGTTGGCTTGATGAGCCGCTCACTGCCCTCCATTATTTTGAAAGCTTATTTGGAGGCCTTTTGAAGCCTGTTGTAGGCCAGCTCACAATAGCAGCAACCTAGTTCAGCATGGTTGCGATCTCTGATTCCCTGTCTACCCAAATCTGTTCCTTAAAGAAGAGAGTGAATATGTCTAGCCTTGGGTGGATCAGATTAAAAGAGGATTGTAAAGGTGTGAAATTGTGTCGGAAGATGCTACTTTCCTGTCAGTTTTGGAACAAAGCTTAATGAACAATGTCATATCTACTCAGCCTCTACGGTCACCTCTGTGCTGTAGGTGTCAGGGCTCCTGCCCTTCTTCTGGTTCTCAGTGGATAGTGTCTCAGTGCAAGTGCATCTTCAGTAGGACTCTAAGCTTATTACTGAAGTCAGTTTTGTCTGTATTCAGCTACTTTTCTCTAGGGAGAGGCTGCTTCTGCTGTTTTTTTCACAATTCTGCTTATAGCAAAACATGTACTTGTGACCTCCATGAGCATCCCTCCTTGTTTGCCATCAAAACTTCAAGATTTACTAATGTATGTTATTAATAAGAAGCCAAGAGCTGAAAAAATAAGGTTGGTTGGAAGCATGGGTTGATGTCAAATTGTGGAAGGCCTTACGTGCCAGGCTGATTTAGACGTTGTGAATTTTGCAAGCAGGGTGAGTGGTGTGACAGGATAGGAGCTGTGTGAAAGGAAGCCTCATCAGACAGCCAGCAAGGAGGAGGTGGAGAGCCGATGGGGACACTGGGCATGGAATATGTAGCAAGCAGTTGCTGAAATGTAGACAAGAGAAATCAAAGGCCATAAAGACAGAGTACAAATACCATAGTAAAGGAAAGCACTAACTAATGTAGTTAGAAGAAGAGGGGCAATACGAACAAAAGAAAATAATTTAGCAAAAAGGGAAAGGGAGCCCTGCACAGTGGCACGCATCTGTGGTCCTGGTGACTCAGGAGGCTAAGGCAGGAGGATAGCAGGTTAGAGGCCAGCCTGGGCAACTTAGCAAGACCCTGTGTGAAAACAAAACAATGAAAAGAGTTGGGTGTTGGGGATGTCCTCAGTTGTAAAGCATTCCTGAGCTCAGTCCCCAGTATGGGGGAGAAGGGGAGGAGGAAAGGAAAAACATTCTAGTTGGCTAGAAACGGTAATGGAGTAATGGAATTTCAACATCTGAAATATTTTTGGCAGATTCAGTTCTTCCTTACCAAGCTTACTGCTCCTCTCCATCCCTTCTTCCCTCCCTCCCTCCCCTCCACCTTTCCCTTTCCTCTCTTCCTCTTTTTCTTCCTTCCTTCTTCAACAAACCCTAAACACTGCCAACAAATTCTAAATTTTACTTCCTCTGCTGTTGTGGTTTAGATGTGGTATCCCTCAAAAGCTCATGTGTGAACAATGCAAGGTTTGGGGGAGAAATGAGTGGGTGATAGCCTTAACCTAATTAGTTAATTGATCCCTGATGGGATTAATTGAGTGGTAACTGGAGGCAGGTGGGGTGTGATTGGAGGAAAAGGTTCATGGGGGGCTGTGGGATATATATTTTGTATCTGGAAAGTGGAGTCTCTCTCTGGGGCTTGATCATCATGTAAGCTGCTTCCTTTTGCCACACTCTTCCGCCATGATGTCCTGCCTCACCTCAAGGCCCAGAGGAATGGAGCCACCACTTATGGACTGAGACCTCTGAAACTGTGAGCCTCTAAATAAACCTTTCCTCCTTTACAGTTGTTCTGTTCTGGTCTTTCAGTTAGCAGCAGAGCAAAAGCTGCTTAAAACATCTGGCAACATTCACCTCACATTTGCCTTGGTGTTCTCATTTGACTTTATTGCTTTAAAACTGCCTTCCTTTTGACTCTTCCTCCGGGAAAGTAAAGGATCAGACCTCAAAATGGTTAGCAGAAAAGTTTAATAATTTCTTCCCTGGAGATTTTTTTTTCCCTCAGAAAACCACGCAGAGTTCTGTTGCATTTTTGAAGGCTCCTTTTTGCTCCGTGATTTCCATGTACTCTCTCCCGAGAGGTCAGCAAATTCCCTCAGGTTCTTCTAAGACTTATGCCTATTAAATAATGCCTGAAGTTCTAGAAATGTGACCGGGAACCACATATTGCCTGCTTCCATCAGCACAGCACACTTGCTTTATCAGATCCTGCTGTGTGTGTGGGTGTGTGTGTGTGTGTCTGTGTGTGTCCTTCCGTCCACACATGCCTATGGAGGGACAGGGGTGGTGAAGATGAAGGTCTGGTAAAGAATGCTTTTGTCGAACCCCAGGAGTTGTGCAAGAGGAAGCCCTATCACACAGTGAGGGCTTAGGGGGTGAAGAGCCAGTAGGATGTTGGGCATGGACTATGTAGTAAGCTTGTAATCCTGGAGATGAGAGCTAGGTGCTTTTTATCAAAGCTATTAGCATATAGACCCAGGGGACAGATTCTTCTGTGTGCCAGAATCTAAATTGAGTTACCAAGTAAAAGATTCCAAGCAGAGAAAAAGTTTGATAAGAATCAAAAGAGAGGTGGGAGGTTGGCATGAGGAGAGCAGAGCTCTACGCCGGGTGAGTGCTGGTCTTGAGGCATCTGGAACTGCAAGGAAGGTGTTAGCGTCACTCTTCAGGAGGCCCTTGTGGCTCAGTGAGGTGGCTCCTTTACCTAAGGGATTGGAATGGATGGAATTACCTTTCCTAGTCCAAAGTCACCAAAGAAGGTAATGAAACAGGACAAGGATCTCTTCAAAATACCTTATTTCTAATTTGCCAAAAAGAAAAAAAAAAAAAGGGAAACTGCTCCTTTTTTTGGTAACTCATTGTAATGCATCTGCTTCTCTAGATCTTTAATTAGTTTTATTCCAGGAAGGAGAGAATTGATGGAACTGTATGTTCTTGGCAAAATGAAGATGTAGCACTTTATGCTTCAAAGTTCAATCTCTGGAATCAGACAAATCTGAATCTTTGATATTAACTTTATAAAATTAAGTGAGCATAAACTTTATAAGCCTCTGTTTCATTGTCTACAAAAAGGGGATAGCAATAGTACTTGTCTTTTAGGATTGTTGGGAGAATTTCATGAAGGAATGAACACAAACTGCTTGGAACCATGCCTGATGTAGAGCAAATGCTCAATAATGTTAGCTAGTGTAATGATCTTAATTTTTTTATGTAATTTTCCCCTGTCCCAAATTACTTTAATATTTGTTTGCCTCAACTGTATCTCGAACATAAAGAGAGGTTGGTTGAAAAACCATATATACTACCAGGTAATTTTTTATTCCAATCTAACATTTGATGCAAATTGTGCAAATGAAAACACTTGAAATTCAACTTAATAGAATAAAGCATATTTATATTTTCTAAGTGATTTATTGTTGGATCTGACTATTCCCAGACTCTATTTCATGGAGATGAAAATAGTATTGGTTGTGTTTTAGATATGAGGTGTCCCCCCTTGAGCTCACCTGTAAGACAAAGCAAGAAAGTTTACAGGTGTGATGATTGGGTTATGAGAATATTAGCCTAATCTATTAGTGCACTCATCCCTGGATAGGGATTCACTGGGTGGTAACTGTAGGGAGATAGGGTGTGGCTAGAGGAGGTGGCTCTTAGGGGGCATGCCCTCGGGGTACATATTTAATCTGTGGCATGGGGACTCTCTCTCCTTTCTGATGAGATGTCCTGAGCCACTTTCTTCTACTACACTCTTCTACCATGATGTTTTGCCTTGCCTAGGACCCAGAGCCCATGGCTCTTGGGAGTTGGCCATCTAAGGACTGAGACCTCTGAAACTGTGAGACCCTAATAAACTTTTTTTCCTCTAATTATTCTTGTCAGGTATTTTGGTCACATCAATCAAAAAACAAAACAAAACAAAAACTAAACAAAAGAAAAATATACAAACAAGAAACCCGGACTAAAATAGTATTCTTAAATGCATGTATTGAGTCTTATCTCCCAAATCTCAACATATTAGCCAGCTATCCAATGAGCAAGCAATGTTTTTGATTATTCACTAGAAACAAATGAACTTAGCAGGTTCTATATAAGAAATGAGAAAGAAGTACATAACTAAGTAATAATCATGGGCTCCTCTTGCTGAATTAAGAAGATAGAGAAGAAACACATAGAAAAATAGAAGAAAATGTGCAGATAAAGATCTGAGTAAGCTTACTAGTAATCAGACCAGATTCATAGAAAGTAGATGCCGGAGTTGTTATTACTTTTGTTTAAAAATTTCTTTTTGATTGAAATATTCATACTCTGTAGAAATTTTGGATAGAACACAAAAGTGTAAAGAGAAACAAACAACCCTTTTATAATTAGTATGGCATATTTGCTTTGAGACTTCTATGCAAATACTTCATAGATAGTTGAACATATACATATGTAAATATGCATAAATTTGTTTTCAGCTGTTTTGCTTAATATTACCACATAATAATTTACCTATGTCACTAAAATTTTTTATTTTATTTTTCTTGTACTGGAGACAGAACCCAGGCTTATTCTACCACCGAGTGGTACATTCCCAACCCTTTTTAATTTTTATTTTGAGGCCTGGTTTTCACCAGGCTAACCTTGAACTTGCAGTCCTCCTGCTTCAGCCTCCCAAGTAGCTGGAATTACAAGTTGTGTGCCACCATGCTTGGTTTGTCTTATTTTTGTTGACAATTGTAACTGCTTGTTGAGATATCCACACACCATAAATTGACCCATCTAAAATAGACATTTCAGTGGTTTTTAGAATATTAACAGAATTGTACAACTTGCACTACAATCAATTTTATAACATTTCATGGCCCCAAGAGGAAATTCCATACCCATTAATAATCCATACCCATTAACCCCCATTTTTCTGATTTCCCCTCAATATTCCCCTACCCTGCCCTATGCAACCATTGATCTACTATTTATTCCTATAGATTTGTTTCTTCTGGACATTTCTTGTGATATGTGACCTTTTTCGACTGGCTTCTTGCCCTTAGCATCCTGTTTTCAAGACTCATTCATGTGTACTATATATCAGTCCTTCATTATTTTTATTATTAAATAATATTTCATTATATAGATACACTGCATTTCATTTATTCATTAATCAGCTGCACAACATCTGGACTGTTTCTGTTATGACTATTGCTGCTATGATGATTTCTGTAGAAGTTTTTCATTGTTGTTGTTTGTTTGTTTCTTTTAGGGAAATACTTAGAAGTAGAATTGCTGATTCTTTTGTAACTGTGTTTAATGCTCTGAGGAACTGGCAGTTTTCCTAATTGGCTAGACCATTTTCCATTCTCCCCAACAATGTATGAGGGCTCTGATTCTTTTTTTTCCTACTTATTTGTTCTAATTAGATACACATGACAGTAGAATGCATTTTGACATTACCATACATAAATGGAGTACAATTTCTTATTCATCTGGTTGTACATGATGTAGAATCACACCATTCATGTAATCATATATATATGTATATATACACACATAGAGTAATAATGTCTGATTCATTCTACTATCTTTCCTACCCCTATAACCCCTCCCCTCCCTTCATTCCCTAATGCAAAGTACCTCTATTTTTCCCTAGCCAACCCCCCTCCTTTATTGTGAACTAGCACCCTCATATCAGAGAAAACATTGGTCTTTGGTGTTGGGGGATTGCCTTATTTTGCTTAGTATAATATTCTCCAGTTACATTCGTTTACCTGCAAATTCCATAATTTCATTCTTTACGACCAAGTAATATTCCATTGTGTATATATACCACAGTTTCTTTATCCATTCATCTGTTGAAGGGCATCTTGGTTGGTTCCATAGTTTAATTATTGTGAATTGTACTGCTATAAACATTGATGTGACTGCATCACTGTAGTATGCTGATTTTAATTCCTTTGGGTATAGGCCAAGGAGTGGGATAGCTGGGTCAAATGGTGGTTCCATTTTGAGTATTCTAAGGAATCTCCATACTGCTTTCCATAATGATTGCACCAATTTTTAGTCCCACCAGCAATGTCTGAGTATACCTTTTCCCCTACATCCTCACCAACACTTATTATTGCTTGTATTCTTGATAATTGCCATTCTGATTGGAGTGAGGTGAAATCTTAGTTTCGATTTGCATTTCTCTAATTGCTAGAGGTGATGAACATTTTTTCATGTTTGTTGATCGATTGTATTTCTTTTTCTGTGTCTGTTCAGTTCCTTAGCCCATTTTTTGACTGGGTTATTTGTTGTTTTGGTGTTAAGTTTTTTGAGTTCTTCATTTCCTGGAGATTAATGCTCTATCTGAGGTGCATTTGGTAAAGATTTTCTCCCATTCTGTAGTTTCTTTCTTCATGTTGTTTCCTTTGCTGAGAAGAAGTTTTTTAGTTTGAATCCATCCCATTTATTGATTCTTGATTTTACTTCTTGTGCTTTAGGGGTCTTGTTAAGGAAGTCAGGTCCTAAGCTGACATGGTGAAGATTTGGTGGTACTCTTTCTTCTATTAGGTACAGGCTGTCTGTTCTGGTGCCCAATTCTTGATCCACTCTGAGTTGATTTTTGTGCAGGGTGAGAGATAGAGGTTTAATTTCATTTGTTACATGTGGATTTCCAGTTTTCCCAGCACCATTTTTTGAAGCGGCTATCTTTTCTCCAATGAATGTTTTTGGCGCCTTTGTCTGGTATGAGATAACTGTACTAATGTGGGTTTGTCTCTGTCTTCTGTTCTGTACCATTGGTCTACGTGTCTGTTTTGGTGCCATGTTTGTTACTATGACTCTGTAGTGTAGTGTAGTTAAGGGTCTGATATTGTGATGCCTCCTGCTTCACTTTTTGCTAAGGATTGCTTTAGCTATTCTGGGTCTCTTCTTTTTTTTTCCAGATGAATTTCATGATTGCTTTCTCTATTTCTCTGAGGAAAGATGTTGGGATTTTAATAGGAATTACATTAAATCTGTATGGTACTTTTGATAGTATGGGAGGGCTCCTCACCAACACTTGCTATTTTCTGATTTTAAAGATTAATTTGCTGTTAATCCTATTAGAAGGCTATCATACAGCATGTTGCTATTTAGCCATTCTAGTGTAATTTTGATTTGCATTTTTCTGACATTAGATTAATACTATTGAACATTATTTTATATGATTATTGGTCATTTTATATCTTTTTTTGAAGAAATGTCTGTTTAAATTCTTGGCTTATTTTGTATTTGGTTATTTATATTTTTTATTAATGAGTTGCAATGCATATGTGTGTGTGTGCATGTGTGTGTATTCTGGATACAAGTTCTTTATCAGAAAGATTATTGCCAAAATATTCTCCAATTCTGTGGATTCTCTTTTCACTTTGTGATGGTATTGCTTGTTGCACAGAAGTTTTAAATTTTGGTGACTTCTATTTTTTTCTTTAATCATGTTTCTGTTGCCATATCTAAAATGCCTTTGTTTAACCCAAGGTCATGAATAATGACTCCTATATTTTCTCTAAGAGTTGACACTTTTAGTTTTTACCTCTGTTCTGGGATCCACTTTGGCTTAATATCTATGTGTGGCATAAGGGAAAGGAGCAACTTTCTTCTTATGCATGTACATATCTGGTTATCCAATACCATTTGTTGAAGGGACTTTTCTTTCCTCATTGAATTGTCTTTTCCTTTCCAAAATGTAGTTGACTATAAATTTATTCTGGGCTTTCAATTCTTTTCCATTGATCAAGAAGTCTATATTCATGTCAATACCACATAGTCTTGATTAATGGGGCTTTGTAGTATGTTTCAAAATTGGGAAGTTTGAATTCTCCAACTTTGTGGTTTTGTTTTAAGATTATTTTGCTAATTCTGGCTTCCATACACCTCCACATGAATTTTAGGACAGTTTTTTAATTTCTCCAAAAGCAAGTAAACAAAAAATGACTGAATGGGAATTGAATTGAATATGTAGCTCTATAGCTGCTTTACTCCCCCCCCCCCCAATATGCTTTCCTTTAATTCTCTTCTTGGCTAATTGTGCTGACTAGAATTTCCAGTACAATAATAAATAGAAGTGGCAAGACTGGTCATGCTTATCTTGTTCCTGATGCTAGCAGGGAAGCAATGTCTTTAACCATTAAGTAAGATATTGATGTGGCTTTGGAGAAGTTCTCTTTATTTCTAGTTTGTTCAGTGTTTTTATCATGAAAGTGTTAGATTTTCGTCAACTGCTTTTTATGCATCTATTGAGATAATAATTTGGCTGTTATTCTTTATTCTCATAATATGGTCTAGTGTATCAATTATTTTTCACAATTAGTCCTACCTTGCATTCCCAGATGGTCATGGTATATAATCCTTTCTATATGTTGCCAGATTTGGTTTGCTAGTAGTTTGTTGAAGATTTTCATTTTTATATTCATAAAAGATAATGGTATCTAGTTAGTTTTTTCTAATAATATGTTGGTTTAGTTTTGGTATCAGGGTAACATTGACCTCATAGGATGAATTTTGCCTGTTCTTTTATATACATACATTACACACACACACTTTTCTGTACTGGGGATTGAACCCAGGGGTGCTTTACTACTGAGCTGCATCTCCAGCCCTTCTTATTTTTTATTTTGAGGCAGGGTATCACTTAATTGCTCAGACCAGACTCAAACTTGCTATCCCCCTGCCTCAGCCTCCCCGGTAGCTGAGATTACAGGCACATGCCCATGCTCCTGGCCTTTTTATTTTTAAACATTTTTTTTAAAAAAACAAATACAGCAATGTTAATATTTTGCTCCAATTGTCAAATACTATTTAGAAAAATGAAGAAAATCTATTGTACTTATCCATACTTTACTTTGTCCTTTGTTCTTACTTTCAAAGGTCACAAGGTTCCTAATGTTATTACTTAATTGGTCTCAGTAATTACTAAAGTATTTTTTTTTTGCTGAATATAGAATTCTAGGTTGAGAGTTCTTCAGTTTTAGTACTTAAAAAATGTCATGCCACTTCCTTTCAGCCTAAATATGTTCTGATGAGAAATTCCCTGTTGTTATTTTTTAAGATTTGTCATTTGCGTCTTGCTGACGTTAAGATTTTTTTTTTTTTAAATCATGTTTAGTATTTAGAAATTTGACTATATGTCTGTGTGTGGAATTGTGTGTTTCTGTCTGGGTTTTATCTGATTCTTACATATGTATGTATTTTACCACATTTGGAGAAAATTTCAAAAACTGCCTTTTTAGTCCTGACCTCTTTTGCTTCTCATTTCTGGGGTCCCAGTGATTTAAATTTAGATCTTTTGTTACAAGCTCACAATTCCCTGTGGGGGTCAGTTCATTTTATTTTTCTTTTTGAAATCTGTTTTCTCTCTGTTGTTCATATCCAGTCTTTTCTATTCTATCTTCATCTTCAAGTTTTCTATCCGTCCCTATCCTCTTCATCCTCCTGTTGAGCCTATTGAGTTTTCTTTTCTTTTTTGATATTTGCACTATTCAGTTTTTAAATTTCCATTAGTTCAAAATATCTTATGTTTAGCAGCTTTCTTTTTCTTTTTTGCTGAAACTTGAAATTTTATGGTTTTTTTTTTTTCCATTTGTTTCAAGCATGTTCACAGTTATGTAGATGTTTCTATAGTGGCAGCTTTAAATCCTTGTCAGATAATTCCAACATCTGTTTTATCTCGGTATTGGCATTTGTTAATTTTTTTTTTTTTCCTCATTCAGGTTGGGATTTTTCCTGCTTCTCAGTATGGCAAAAAACTTTTGACTGTATCCTAGATATTATGTATTGTACTGGGAAACTCTGGACCTTATTTGAATTTCCTGGTTTTGGAGACTTTATCTGACAGTGTTCCAGCAGGGCCCATTGAAGGGAAACCCACTTCCTCAAGGACAGGGGGCAGTCCAGGTCTGAATTCCCCACTCAGCCTCTGCTATCACTGCAGTGATTGGCTCTCTGGTTACTGATGGGTAGGAAAGGGAGCTGGGCTCCCCTGGAATGCTGACATCACCCCACCTGAAGGAGAGGGTGCTGTCCTCAGGTGTATTGTTCCCCACTTCACCCCCACCAGTACTGCTGTGGGGAAGGACTGCCTTGGTGCCAAGGTGAGAGAGGGGGCTCATATGGCCTCAGGGCACCACCCAGGGGAGAATGGGAAGGGTGCCTCATTTCCCCAGGTAGGGGTGGAAGTTCTGACCTCCCTGTGGTTCCGACTGACGCTGTTGGGGACAGGCTTGTTCATCAGGCAGGCAAGGAAGTCCTGCCTGCTGGTGGAGAGCGGTGTGCCCTGCTGTAATCCTCACTAATCCCGGCTCAGCCCTCGGTGACAGGTTGGCAGTGGCCCAGCACATTTTTCTGTGGAATTTAATTGGGTTACTTAGTCGGGTGGTTATTATATAAAAGTTCTGTCTTGCTATTTTCTTATTCCTTTTCTTATATCTTATGCCTTTTCTTATTCCTTTGGTTAGCTTTCTTGGAGATTTTGTTTTTGGTCTGTTCTCACGTGCACTTATAGATTACTAGTATTCCAGCAAAAACAAACCCAGGAAATTTACTGCTGTGTCTTTCCTCAGTCACTGAGCCAGTCTGCCTGCTTCCCACCTGGAAAGTAGCCTTATGTTTATTCTATATGCAAAGCCAGTGTTTTCATTATACTTTTGTGTCTGTGAACCACAGTTCACAACCATTGAATATAAAAATCAATTCTGATTTTTGGCATTATTATATTTAATCCTTTTTTTTGGTCCACATTTTTATGATTAAATCCTTAGGATAGATTATTAGAAAAAGGAAATATTGATCTGAAGTATGTGAACATATTTGACTTTTGCCAAATGGCTTTTCAGAAGGGACATGCCTATGTGTACTTTCACCAGCAATGTGTAAAAGTACTCCTTACAAAAGAGGTCCTTGCCCACTGGTCTTCAAGTCTTCCTAATTTCACAGGTGCAAATTGGTATGAGCATTAAATTTCTACTATG
This sequence comes from Glaucomys volans, assembly GCA_020662805.1. Lineage (NCBI taxonomy): Eukaryota > Metazoa > Chordata > Mammalia > Rodentia > Sciuridae > Glaucomys > Glaucomys volans. Next base: position 266,064 of record JAJEJO010052710.1, read on the forward strand.
ATTTTGAATCCGCCAAACACAAGATAATAATAATATTATTGTTTGGAATACTTAAAAAAAGCCAGGCACTCTGCTGAACATCAAACATTTTATTCTCGTAATAACTTTTGAGGTAAAGGTTTTTATCTCCATTTTTATGAGAGTTGGAGAGTGGAGGCAATTTGCCTAGGTCACATAATTAATAAGGAGAATTGAAATTTAATTTAATCCAATTTTGTCCAGTTCCAAAGCCCTTGCAAGGATTCACTGTGGGTAGCAATGCTGAGCTGGTTTGCCTAAATGATTAACAGGCTCATTCATTGTCATAAATGAAGGGCAGCATTAGAACATTTCCTTCCTCAGTTTCAGCAGATGGTCTATAGGAGAACTATTCAATCTGCATTCCAGTTTCAATATTCACTCATTAATAAATGGTGATGGAGAAAACCAGTGAAGGGTGCCTAATTACAGACTATTTTTTAAAAATCCTCAAATTTAAATCTGGTTCTAAATTTGTAAATGATTTCTTTTATAAAAACTGCATTCTAGAAATAAAATCCGACAGAAAATAGATGAAGTTCTTTCCATTGGGTGGTATTGAATGTAACTAATGCTGTAATACTCTAAGGGATTAAAAAACAAAGTCTTTGCTTTTTAAAGATTTTTCACTTACATCCTTTGAAGGTAGACCATGATTTCCAGGCATGGTGGTGCATCTGCATTCCTGCAACTTTGAGGTTGAGGCAAGAGGATGGCATTTGAAAGTCATCCAGGGCTACTATTGCAGTTTAGATACTAAGTGTCCCCCAAAAGCTCATGTGTGAGACAATGGAAGAAAGTTTCCAGATGAAATGTTTGGGTTATGAGAGTTTTAACCCAATAAATGCATTAATCCTCTGATAGGAATTAACTGGGTGGTAAAGTAGGCAGATAGGGTGTGGCTAGAGGACATGGGTCCCTAGGGGCATGTCTTTGGGATATATATTTTCTCTCTGGTGAAGGGAGTCTCTCTCTGCTTTCTGGTGTGTTGTTCTGAGCTACTTTCCTCTGCTACACCCTTCTACCATGATGTTCTGCCTCACCTTGAGCCTCAAGCCCCAAGAAATGGAGCCTGCTATCTATGGACTGAGACCTCTGAAACTGTGAGCCCCAAAATAATCTTTTCCTCCTCTAATTGTTCTTTTCAGATCTTTTAATTACATAGGTGAGAAAATTGACTAAATCAACTTAGCAAGATCTGTCTCAAAACAAAATAGAAATGACTGGGTTTGTAGCTCAGTGGTAGAGCACCCCTGGGTTCAAACCCTGATACCAAAAAAAAAAAAAAAAAAAAAACAACCCCAAAAAACTATGATTATCATTCAAAGCTCCTGCTATGATGACAATGCCTTGAAGTACCCAGAGGATTGAACCAGCAAGATACTGCCTTTCCAATTTCATTTAGTAGAGTAATTACACTGTGAATCTGAGCAGATGGAATTTTATCAATTGCACAGAGTCAAATGGCAGGAAAAGCAAGTTTTATTCCTCATACCTAGATTGTTATTAGTGAACTCCTATGGAGAGTCTTGGGAATATAAAGAATGTCACGTATTAGTACAGGTGATCTTTTTGCAAAATAGACAGACATGTGGAATTAAGTATAGAATATGTTGTAGCAAAAAGAATATTCATCTAATAATTTTGAAGTTTTGTTCAATAATATGTCAGATATTTAAAAGAAAAATATTTGTTAAAATGGCTTTAGTGTTATCTCGTTAGGATCCACTTCTTAAACTTTCCATCCCTTGTAGTTATCCATTGTGCATGTGCTAGTCGTCTAGAACCAAGTAGGTTAAACTGAAACATCTTGCTGGGAGGAACTCTCCAGGGCTCATTTCCCAAAGAAAAGTACTTATAGGAACAAAACTTAAACCTCCCTTGGTGTTACAAAGCCGTTCAAAAAGTAACTCAGTAAGGCTTATGAATGGAGATATGTAGTACCCAAATCAAGGTTCTGCTTTAAAGAGCAACAAATGCAGATGAGTTTAAAAAAATATGTCTGTAAATTGACAGGCCTGAAAGGTTCAGTTCTGCTAATTTACTACAGTTTATTAAGTTGACCTTAACCAGGGTGAGATCAAATATTTCCAGTTGCTGTTCTGTGGTGTCCTTTCAACAGCCCAGATTTGGCCTTTGGGTCACCTGTTAAAAAGAGTGGTGTGTGGAAATGATTGTTAGTCATCAATCAGGTTAATATAACTCTAATGCCTATTGTTATTTGCAATCAGATTTTTTTTTTCTGGAAACAAAGGCATTTATTCAACACAAATTTAACACCCTTTAACACCCGCACATGCACTAGACAGTGTTCTGGGTCTAAGTGAATCAGGAGTAAATAAAATAAGAGCCCTACTCAACTAGGGCTTATGTTCTAGTGGGAGTGGCAGACTGTAAACAAGTGACCACATGAGTTAAATAAAACTTCAGAAAAATAAATGTCTTGAAAAAAATGAGAGCCTTAGGTTATTGCATTGGGGGTGGTATTGACAATTTTGGATACAATGGTTAAGAAATACTTCTCTGAAGAAATAACCCTGGGGGTGAGACCTGACTGAGTAGAGAAAAACATTTCAGGAAGAAAAACCAGAAAGCAGAAGAACATAGGCAGGGAGCCCACAGAGGGCCTTGTAGGAGTCTGGATTTAATCTTTAATGTGAAGAAAATCCTTTGGAGGGTTTCAAGTAGTGATCAGATCTAATCTAATTTGTGCAATTATGTTTTTGATAAAGCACAAAACCTATTATGTTTAAAAGATAAATGTCACCTTGTTAATTAGAATTCTTGTTGCCATTAATTTCTTATTCATTTTTAATTTTTGTTAATAAGGTGTGTTTAGAGAAAAGACAAAATCTCATTAAATAGCTTTATTATATAATAAAGAAAAACTGTTGGACAACCAAATGTGATGGTAAATGGCATGATCATGTATTCATATTAGAAAGTGTTTGGGGGAAATCTTTTCACCCACAGGATATTGAATAGAGTTATTTTTAAAAACTGCTTATACTGTCTCTCTGGAAATTATTAAATATTTTCTCCACATGAAGAAGCTTGTTATCTCCATTTCTTCATGAATTATTGAAAACATAAGATGAGTAACACCACAGGTGTCAGTTCCATGCTAGGATGACATACATGTAATCATTGTGACCTTGAAGTGAGAGTTAATTCAACCCTCATAATAATAGTTATTGATAAAAGTAAGAAATGTACTGAAAGCATGAAAAATGCAAAAGAATCTGGATAAATTTTGCTTCTCTAAAGAGTTAAGATTTTCTATGTAGGAGCTAAAGTGATTTGCATTCATTAAGTATTTGTTATACTCAAAATTGTAAATAAAACTTTTTTAAATGACATTTTTGAGAAATTGTACACAACTGTAAAATAATTTACAACATATTTAGTGGCCATTTCCATCTGTTGATCATAATACCTGTATATGGTTGGGAAACATTCATTAATTAACTCCTGTAGAGAGGGTTCACTTACGAAGCTAAAGTTTGACACTATGCTTTGAGTTATATATATTTTAGCCATTTTGGGGGAATATTAAAATTGCAATGTGATTATGGAATTAGTACATTTGTTTTCCATGCTATTTGAAAAAAGTGGGGTGAAATACTAGGAGAAAATACTTACAATCTACACATTATATTTTAATTTTTTTTGGTACTGAGATTGAACCCAGGGGTGCTTTACCATTGAGCTATATCCCCAATCCCTTTTCATTTTTATTTTGAGACAGGGTCTGGCCTGTCCTTGAACTTGTAATTCTCCTGCCTCAGCCTCCTGAGTTGCTGGGATTATAGGCATGTGCCACCATCTTGGCCTATACATTACACTTAATATGGAAGAATTCCTAACAGATTGATAAGAAAAAACATTAAAATGGGCAAATGACTTGCAGTAATATGAAAATAATTCAACCTTGATTATAATCAGTGCTATGTAACTGTACTAGTGATATTTCTTATAGAGTTGGTCAAATACATGTATAATATTCAGAGTTGGATGTAAGAGTATAGAGACACAGGTGTTGTTGATGGATGTGTAAAACAGTATAGCTTTATAGAGAATAATTTTGAAGCACATAAAAAATTTATATGTCCTTTAACCTCACAATAAAAATTACAGAATTTATACTATAAACAAATTCATACACATGTACAAAATTGCATGTTCATTGCAGCCTTGTTTATAATGCCAAAATAGGTTATATCCAAATGTTTATGACATAATGGTTGCTAAAATTGTGCATTTATAGACTGCTATGAATTCATTCATTGGGTAGCTTTTTATTAGGGGAGCTTATACTTTATTGTCCAAACTAGGCTGCTTTTAGTAATGAAAGAGGGCATTATTAATGATTAATCTAGGAAAATATGGTAAGCTAAATGATCACATGATAATTGAACTCAAAGAGCAGTTAAGAGAAAATGTTCAAGTTATACTGTTAGATGAAAATAACACATTACCAAAAAAGTATGCATATATATGTGTATGTACACATAAAAATTTAATCTTTCAATGCTAAAACTCTTGATGTAAATATTTACATCAATTCATAGAAAGAGGGATGGGAAAAATACATGCCAACCTGGTAATTTCTGTTACTTCTGGGGGAGGAAAAAGGAATTGGGGAGAAGGACAAAGTAACTGTGTTCTTTTAAACTCTACATCTGTGTTAATTTTTCTAAAATCAGGAGCACTCGTTTATGTATTGTAAAATAAAATAGCAATAAAAGTCTTCCAAAAATTAAGGCAATTTAATTTGGATGTATCATCCAATAATTTAGTTTTGTTAATTATGATGATTATGTTGGCCGACATGGTCACCTTGTAGTGAAGACTAAGATATGGAACAACGAAGTTGAAGGTAATGGAATTGCTTTCAACAAAATCCTTTGTCAATAGTAATGAACAGTGGACATTTTATTGCTACCAGTTAGAATAGAAGTTGTGGTTTTGGGTAAGTGCAGATTCTATGTTATGCTAAAGAATTCAACATGGCTTGATAGTCATTGTCAGGTGAGGTCTGACTACAAATTATTCTTATATACCAAGTCCTAATTATAGTGCCTTATAAAAAATTCTGTGTTGATGGAAAGAGTTCAGACTGTATCTCCCTTTGCCAGAGGCTTCCTGGTGGAAAAAACAATAACTAACTGTAGGATTCTTTCCAGGGTAATGATTTTGTTGGTCAGTCAGTTAGATCTTTGGAACACCATGATTGCATGACTGATGATCACACTGAACCAGCAGTGTAATTAGTCAATAAATAGTCACTGAGTTTCTTCCGTGTTCCTGACACTATTCTAGGCACTAGAGATAGAGCATGGCATTAAAAATCTCTACCTGTGTGGTGCTTACTTTCTATTTATGGAAGATAGGATAATAAACAGTATAAGTAGAGTATAATTTGTCAGATTGTAGCATTAGAGAAAAGTAAAAATTTGGAAGCATACCGAGTGGGAGGGTTATTTAATTTTTAAACAAAGTGATCAGGGAAGGGAATGACCTGAAGGAGGTAAGGAAGCAAGCCAGGAGCATGTTTAAACAAGACCACAGGCTCAAAGCTGAGCTGCCCGGCAGCCTTAGGAGCAGGGCCCTGGCATGGCTGAACCAGTGAGCCTGAGGGGAAGGAGTAATGGGGGTTGAAGAATTGAGGTCAGAGAGTTGGGATGCAGCTTGGGGCCCATGGGTCATGGGAAAGACTGACATTTATTTGGAGCAAGGTGGCAGGTATTGATTAGTAGTGAGATGATTTAACTTCCATTTAACTGGAGTATTCTTCAAGGGCTTCCCCACTCCAACTGCTTTTATCCAGGTTGTCATCCACTTCCTAGGGTTAAGATTGATCATTATTTTCTTTGAAAGCATGTATTTCTAGGTTATGGTGGATAAAAGGTATGTTTTAAAATGTGCTGATATTTAGATATTAATCTCAGATGACCACAAAGGAAAATAACTTTAGACTATTTCTGGTTCCATCCATGGAACTGGAAAGCTAACAGATTTTACTCACATATCTTGGATGCTAAGGAGAAATTCAGAACAACAGATGGGTGGTATAGATGACAGAGATCAAATCTCTTAACTCCCTCTCCCCCTTTTCCACATCTGTCCCCACTATTTTGACTCAGAACACCATTTCTTTCCAGGAGGATGGTGGTGATCTCCTTCCATCTGGTTTGGATGCTTTGAACTAAACTTCCCTCTGTCAATATCATAGTTCATGTGTTCATTATTTTTCTCTTGAGGCACTACAACAACCTCCTGTAATTCGTCTTTCTGACTGTTTTCTTGCTCTGTTGCTCTGTCATCAGTACATTTTCAATTGTGTTACCAGAGAACTTTTTCTATTATGGAAATGCCATTTTCAACTAAAATATTTCTGTGGCTATGTAGAAGGTTCGAGGGAAAGTCAAGCTCCTTAGGGTGGTTCAGGGGCTTATGATCTTGCCTAATCCTACCTACCTCTATGCGGTCTCTCAATTTCATCTTACCTTGTCGATATCCACCTCTAAAGAGCTACTCAGAGCTTCCTGCACGTGCTGCAGTTTCCCTTGATTGCATGCCTTTGTACATGCTGCTTCCTTGATTCACTTCTACCTGTCATGGAGAGCTTAGTCTACATGCTGCCTCCTTTGGAAAGTGAGGGTTACCTGCCTTTCCTATATGCAAGACATTTTGTAATTATTCTGTTGATTTTTCTCCATTGGCTTATGAACTATATGAAGAGAAAACTAACCATTATTTTCCTCTATATTTCTAAGACCTAACATATGAGAGATGATAAATTAATGATCTCCGAAGGAGACAGAGTAACACAAAGAAGAAAATAAGGAGGGACGATTGGTCTTCAATATAAACATGACGTCTGCTCTGGATTGTAAAGAGCAATGGAATACAGATTCCAACAATTGATGGAAGTTGTGTGAGGCAAAAGAAACTGGGTCAGTACTCTTCTCTTGCCCAGAATTTTTCAGTTGCTTTAAAAAATAATTAGTATATTGATGCAGAAAAATGCTGCTAATGTTTCAAATAAGGATTTTTACAACATACATATCTGTTAGATCTGCATTTTATGTGATTTTTTTTTCTCAAAATCAAAACGTGAAAATATCACAGTGACCTTTGGATAGGTGAGACTAGAGGAAGAATGGCTCATCTAACTAATGTTGCTATACTGGTGAAATGTCTCCCAGTTGCCCTGGAATTCCAGTGTATGCTTGCAAGAGAGACATGGGAAAGTGCTGCTTCTTGTGATAGTTAAAATCTGAGACAGTTAAATCAAGTTGAACATAGATAACAAATGCATTCCTTTCATTAACAATTTTCTGTTTAGTAGTGAGCCAAGTGCTGACCTAGGTACTGATGATATATACAATTTTAAACTAAAGAAACTTACTGCTGTTGGGTAGCTTGCATTAGAATGTCTTGTTTTCCATGTTCTAAATGAACATACCGTTTAGAACCCTTGGCAATGTAGAGCCTGAACTGAAGCAAATGAAAGTGCATTCTGACCATTCCTCCCCTGCAGTTGTGCTCCGCTCATGAACCATACATAGGCTGTTTGCTCTCAACACAGCATTTTGAAATTGTACTTTGCCTGAATTCCTTCTCCCATGTGTGGGTTTTGGTGTCATATTGAAATTTCCAGACATTCTTTTTAAAATTTTTTCATCTTCATAAATTAGGCCTCTCTATATCTTTTTTTTTTTTTATTCTTTTATTTACTTATTGATTCATTGAACACAAATGGAGTAC